>JASVER010000044.1:5974152-6314315 GCA_030449065.1 Oceanodroma leucorhoa | reverse complement strand
GCGCCGCCGCCCCGCCCGGCCCCGCTCCCCCCCGCTGGTCCGCCGCGGCGGTACCTGCCGCTCTTTGTTCCCCGCCGCCGCCGCCTTTGTTCCCTCGGTGCCGGCTTCACCTTCGGCACCGCCCGCGCCCCCCGCGGGACGCCGCTGCACGGGGGGCGCGGAGAGACCCCGCTCCCGCAGCGGGTGCCCCCCTCTCCCTGTCCCTTTTGCCGGGGAAAGGGGGGAAAGACAACCGCGGGGCAGCGGCGGGAGTTCACTCGGCGGAGCGGGGGGAGCGCGGCGGGGCACGGCCGGCGGCGTGAGCCGGGTGTTGGGCGGGCTCCCGCCTCCCGGGCCCTGCCCTCCCCGAGCGGGGTCCGGCCGGGGGAGTTTCCCCGGCGGGAAGCCGGAGTCGGCGTGTTTTGAGGCGGTGGGGAGCGAGCCCGGGGAGCGGGAGCGCCSAGGGGGGTGCGTGCAGGTAAACGGCGTTTGTCCCTGCCGCTCCGCTCCTTGCGTGGGTGCCGTGGGTTGTCACTTACGAAGTCGTTATCTCTTGTGTTGCGTATTTGGAAACTGATGGTGGATACTTATTCAGACAAAGTTCTCGGGAAAAGGAATAACTACTTTCCTGCGAGGCCACAGGCATTTCTTCAGTCGCTGTATTGGCAGCGCCAGGTCGCTGCTGCTGCTGCCCTGGATAAAACGCTGCTTGCCGAGGGCTTGCACTTTCTCCCCACTGCACATGGGCTCCTTTCTCTTCCCCGCCTCGCGTGCCATCTCCCTCCCGCCTTCCCTCCCTCCCTCCCGTCTTTCAGGGACTCCTGGCAGCCTCCCGCTTCCTCTCGGAGCGGTTATTACGGATCTGTGTTACCGCGGCCCAGGGGATGCGGCGCGTGGGGCGTCTGTAACTTGGCGCTGACTTTGTGTCAGGTGCTGTGCRTGTGTGGATGTAAGGGAAGGCTCTCTGTCCTCCTTTCACCTCAGGCCTCTCCCTGTCCCCCTAAAATGGGGTCGTTTTTCTTTCTTTTTGCCTGAGAGCTGCTGGAGGAATTGGAAGGTAGAGCAGGTGCATGCTCCTCAGGTTATTCAAAATGGATGGAGAAAAAACTTTGAGCAAGTTTGTTTGAGGGTTTCTCACAACCTTTGTCAGGCCGTTGACTATGTGTTCCTCACACCTCTGCCTCCCTCTTCCAGAGTGCCTTGTGTCCCATCCGTCCTCTGCCCCCTCTTTCCATCATTCCCTCTTTTTCCTCCCTCTCAGCTTTCAGGGCGATCTCCTGTCACAAGGCAGACGGACAAAGACGTAAGTGCCATGTGCCGGATCTTGGCTAAATATTGTGATTGTTGGCCAAGCTAACAAAACTGTAGCTTGGCCGGTGCGTCTGTTTAATTCCTCTGTTTGAAATGCAATACCTGCAGAAGGGACACACGTGGCCTCTGGCGCCTGGTCAGCTGAGTCATGGGCTTCRGCCACTTCTGGGGTGGTTTTATAGCTCCGAGAAGGAGCACGGTGGCGGCTGAGAACACTCTCCACAATAACGGTATCCGCCACCCCACAGGCACACGCACACACAGCCACCTCGCACTGAAATCAGGGCAGCCTAAATAATTGATTTCCAAGGCAGAAGGCGGCATGTTGTAGCGGGAGGGGACGGGGTGGTGTGGGGTGAGCGTGCGGTGGCGGGGGAGCAGAGGCCCTGGCACCTGCCAGCGATGGGGATGAGTTGGAGCGGAGTGGGATGGGCAGTGACACGTGGGAGTTTGGAGGGGTGATGAAAAATCAGCGGTGACCGCAATAAGCATATCACCCTGTACTGATGTGTACCGTGGCGATGTTTGAGCCCCCCTTGTGTGAGATGCTATACAAACACGTATTCAGAAGTGTATAAATGATATTTGTTCTTCCCTTCTTCATAATGAAGGGTAATGAATGATAATTGCTGTTTTACCCTAGTTATCTGTAAAAACATGTATCCAAGTTCCTTTATTTAAACAGTTCTTTACAAATAACCTCAGGAAACTGTATTTTAAGTGCCGTTGATATCAYACCATGTTAAGAATTGAGCATGATGGGTTAAGAGGGGCAAAGGAACTTTTTTTTCTCCAATAAAATCTGATCAAAAGTTTATTAAAATAAATGAGAACTTTGTTGGTGTCAGTAGCATTCGGCCAGTCCCATAGTGTGCTAGCTATTTTTTATTTATTTGTCAGGCAAAGATTTTAAGCATAGACACAATGAAGTAATTCAAGAAGCGGCATGCATTACTGGCTAATGATCTAATAGGTTGGAAATGCTTTATCTCCCTAGTTGTTAATTTTAAGTTTTATGGCATAAGGGAAAGTAACAAAAGAAAAAATTGCTACTATTCCTTCCTTTGCAGTTTTTAACTAATCTTCTGATAGATTTTTGGGCAAAGTTGCTTCTTGTTTCAGGAGAAAAATGCTCTGTTCTGGGGGAAAAATGGGCCACAGCTTAGCCCTTTTACTGAGTTCATTATACGCGTTGTAAAACCCCTTTACCAGTAATTAATTCCATAAACAGTGAGTTCAGCTCTGCTCAGTTTCCTCGTTGTCTGAATATAGAAATAAATTAAAGAAAAAATCCCAAAGAGGGCATGAAGAAGCACAGCTTGGAAGATCAGGTATAAAGAGCCTCATTCATTTTGGTTTATCTGTAGTACAGGGGTATGCCCGTACTCCATGAATCATCTCCTGACATCTGTTTGCACCGCTGTTTTCTTAGCAACTGTGGCTCTATTTTCGATCTGGACTCTCAATGGCCGGGTTTGTACGGAGAGATGCGAAGAGACGATCCAGACTCTTCCTAGTGAAGCTGTGCTTTTCAGCCCATTTACCCAATTTCTTTTCTTCCCTGGGGCACAATAAATACTGGTTTTAAAAGTCTACCAGCTGAGATGCTTTTTCTGTGTATGTGCAGAGAGATGCTTATCTGTTGCTTACCACAACTGAAGTGTTTCCCCAACACGATCTGGCGGCGTGGGAGAGCACCTATCAGGTTGCAATGGGCTGTGTCCTTTCTCATGTTGAAGGGGTGAGCCATGTGTGCTACCACGCTTGCCTGAGCTTTCCCGCGGTTTATTTTGAAGTGTCACGGGACTTTTAGATGTGGGAGAGGACGTGATCTTGGAGGAACGCTGGAAATGTAGATAGTGATGGCAAGGACCCACTCCTAGCAACGTGCCTGTTTGAACAAGCAGTTGGATTAGGTGGTGGGATTATACGTGTGGAGTGTGGAGTGCTGTATGAGTAACGCTTCAGGGCTGGATCCATAAGCTGCGATTAAAGAGAAGGTGACATTTCATACACTTCTCACCTAATCTTCCTTTGCCTGAATATCATCCCTGGCTAGTGTGGGTGGAAGACTCCTGTAACTGAGACAGAGGTGGCCACGTAGCCACTGGGAGATCAAGTTGATCTGATTTTTGCCAGCTGTGCTCTGTGGAGGGGATCGAGACCCGGCTTGGGTCTGGGAGAATTTTTTACTTCAGCTGATGTGGCTGAATTGGTCTGGAGCGTAAATACATGTCTGTGAGTACAAGTGGTATGTCCGTGCTAAGGGAGAGGCTATGTTCACCCCACTCCCTCCCATGCAGACACGCAGCTTCCCCAGGAGGAGCAGGAGATTATACCTCCTGGACTACGGATCAAAAAATACAGTGTATGTTACCCCATAGGACATGGATTTGACTGCCTAGCCTTCCTGGATTGACTTGCATCCCATGTATCATGAAGCAAGTAGTCACTGTGAAGGATGAACGAATTTTGGCTTGGGATAATGTTGAGAGGGGGAAAGACCTCCAATGGCTGGAACATGTTGTCTGCGAAGGGATTGCAGAGTGGAGATAGGAAGGCTAAACAGCGTCTCTGAATACTGGCCAGCTTCCTGCGACCTTCATGGTTTGCACACAAGTCCCAGTGTTAGTGAGGATACGAAGAAGACAGCCTCTATAGATCACCTAAATCACAGTGTTTGCAGCAGGAGATGAAGCGAGCTGCTTCTGTGGAGATGATAAAGGGCCCGGACAGGGACAGAAGAGGGAGTGGGGAAAAAACTTCTGTTTAGCTCAGCTGCGCACAGAGGAAGGGAGCAGAAAGCTGCGCTGGGAAAAGGGCTGGTGCAGAACAGGCTGTTACCTCCCCACAGGAGGGGAAGTGGGGCAGAGCTTTGACTCCAAACTTAACTTCGGTCTCTAGTCTCTTGTAAGGAGGCATGTTTGCTTTCTAACCTTCCTGCAGCCTGCTGATAACTCCCTACACAATGCAGCCGCACAGATTGGCTCGAGAGGTTTTTAAGGAATTGCTGACCCTGATGCAAGCAGTACTATTTGTGGCCAGGGATGGGGAAGAAGAGAAAGAATGGTATTAGTTATTTGAGCTTTAAGAGTCAGGCTGCAAGTTCTATCAAAGGAAATGACAATTAAGACAGAAAACAAAGCACTTGTAATTACTTTCATGGAAGTGTAGGGAGGAGGCAGAAAGGTGGGGTTTACAGGAAAAAGTTTTGCTTGCTGAATCTTTTGGCCTGTTGGTTGCCAGGAGAAAGCCAAGAAGTTGGTGAGTGATGGAGTGAAAGGGCCAGGCAGAGAGAGGAATGAATACGCTGCTGAACAAGCCTTGTTGGTCTGCGGCAAAGGGCCCGTGTACAACTGGCCACAAAGTGGTTGTAAAGACGCTTCAGAAATGGGTTCGGTTCAGTTTGCATTACTGAGACTTCTGTTTCATGTTGGTTTGGTTTTTGTTGTTAATAACCACCTAAATGATGCAGGGGGAGAAATGAAAGCTGCCCCACAAGCAGCATGTCCTGCTTCTTAGAGACTCTCATGTAGTGAGCAACGTGGAGCTTTGGTTGTAGGAAAATTTGATGAAAGCTTCTAGTTCAATGGCTAAAGGAAGCTCTTCTAGCAAAGCCAAGCCCTCTTGGTGAAGGCGGTTGCATATTGTCTAGTTACAAGATGTTTACCAGGGAGGGAAGCACAGGGCTCTTGCACCTTGTGTCTCTGGTGACAACACTCTCACTTAAGTGTAAACTGAGGGGGGTGCTTCTCTGCTTACGTACTTTACCCCAACTTAAAAGGGTGAGATTCACCTTGCCAAACTACAGCATAACTATCTGCACGACAGACAGTTGTCCAGACTCCTTTCATAGTCACTAGAGAGGAGCAAACACTTTCGGGCCATGATTCATCCACACTGAATTTGACATCTAAAAATACATCGGACGAGCTGCCCTAGAAGTGCCTGTTTCTCTCCATTGTTTCTGCAGAGTTCAAACAATGAACGCGCATGGAGGCATCTCTCTTGTAGCTGTTCAGTGGCAGCAGAGCTGAACCTCGGCCAAAGTGTCTCATATCCCAGCCGAGATTCGAGGAGAGTTCCTAGTGTCCTCATTTTGACCAGACTCGGCGTCCGTGTAGGTTGCGCAGTGTAAGGTGGTGTGCCTGGAGGGCTTTACCCGAGACCGGAGAGCAAACAGCAATGTGCAGTTCAAAGCCTTCCTCCTCCCCTGGTCCGTCACTGGATTCAGAAAAGCTTCGGGCTGGTCCCATAGCACCAGACAATCTTCTGCTATAAATAAGAGGCCGAAGGGGATTTGCGGCGTGGCTTTTCCAAGGTCGCACATCAGGTTAGTGGCAGAGGTGGAAGCAGTGAGGATGACTGCAGGCTCCCAGAGGTGTGTTCCTTCTCCTGCCCGTGCTCCTTGCAGCTGCCTTGCGATCTGCTGCTCTCCCGGGGGCGAGACCGGCTGCCTGGCTCTTGGTGGTGGATGGCACCCAGTAGGTACTCATTTCCTTTTTGTGAAAACTTTTTGCAAAATTATATAGGCTGTTACTCATCTTCCCTTCCCTGTCCTTTCTCGTCCAAAAATCCATAGTTCGGGCACATAGCTGAATTATTGTGTACCCACTGGGCTGGTGTGGGTGATTTTATGTGTGCTCTCGATCTGCAGCAAACGGCTAAACCTTGAAGGACTAAATGTGCTTCACTTCAGGCTCGCAGTGGTCTAAGACAGCATGTGTGATTATTCAGTGGTGTTCAGATGATGTGCGGAAACTCCTTAAACTGACATATCTAAAACTTGCAATGCGTATCTAAATGCAAAGCTCAGGGAGCTTTGGAGCTGCACGGGGAGCTGTGACCTGGTCTACTCTGMAGTGTTGCTGCCACCGCTGCGTTGTTTAGTGGGCTGGAAAAAAATAATCACTAACTTTGCAGATAAGTTAGGCTTTTTCCAGAACAGGTAAACCAGGTAGGTTAAGGATAAAGTTCCTCCTCTGTGGAGAACTACTTTACAGCAGAAGGACTTTCTTTGCTAAATGAGCTGAGCATCTAGGGGGAGAATTMGTTGAAGGAATTTGCTTGTATAGCAGAGATACGAAGTACAGGCAAGTACTGAGTGTTAAATGGATCCTATACACTTCTGATTTCAGACAAATACCAGAGCATTTYCTGTCTTTTTTGATACGTGAGAAAGAATATGATAGGAGTGAAATAGAAAGAACGTGTTGTCTGAGCATGGATTTTATTCCTGAAGTTCTGCTTAGGGGGTCTCTGGGTGAACTCCAAGAGGTGAAACAAATTGCAATTTGATCCCAGAGAAAACAACTGGGGAGAGGAGGGAAAGAGCAAACTATTAAATAAGAGCTGGGAGAAAAGCCAGTCTCCAAAAATAAACATTGAAGATCAATTCCAGGTATTTCCTGGTATTGTCATCCTGCTTCATCAACCACATGGACTGTAACAAGTGGTTTCACAGTTAGCAGGCTGACAGGTTTAGGATTGTTTTTTTTGTTTTTTTTTTTTTTTTTTTAAAGAAAACCAGTGTCTGATAGATTGTTCGCAGTGTCGTTTCTTACGCAGAACTGGGTGGGATGTTGGTGATGAAATACCCCTGGGATGGAGAAAGCAGCGCTTGTTATTGTAAGAGGGAAGTAACAGCAGAGCCGGCTTTGTTTTGGGTCAGTGAAAAATCTGAATTTTCTTCCCAGTTACGTGCCCAGGGCACCTCAGCAGTTCTCAAGGGGGAGGAAGCAGATACTTGCGCCACGTAGGTGTGAGCAAACGCTGTTCCTGCAGAGCAGTTGTGCCTTACTAGGTCTGTAGGTAGACTTGGAATGGCTTTACCGGTATCGTTTGCAAGTGAAGGCTTCACCTTTGAAAAGCTTGTAGGTGACTCTGAACGTGTTTCTTCTTGCAAAGATTCTCCAAAAAGCCAGTCCAGGAGTTTACTGTACYGAAAGCCAATGCGTGGATTGTAAGGAAATTGAAGCATATCCTGTTCCAAGGACTTGCGTTGGCGGTCACACGCCAGCTCCTTGCCGGAGTTTCGTCCTGGACGATGACTCCCAGAGGTGCGTCTCTGCAAACTGTACAGAGACATGCCTCGGTGGGCCGGAGTTGGCTCGGGCGGCCAGACGTGGCTTGTGGCTTACCTCACCTGCTGGCCACGGCCCTGCTGCGGCAGAGAATGGTTGGGCAGCTCTGCTTACGCAGCGCGCGCCTGCTGGTGCTTGACTGAACTTGTCTGTAAGTAACTTTGTGTTAGTAATATTGCTGCCTTTCAGCGAGGGAGATGCACAGGGCTCACGGGCACTCATCCTGTTTTGTCTCCGTTGTAAGAAATCCTGGTTCCCAGAGAAAGCAGCCCGGACAGCTCTGTGATTCARACGCTGATGAGGAGACTGTGTCACCCTGGGTGTGCAGAAGGGGAATGCATGAAATAAGTAAGGCATCCTTTAGTCTAGGCTATTTCTAATTTGGATTCCTTGGCTTTGCAATTGCAACTGTATTTTATTTTTTTATTTTGTTTAGTGAGAACAGTTTATTCTAGCAGGTTACTGCGTAGCACCAAGTTCTTTCTCTGGGTTGGCTATGTGCGGTTTGGCTGGTTGGTCCTCTCTGGCAACAATACTGGTAAGAATAACAGTGTGTGGCCTGGGTTTCACTGCACACAAAAAGTTATTCTACAGCCTTGAAACTGTGCTATAAATCAGAGATTTAGGTTTGTGKGGTTTTTTTTTTTTCCTAAAGGAACTAATTCTTTGAAAGCAGAGARAAAGACATTTTATTTCTCTTCAGCAATAAACAAAAGTGCTTTACTTTGCAGAGCAGTGCAGAGGCTCTGCTGAGTTGTCCGAGCAGAGCACTGGTTTTCTGCCACAGCGGAGGGTCCCGCACAGTCAGCGTGGGAGGCAACACCATCGGAAGGCTCTTTTCATATGTGCAAAACCGGCACAGATGTGCGAACGTGCAGGCTGCGCTCGTGGAAAGGCTGCTTTGCCCACAAACCTTGAAGTGCATGGGACGGGAGGTGGAAAAACAAACAAACAAGACCCTGACTAGCATTTTGGGGGGAATTTTCAGCTGAAAGAATTATATGGACRTGAAAAACTTGCTCTTCAGAGAGGCAGCCCCTCCAAGTCAGAGCGGAGGTGTGCTGGGGAAGAGTGGGTAGTTTGCATTGCTGTAGCCTCAATTGGACATGCTTGAGAGAGCAGCTGATGAATTCACAGCTGCCAGGCTAGGACCTATCATTTAAATTGTAATTTGCCCTTCAAATTTTGGCAAGCTTCGTTTGCCGTTTGCTTGACAAACCTCTCTTTTGTGTCCTCCTTTTGCCTGCGTAAAACAGCAAGCGCTGACGGAGAGAGCTACTTGCAGTAGATTCCTTTTCTCTGCTATATTTAGTGATCAAAACAAGTTCGTGATCTTTACAGGAATACTGCCAAAGCAGATAGGTTTAGCATGAGACATGCCCTTTCTCTTTTGGCTCCCAAATACACATTGCATTTCACTTTCCTCCCCTTTCCTGACACCATCAATGGCTCTGTCTGCGGAGGTCTGTTGTGCAAACATTGCACTGCCGCTTCCAGTGATTTTGCTCTGTAAGAACAAGTCCCTGCTCTAGTGARAACTCCTGCGTTTAGATTGCCTCTATCCCTACCTTTCCCTTTTCTTAATTTCATGAAAGAGCAGATTACTGCTCTTCAGGAAGTTCTTTCTGAACAAGAACAGCCTTATGATTTAATTGAGAAACTCCAGGCCTTTTATTGCTTAGGCGACCTTCACTCAACAGAATAATCTGTTTGTTAACCATCTGACTGTTTCCTTTATTTGGGGAAAAAGGGAATTAGGAAGACAGTGGAAAGGAAACATTTGTATTCCTTCAAAGGCAGGATATTACTAGGAGCCTCATTCTCATTAATATCATGTCATTAATATAAAGCGGGTGTAATTATTATATACTGCTATTTTAAATACCTTTTACACCATGGAAAGTGGCTCCAGTGTTAATGGGAAGCTGGCTGTGAGTCTCTATTAAAACACTAACCAAGGAATTTCAGTTGCAATCCRGGGGAAAGAAAGAAACATTTGTAAATAAAAGAAAGAACTTCTTGCAGTACTTCTTGCTTGGTTAAAGCAGGCAGCGTTGTCCACTTTGTTCTGATCGGGCATTCCCCTGCACAAGAGTTAAACTTGCTCTGRTTGCAGGCGATTCCCTCCCCCTTCCCTTCTCAATTGTAAAAACTGACTCTGGGCCAGGAAGCGCCGGGGAAGGGCTGTGATGAGCTGTGCGCAGCCCTTCGCTTTTGTGATGGGAACCGCACGCCTAAAGGTCRGGGTCTGTCTGCGTGCCCCGGCGCCGGGACTGCCGCGGCCACGCCGCAGCCTTTCCCCTTGACGAAAGGAGCCCAGGCAGAGCGTGGCCACTCAGTGCTGTGCCTGGCTACCGGCCTCACCTGAGCCCAGGTAGCCGGGGCAGGGGGGTCAGATAGGGGCGTCTTTCGTGTGAAAATGCAGAAGGGCTTGTTGGAGTGAAATGACAGCTATTGTCATCTTGTTGCATGCTTTCCTAGTTAACTGAGTGGATAGGAAGAGGTCGTGTTTACGCGCTGGATGTACTTCCCAGGTACAGCGCAGATCTTGAGCCAGCTCATGTTTCTCATGTTGTTTTTACGATAACCCTTCCCCGCAGCCTCATTATCTGCGGGAAGCGGCCTTGGGGCTGCGGCGCGGCCGGCGCGCCGGGCGGCAGGGGAGCGTGCGAACGACCCCTGCTTCGGAAAAGCTTTTCCATTCTGGCCTTGTGGCAACACACCATATAAACGACATGGCTTTTTTGCACATAATTGGAGGCTTCTGGGCACTGCATAGGTAGATTTGGGCTGGGATGTGCTTATGGGCTGTGTGTGTTTTGGAGATGGAATTGTCACCCAAACCCTTGACTTCAGCGGAGCCATGAAGTCGCCATAGTAGTATTGGCTTCCTGCGTAGCAGCGTACCCTGGGGTGATCAAGGGGCATGGCATCAGCCTTCTGAGCCTCCAGGCATTCATCTCTCCCTTTTTACATTAGTAACTGTGATTTTGAGTTCTGAGCAGTTCTTGTTTTTATTAACGATGTGGGAAAACTTGGAAACCAGTTGAAAACKGAATGTTTTCTCCAACTTTAGTAAGTATGCTTTGGCACTGAATTTCCACTTGGGAGTAGATAAATGTGAGATAGGCTCTTATTCGGAGGGCAAGCAAATGCATCGTGCACCTCCACGGGTCAACTTTTGTGAATGTGTGAACAAGGCTTAGTTCTGTTAATAAAAGCATTTTTGTGTGCGTGTGTTAGCAACAACGTGGAGTTAGTGCAGTTTTCAAACTGTACCACGATGACTGATATATTACCACCCTCCTAAAAAAAGAAAAGGTCAAGAAAGACACTTTCCTAACCACATTTTTAAATTGATTAGCACAATGAGAAGATCCATTGTGCTTCTGTAACAGGAAATATTACTGATGTGTAAATCAAAGACAAACCAGCAACATTTGCTGGCCTTAAAAAGTGGTGTGGCTTTTGTATACTCATATGCTTGTCCTGGCACGTTTTCAAAAATTATAAATAGATCACTGGGAAGTCCCTGGATAACAAAAATGTACTGCCGCTGGTTGTCATAAATAAACTAATACGAGATGTCTTGGTCTTGCAGCTCTTATTCTTTGGAGGAGTCCTTACTTGTGCATATAGTTTCAGTGTGTCGGTTCACATGAGGCAAGACTATTTCTGTGGCAAYGGGCTGTAGCTTTGTGTCCATCTCTGTATCTCTTGCAGATCTAGTGCTCTCTGGGCTTGGTTCTTTCTGAGCGGAGTGGTTTTGCCATTTGGAAAAAGCCTTTTCCAAGCTTTTCCCTTTTCATTCCTTCATCTCCAGCTACTGATAGCTTAGGAAGACCGAAGGCCAGACTTGTTTCAGCATTGTCCCAGGCAGTGCAGAGTCTCTCTAATGCCACATGCTCTAATACCACTTCTTAAAGGACTGGCTGATACCCATCTGACTGCGGTAGTGTATTATGTAGGATCAGAAGGCTATAGCCTCTTTTCCCTATAACCTTCAAAGTGATGGAAGCCTAATGGAAGCCCTTTTCTTCCTCCAGGAAAGCCCAGAGAATGTGCCAGTATTGCTTACTGGATGACGACAAGTATTTTTTTTTCCTGCCAGACAGGGAGAATGGTCAGCTCCTCAAGTGGAGGAAGTCAAGGTAGATCTGTCAGTGGTGCTGTCCTGATTTTTGCCACCTGAGGATCTGGCTCTGAAGGGAAGGGGATCAGTATGTTTGCTGTGTGATCCCATCCCATTGCTGTGTGGACCTGTATACAATCTGAGATTGCCCACAAGAGCAATGTTGGCAAGCATTTTAAATGTGGAAGGGATGAATTTCAGTCTGGACTAGGACCTTAGGAAAAGAGGGTGTTTTAGTGTAAAGATCTTGGAAAATGTATGCTTTAAACAGACSCCCCTCCCCACCCCCGTCACTGGGTGAAAAAATGGTGAAACCATTGTAAATGAAGTGTTGAGGAGAAAGCATGACCGTCAAACTTCAGTGTTGTGTGGACTTCTCTGACTTAACAGAGGCATGAATACCTCAGAATTGAGGRGAACAGTAAGTATTGTAAAAAAGCAAAAACCCAAACCATGTAAGGGATTTTCTGTGATAATTCTTTAGGTCATATTATCATGATCTGGATCCCAACAATTTGCCTTTAAGGAGACTGTGACAGACTTACAGAAAAATAGTTTACCAAAAGAAGGCGGCTCAGCAGCACTTTGCAAGGCTGAGGACTTGCACTTCTGAATGTTACTGCTGCTTTCTGAATGTAAAATAACAGAGATCTTTGTTAATAACCAAAAAGGAAGAGGGTCTTCAGTCGGTCTGCATTCTGCTCTACTTCCTTTGGACTAGTTCACCAAAGATAAAAATCTGCTGTTTCTGTTCATGACGTTGGCTCGACTGAACACATGAGTAATAATCCGTTGCTAGGAACAGACTTCAGTTTACATGTAGAGGCCTCTATGGAGGGGAAAGTCTTTTGAGTCCCTGAGTGGGTCATAAATAATCAGTGGCACTTCAAAGGAGGAAAAGTAAAAACAAGCGCTTGGAGATGCCATGCAAAGATGTCTGTAATTCCTATTGCAACACCAGTGGAAAGCATGTAGCCAACATAATTGGGAAAATATGGGGCATGTGGCTACAAAGACAAAACCAATGAAGTGGGGATTTACTAACGGTGGGTTATAATATTCAGCTACCTCTAGCTGGGCTTGTTTGCAAGGTATCTGCTGCTTTCAGCTTTAAGGAGTGTGCATCTGAGCTAATTTCATGCCATATGATTTTTCAAGATTGTCTCATGGGGAGGGGTCTGGGGGTACATCTGTGTGGCAGGCTGTGGCACAGTGTAGGGATGTGGGACTGAGCTGTAAACTCAGAGACTGCAAACCGTCTTACCTGGGACAGTGTGGAAATCACACCAACTAGTTTACATTGCTTCCTAATTTTGTAGAAGTAACCGTAAATAATTAATGAAATACACATTTTATATTTTAACTGTAGTTACATACGATGTTTTGAAAATGGCAGCGGTTTCACCGTAGAGGAGCATACTGTATAACTGCTATTTTTTTTCATACAATGAAATCTTACCATGCTCAGTACTTGGAACAGCTGAAAGACAAGGTTTGCAAACGACCCTGATGTTAAGGCTATGAAATCCTTGCTAATGAATCTTCTAAATCCTTCTGAAAAGTTTTTTTTCCCATTTCTTCTGAGACAAGAATGTCCTTATAAAGACCCTGCTTAAGAAGAGCATCTCTTAGGTCTCACTGGGACTTAAGCCTCACTGGAGACATGGTATTTAAATCAGTGTTGTCTATTCTCATGAKAAAATCTCTGGAATGTAAAGCATGGGTATGATTATTTTCAGGTTAGTTCCTTGAGATTTCTAGTCCGCTACCTGCTCTTAGGTTTCCCTCTGTCAATGTGCCTATGTCTATGTGTTAATACCCAGTACATTTTTTAATCTGCTGCCTAATTTCAGCTTAATTTGGGAAAGGAAGAGAGATTCCAAGGAAGTTAAGTTGAAATTATGTGATGTGACTGTGCTGATCTACCTTCCAGCTATGATTTTAGGTGCCCATTGTGAGAACAGCTGGAGAGGTAAGGGAAGAAGTACTCTATCCAATACCCACTAGAGGAAAGCCTGGGTTTGAGTCTTATGAGTGCCCTTATCACGGGAAAAGCTTTTGCTGATGGTTGAACCATTTGAGCTGCAGGTTGAGCCCAAGTGGTCAAGAAATTACTCCTTTGGAGAACACCAGTGGAAAGCTTTTCTCTCGGGGAGGACATTCACAATGCATTTTTCTTGTGTGACTTCTCCCATGCTGAAGAAAAGATGAGCTCGCACAACAGCTTTGCTGCAATTCACTTAAGCTAATCTACAGGAAACAAAGCCGTTGGAAACAAGGTCCCAACGTTCCTGGAACTCTCTCTTTGGCTCTGTGATACTTCACAGGTTATTTCACAGGTTATCCCAAGGTATAAGCAYTTAAATGCTTTCCTGTATTAAAGTCAGACTCTCCAGAAAGAGGGAAAAACAAGGTCATTTTCTTCACCTTCAGTTTTATCCCCACTGAAAAGGCATGCTATCATTTCAAAGCATTTGATTTCTTTTCAACTGTATGGGTATATATTTCATAGTTGTCCAGCATTTCATGGAAATGAAGGATTTGGTTTAASTCTGCAGGTTCGTTGAGTTGTTAGGAAACAAAATAATCAGCTTAAATACGAAGTATAACAGATGATTGTTCCTAACGCCTATGTAAAGCATTGCTAAGCAATCTTACCAATAGCTTGACGGTTTTAGACTCTTCAGAGGTTGATATGATATAATATATTTTATTTGAATGAAATTCGGGGGGGGGAGAGGAAGGGCAAAGGGACTAGCATATTGTCCCTGTATAATCCCTTCTCAGACAATCTGTACCTTGTACCTTTTAAAGAATACTAATCCTTGCAGGTATGTCCTCCAAGAGTGTGTGTGTGTCTCCCTTTCAAAGCAGCTGTGGAGTCTTCTGTTGGGGTAGGGCAGGAATCCGAGGCAGGGCAAAATGTATGTGCTGTGTTGGATGGTGAACAGAGGATTTCAGGGACGTGAAAGCTTTTGTATAAACTTACCTTGTATTAGCTACACATTTTTATAACCTGCACTGTGGATTTGTTGAGTGGATTTCTGTGTTTAAAAAAAAAATATTTAACAAATCCCATCCTTTTGGGAAGGAGGCCTTAATTTGACCTTAGAAGAAAGTAGGAGCATATRCTTTTTTTCATTTATACATGTTCTATGATCATGTGCCATAATTTATTAATTAATTAATAAATTYAGTAACTTAACTAAAGTTGATTAATGCTTTAAAGCTTAACATACTTTCTGCTTTAAAATCCTGAAAGTTTTATTAACTTCAACTACTTTCATGCTTAGAGATCTGAACTGAGATTGGGGTCCCAACGCATGAAGTGCAGTACAGGCACATAGAAGGAGACACTATGGACTGTGTGGTTGCTGTAGCTGGCAAGGGRTGGGGAGGAACAGAGGAGGAACAGTCACAGAAGGGTTGAAAATGCATTTTGTTTTGTTTATGAAACTTCCATTAATGCTGTTCRTGGCTCTTGCGTATTTTCCTGTTATCACAGAGGAATTTTAATGCCAAATCCTGTTCCTTTTCTCTGGACTATGTTCCCAATGACTTTAGCATTGTGCAAGTTAGGTGAATATGACTTGGCTCTGCCTCTGTCACCATCTCAAATTTGGGGGCATTAAAGTTGAACAGATATGTATGTTTTCGCTGTTTGGGGATTTTGTGCTGCTTTTGTGCCTTTAAAAGAAAATCCTTAAATAGTGTTTAGTTTAAAATAAAATGAAAAAATGAGAACAAACTTGYGTTAAAGAGATAAAGAGCATGCATTGCCACTGATGTTGAGTCCATGCCCCAGAACCACAGGAACGTACATGTGTACATAGTTTTGGGGACGTCTTGTTTGTAGGCTATGCTGATGTGGCCGTGGTGGGTGTTTCTAGTGTGTGCGTCTAGTCCTATCCCTCTTCCTTTACATGACCACTCAATTTGAGTTATAAGGTATAACAAATTCAGGCAGGCTCATTGATTTCATCTGTGGATTCACTGTTGCCCAGTATTTACTATTTCTTAAATATCTCTGAAGGCCTACAGTTGGCCGCTGGAAAACTCAAGGTGGAGGGAATGCAGCTAACTATCCCTGTGTCCTGGGAGCAAAAAGCAACAGATCTGATCATGTGGTCGGATTTTCCTTACATGCTCCCCATTTGGGTCTTGCTGCTAACTTAGTAGCCTTCAAGGTGGCGATCACAAAATCAAATTCAAGCCATAGTGTGATACCCAAAAGATATTAAGGCTGCCTGACATTTTGCATTTTTGGAGTTCGGTTTTGTATTGCTTGATCTTGAGAGATAAAGGAAGGAGTTTCCCAGGAAAGACTGCATCGCATTGGGCAGCGCTGCTGGGAGAACTGGATTCTCACTAAGTCCCTGCCCTCGCTCAGTTCCTGCRAGATGCTAGCCCTGGCTCTTAAACCCCAATTTGTATCAGTGGCAGCTAACTGTGTGGTTATTTTTTGGTTGTCTGACTTGAGACTCATACTTCTAGCTCAGGAACAGAGGACCTCTGAGAGCTCTCCAGGGTTGGAAGTCCAAGGCAACCACTTTATGTTGTCTATTTCTGAACAATTCCAATCTTAAAATCACATAAAGCCTTTGTKCCAGTTGCCTRTATTGGGAGGCTTTGTTAGAACCCAGTATTTAGAAATCTTCTTYTGATTTCCATCCTAACSTCAAGGCATGCCTTACTCGTATCGTCTTGTTCTTGTGCCTGCCAAAGATCAAATACTCCTTTTCCTTCTCTTTTTGCTAGGCTAAGCAAGCCAAACTCTTGTAAAATATTTTTTCCTTTTCCCTGATCATCTGGATAGGTCTCATCTTTACTTGCCCCAGCTAGAACTCCCGTTTCTTGAATCTGATGCCTTGAGTTTTAGTTGTAAGTTGTTGGTGACTTGCAGAAATGCTGCGTGCTCACTTCAGCAGTTGGAGTCAGTGCTTTGGCCATATGAACTAATATCTATTTCTCTGGAAAACCAGAGTCAGATTAGCAACTTTTTTCCCCCCTTTATTCTCTCTGTGCCTTTGCTTGTCATCGGTAAAACGATGTCCCATGGCGGGGGGGTTGGACTAGATGATCTTTAAATGTCCCTCCTAACCCAAACTGTTCTGTGATTCTAAATGTGGGCAATAACCCCTGATCTYACGTAGATGCTGTAAATGTGAATTGATTGGTGTTTGTGAAGCGTTCAGATGCTGGGGTGATGAGTGCCATAGAAAATCTTGTGAGGAACCTAATAATCCTGTCATCACAGAAGCTCTTGGATAAAGCACAAGGACGCACATTGTTCAGGGAGAGGAAAAGAAAATAGTGAATAGCTCCTCATTAGACGCATGTTGTCCTTTCTGTGCAGTGAGGGAGGCACAGAGTGAGGAAAAATAGTATATAGTGGAGTAAACAAAGGCTGCCTCATGATTCATATGCACAAGGGAATGAATGTAAAAATTTCTCTGGCATTCTTTAATGTTGTATTTCCTTACYCATCTATTCACGCCCTTTATTTTGACATATACTTAGCGGATGAGTTAATAATATATGGTGTGTAAATCCTAGTACTTCTGATGAAAAGGTTACAGTTATTTAGGTAATAAAGCTTGTTTAAGGTGAGCTCTTATTAATTTTCAGCTTTATTTCTTTTTAAATTTATTTAACTTTTAAGTTCTTGATAAAAATGAGTCTGTATCTAAGTATCCAGTTTTTCCTACAGTAGCAAATTGAACAATATAGCTACTGCAGTACCAGAAACAGTGTTAGTCTTTTAAGAAAGATATAGCATATCGTTCACTGAAGTTGCATTAGAGATAGGGGTGGTATCCAGGGAGAGGAAAATGGAGGAGTTGGGAAAAGAAACTCCTTCACGGGGGTTGAGGAGTAACAAAGGTACCAGACAGAAACAGCAGTTGTGATTATTCTCATACGATAACCACTGCTTTTTCATTTCATCTTAATCTTTGCAGATTCTGCCTAAATTGTTTCCATTCAGCAACAATTATCTGGACGGGAAGAGATACCTGAAAAGTACAAAGATTTAAAGAAAACCTTTGAGGTTTGGCAGCAACAAATCTGCAGAAGGCACTGTGAGCCTTTGTCAACCTGGCTTTCTCAAAGAAAGCAACTTGTTTGAATTTTCCTAATCTTAGTGCTTTTGTTTTCATGGCAAGACACACTGGGATCCATGGTTGTGTTGTAGAGTACTGCTGGCCACCGTTAGAAAAGAGTCAAGGGACCAAAACTTGGATTCATGCAGTAGGAACATTTGCTTTATTCTGTATGAGCTAAGCAAACAGCCTACTAAGGGAAGAAAACCCAAAACAAAACTCATGTTTCAGTGCTGCATACTTGAGCGTCTTTAATATCATCAATTTTTATGTAAAACTTTACTGATTGTCTTTTTTTTTTTTTTTTTTATAATTTCAGTTTGGAAATTGATTAAGAATCTCCATAGGATTTAATATGGCATCAAAGCAGTCATCTCCCTCAACAGAGGAGCAGGCTTCCTCTGAAATAGATGATCTATATCTATCGCTGCAAGGTAAGTTACTGTAGTTTTTTGTGCCTTTTTAATGTAGATTTTTGGCAAAAATCTGTGACTGTGCACAAGTTGAAGGGAATTCTGAGAAACCTGTTAAAACTAGCGTTATGATCAGTGTAGTTAGTTCGTGTCTGTGCTTCTTTGCAGATGTTTCTGTGTTTCACGAGAGATGCTTCAGCAGTGAAATGAAAAATAACAGCTCTCATAGTACTTTCTTGTGGTATTTTCAGAGCCGTTGCCTTTTTTTGGTACAGATGGGCCCACTGGTTCTTATGCTTTGTTACTCAGAATACATGTTACTGTAAACTGTTTTCAGGGGAACCGCCAGCGTGAAAGCAGTTATGCCATTTCATTAGTTTCCTTGTTTTCAATTTGCTGACAATTAGGTGGTTGCATTAAGCTGTCTTAATGAGGCTATTACCTACAGTACTATTTTATTTATTTCATTAGTTTTTCTGTTCTTACTGCTATATCCCCGGCACGTGTAGAAGGATAGCTTGTGGCCAAAACAAGTAAAAATTTTTTGTGGCTTCTAAACAAATTTCTTACAGATCAGAGTCTTTCATCCTTACTTGCAATGAGTTATAACTTGTTAAGGAAGCACTCACTGGCTGATTTTTAATTGTTCCATTTTAATGGCAGCTACCTGGACAGTTAAGTGATAATCAGTGCATCAGAGCTGGCCTCTCAGATAGGCTTTCTGGGTTTTCCTTAATCACGTGTTGAATTTTCTTCTATAAGAATTTCCTGGGAAGGCTGATTTTCCTCTAAACRTGTTCATGAAAACATTCATGGTAGCTATCAAGGATGCTAGTCCAGGCAGCAGGACTAGCACTGCTGGAAAGCGTGTTTCTGAGGTGTTTAGAGCCTGGTTATTCTAGGACGGATGGACTAAGTCATGTTTCCACAGAGCTATTTCCTTTTAACTCACTTGCAATGAAATTACTATGGTGCTTAGTTGAGAGAAAATATGTTTAAAACAGATGGTGCAAAAGAATATTCTGCCAAGTCACTTTTACGATCCATATTTGCACTAATATTGTCATTGAAGCCCTGTGTTTTGATGAGTGAGTGTTAACAGTGGTCTAAAGCCAAACGTCTTTAATGGTGAATTTTCTTCCGTTTTGCTTCAGTATTACATTTTCAGGAGAGCAAGCAAAAACTCCTAGCAAACAGGAGCTAGTTTGTTGCACCAGGCACRGCTTGTCAGACACACATCTGTTGTGCCAGTCAAACTTCAGTAGAAAGAGTAAGGTGGCTGTTGTCATGAAATGGGTTTGGAAAACACTATCTAGCTTTAAGGCAGAGGGTACTGAAATAAAGTTACATGCGATTTTAGAATAGGGTTTTATTTTTAAATAATACTCATGCTATTTTCTGAAAAGTCAGATTGGTGTTTATGTGTTGAATAACAGTAGGTTTTTTTGGTCAATATCTAGTGAAAGAGCCCTGCTTATAAACATTGAAATGACTATATTTCTTTGCTGTAATAATTTGAGCTCCTAGATTATGCTGAAATGAACATACTGCAAACCTGGGGCCAACCTGTATGTGCCTGACTGTTGTAAAACGTCCGGAGACGTGCCTTAGAAGTGACATAGGCAATTTTTTTAACGATTAAAGATGCAACAAATGGTACAAGACATGTCCTATGTATGGGGCTGTGACACTGCAGCATCTGCTCTGGGTCAAACMAGCAAATGGCGACACAGCTGTGATGAAGCACTGAAGACACATTCCCTGACATGACGTATAGAAACCATTAGTAACTCTACCTGCAGATCGGTGGTAGCRAAGGTGAAAAGAACAATAGGATCACTCAAGGAAAAGTTTTTTTTCAATTATAGGAATCTTGGGATGAGATTTGCAAAGCAGCCAGAGACTCTGATTGCTTTAAATCTTCAGGTTCACCTGGAGAAGTTTTAGAGAAATTTCAGATTCAAGGAACGACTGCTTATAACTATTAGAAAAGCAGCTTACTTTTTGGGTGACTAAAGATGGATGTAAAAGTGGTTATGATCTGCTTTTCAAATTGTTAAGGTATAGCTTCAAAGARCATGTCCAGCGTTGTATAATACACAGCATAACAGGAGATATGCAGAAGAAAAAGTAAGAGTGAGATCTAGTCTGGCTTGCTCATATTTTATTCTACATTTAAATTATTTGTGATCCAATTTTCTATTTTTCCTGAAAGACATYCAGTGGTGATAGAGCATTTGTCTAGTCTGGTTAATTAGGATAAGACCAACTTAATGTGCSAATCGGTTTGGTCATATAACTTTGTGAAGTTATATGCCTAAAAAATGTAACAAAATTGTTAGCTTTTTTTTTTTCTTCCCTACCATGTGTAAACCACTCATTTAGGTATGTTTGACTGTGACTTAAGTCACAGTCTTCTGTGAGGAGGATAGCACTTTTGGGRAAAAAAAGAAGGAAAGAGGGGAAGAAGAACCTCTGTAAAATAATTAGTGAAGGGGTTACTACTTGGTAGCTCTAATTATTATAGAAATCCTATTAATTTTATGCCAGTGGCTTAATATTGTAAAAACCTGCTTTAGCAGAATTTGTTAGTGGATTTTTAGTTAGAAGGGTGTTCAAGGATGAACATTCACTTTCCTTARTAGTGTTCGGCCTAGAAGATGCAGTAAAGAAAGTAATTGAAAAATAGGTAAAAAAGTAACTTTGTTTTCAGTGCGCCTTTCTTTTCAGCTAAATATTTTAAGGACATTTAATGAAGCTTGAAAAACATGAAGAAAATAAGTAAAGAAATGAAAGCAAYATGGTTTCTAATGTTCCCATCTCCAGACATTTTCAAATGATGAAGCTAGTCACAAAATCATGACGCTGAAGTAAAAAGCTGCAAGAATATAAACCCTTATATATGTATCTTTTCAGATTTATATATTGCTCTTTAACCTTTTCCAGTTTTCAAGCTGATCTCCACAAACAAGAGAGTAATAGTTACCACCCTCCCTCCCTGCCAAGAAAATTGAAATTGCTATGAAATTGCATGATGTCAGGACTTGGGCTCTTTCTTTTCTGTTCTTTTTTCCTTCCCTCTGTCCTAGATGTTATAATAAAATTAAATCAGATTAAGATCAACATTGTGCCCTTTCCTCCAGCACCTCTCTGCTTTCTCCCGGTTTTCTGATGGAGCACAACTTACAGCAGCTGCAAAGCTGTTTTGTGTCCTTGCACAGCCACCTAAAAGTGCAGGTGAAAAGCCCAGAGCTGGACCTAGTATTATCCTATGGGGAAATATTTAAGGGAAGAGTTTCTCCTGCCAGGCAGGCTGCAAACATTTTGATGAACAGAGGATGCTTGCCAGGGAGGTGCTCCCTTGCGGCGTGTGGACCATGTTTGAAACCTGGAGTCACTTTTGCTGCAACTATGGAGGGAGCAGGCAGGAGCGCAGGGCTTGGCTGGYGATGAGCACGGGAGGAATAATGCGGGAGCCCTGTCCTATGTCTTCTCCTCCCATAGCTTCCTTCCTGGCCTGGCATTATGGGCTGGCCCCATAGAGGGGTCCAGCCTGGTGCTTGGCCTTCTGTAAATGGAAGAGACACAGYTGGGGTCCAAAATTGTTTTCAGCTACCTGAAATGAGGTGGCATGTCCCCTCCTTTGGTAAGAGAAGGGCTTCATGGCAATGTTTTGAGAACTGTTGGAGATATGAYTACTCTTTGCTGATGAGCCTGGGCGTGGGATTGCAGCAGGGGGAATGTGCAGCCGCTTGCGGATGGGTGGCTACAGCAGAAACTGGACGGGGTTTGTGGTGCTCTGGAGCGGGAATATTTTTTGCTTTCGGGATGTAAATCTGTACCTGTGGTAGGATCCAACCTCCACTTTCCCTCCCATGCACAAATCCTTCCACTTTCTTCCTTAGCAAACAGACCCTATGTGTGGCGTTTCCCACCGAGCCTGTGCAGAACTCTGTTTTCCCTGTTCTTTCCATACTTGCTGAGCTAGTTCAGACACAAGARAGTGTGTTTTAGCTCTCGGAATTTGGGGCATGTACTTACTCTTTCACTGTTTAATTAACTGCAGGGGTCCTAATTTTTGGCTCTGCTTATTAATCTGTGTTCACGTTACTGTTTATTACTGCAACCCAAAGGACGATCGTATAAGAATGTGGCTGCTAAAACTGTTTTTGAAGACTGTTTAATGATATCAATGAATTATGCTATTTTCATACAGTTATGTCTAATCCTTTATGAATGATTTCTTCAAGTGAAATTGAAAATATGGTGATATGTACGGATAGATTTTGTTGTGCAGCTTGTAGTATATTGCACTCATCTCCAAGTAAAAGAGGATATCTCTCTGAGACCCACTTAATTCATCCAGAGGTCASGTAGACTACTAATTCTTACCCAGCATTTTTTTATTTTTTTTGCTCTAGCTGTATGCCTCATCTGTTGGGGCCAGTATGTTATTGCAGCTACACTTCTTTCCTTTAACCAGAACGATCAAAAAAGTCCATTAAATATTTATTATGATTTTTCAGGGGTGACTTTTACAAATYGAAAAGCTCCCATAGGAGCTGCACTGAAATTTATGCCCTGTTTATGCTGCCTGCTGCCCGGGTGAGGAGCTGGTCTGCAGTTCCTGTAGCTGCGCGGCTTCGTGGCATGTGAYGGGGCTGATGGCACTGGAGAGGCAACCGACACATGAGACTGCCAAAAAAAAATCAGTCATGGGTATTTTTGTCTGTTTTGCCTGCCRAATGAAAAAAATAGATGGTATAGTTGTATAAATGTGTTCCCCGCTAGATAAACTTCAGTTTGTTAAAGGCATTATCAGGTACATAACTGGTTAAAAACTGGCATTAAAATGCCTAAGGAGGCATCTGGGTAGGGCACTGAAGGCCACTTACATTCAAATCCCTGCTTCAATGTGGATTTTCTTTAAAATATTAGAAAAGCCCCTTAAGCCCTTATCTGTAAAAGTATGTTGATATCTAAATGATGTGACATAGTACSCTTAAGAATTTAACCTGCAACCTCTGTCTATGCCCCCAAGTACTGCAGTGCCTCACTTCATGGGCTGTTGTGGCAGTAAAGACAGCGGTGATTTAGAGCTGCTCCAGGATCCTGGCAATGGGAAGAGCAAAARTGTTTAAGAAAGCCAGGAGGGCAAAACTCAGTGTGAACACGCTTCCTGAGTTAGCAGCACTTTTGGTAAATTGGATAATTTGCTTTCAAAAGGAAAAGGAGGTTGAAGGTAATAGTGTAGAAAGTTCCCACTTGCTGCACAGACATGGTGGTAGTTAATTAGTTAATATTTATACGATATTTGGATTTGAAAAGACCCATTATGGTAGAAATATTTTCATTGGGCTTTGGATAAACTTCTTAATCTTAAGAAAAAATACTGTGTTTGTTTTTAATTGCTTAACACCATGTTGCTGAACATAAATGCTGGAAATAACTCTTCCCCAGCTTTCCTGTCTGCAGAAAATGAAACTGCTAATGGGTGGGAGGGAAGGGACTGTATAAAGGGCTCAGGGGTGAATTGCTCACCCTTTCCCTGGGTTGGCAAGTTCTTAATGGTTCTTCTGATAGTTCTTATCATTTACAGCATGTACCGGCTTGGTGTTTTAGTTCATATCAGCCGTGCTGTCTTGAAGGAGCTCTCCCAGTTATCCCTGCTGACCATGCTTTGGTTCATTTTGCTGAGCCATCAAGGAGTGTGGAAACGGTTATTTTGAATGAAACTGAAATAAATGCTCCGAGAAGGTACCATGGCTGTCTGTGGGCATTCAGGCTAGAGCTAGTCCAACACAACCTTTCTTCCCTACACACGTGGTGGGTACGCTACATCCTGAACACCAGCTCTTTTGATCTGCTGATCTGTTCCTGTTGAGCTGCACTTCTTGCTACTGTAGAYGTAGCCTCAGCTGACCTGAATGGTGAAAGGAAGATACAAAAATATCATACACAAGAGGTAATTCTTTCTGGCGAAACAGAGATGGGAAGATGACAGATAGGCTTGTGCTCATTAATTTCAAATAATTGTTTAAAAAAAAATTTTTTTTTTAAAAAGAAAAAAGCCACACAGTTGCAAATGGTTCACTGGCAGTGATGCACCAGTCCTCGCAATAGGAGAAAACCTCTTTGCTGTTTGGTGACGTTGTTTGACGAGCGTGGACAGACAGGGTACATCTGCTCTGCCGCGGTTTGCCTCCCCCAACTCCCTGCCGAGGGAGGAGATGGTGCTTTCGTGTGAGCTGCCRTCTCCAACCTTGGGAAGGGAGGCACGAAAGGCAACTAAAGAGAGGAGATTAATTTTAAGTCTGGCTTTTCTGTATCGCTGTTAAAGGAAGGCTGAGAGTAAAACCATGGCTGGCAGCGTTCCTGTCCTCCCCTCCTCTTCCTGCTGGGAGAGTTCTGCACTGCCGTGGTCCCTGCCGTGTCCCCATGCTCCAGCCCTTTATGATTAGTCTGGTTTGTAGCACTTGTTGATAGCTCATTACTGGATAGAGCAGTCATTGTCCAGCAGCATGTATTGATTTCCAGCTAGCCTACGTGACACGCTRCTTCTATGTGTTATTCCTCCCAAAAGAGTTGTTCTGAAGATCAGCTTTAAAACACAGGGTGAAATGTGATAGATTTTGGGTGTTTYCAGATTAGTATGTTCTTAATTTTTTCTCTCAGATCCACTTTTTGGCTCGGTGAGTTTTGGCCCAAAGTAAAGAAAATTATAGTTTTTTTCTGATAGCTTTTTTATTCTGGGTCAGTGAYATTTTGAAAACTAGGGCAAGAGAAAACCAAGGTCACTTAGAGTCCTATAAAAAGGCCTAACAAAGAATCCATTCATCCTCATAAAAATAAAAATCCGTATTAATTAACCACGTGGTAGAGATAAGAATTTGAGAGCTTGATTAAATCATTAGCACCTCTGAGCAGTAGAGTAGGGGGGGAGCTGGGAGGGAAAACACATTCRGCCTGAAAACTGAAATATGACTGCCTGCCACGGTGCCAGAAGCACATCTGTACTGAGCTGYGTGTTGTGTGGCCTGGATGGAAGCAGAGCGACTGCTGCACTACAGTCTGGGGAGATATTGGCAGGCAGGGAGTTTTGTTATTGATTCACAGTGAGATTTTTTTTATTATTATTATTATTTATTTGGGTAGGAAAATAAGCCACATTGCAGCTCAGGCTGTGGCTGCTTGGAAGGCAGCCCGGTGGGTTGCACTAGCCAGCGGCTGTAGCTTGGGGAGGGTGTAAGGTGTGCTTAGGTATGTGCAGTGAAATAACCACCTTGTACTTTCCCCAGGTGAGACATTTGCCTGAGAGCTGCCCACGTGAATCAACACTTGCAGTATCTGGCCCACATTGCATAATGCTTCTGCACATTAATATGGAGAGATTCAAYGAAAATAAGACCACATGGCCTCATCCTAAGCATCTTTCTGTAATCAACCCCAAAAGCAAGTTCTCCAAATCAGTAGCAGTAGTGTGTGTTTGGCAAGAGCTACAGCTGGAAGAGTCACTGGCGTCAGGCAGAGTAGTTAATATTTGCTTTCTGTCCCTTTTCAAGTGCCAGCAATACCAGCCTTGCCTGCCTGATAAAATTGAGCGCAGCTACTCAATAATTGCTCGTTAGGTAATTGGAACGGCTCCCGCAYGGATATTTAGCTACAGGGTGTGGTTGGGTCCTGTGCTAACAYGAAGCCAGTATCTCCATGCTATTTATGTCCTCCTTATGAGCGTTGCAACGTTGATTGGTCTGTGTGGCACGCTTGCACTTATTTTCTGTTTTCCAAACAAAACAGAACTTTGAGATTGCATTTTTGTCCGTGTCTTTAAGACTGCCCTTATCTTACTCTTCATCATGATCTCTGTGATATTTAARAAGAAGCATAAAACAATCCAGCAAGCAGGGGAAATCAACTGTTTCATGCTCCGACCRGATCATGGTATTGCAGATTAGAGGAGGACTGTTGAAAGACGTGTTAGCTACAGGGTGCAAAACAGCCCTTGGTGCACGTAATGCGTGAATGTTTTTCTCGCCGCTCACTCGCCCGGTGAAGCAGAAGGAGGTCTGTGGGTCAGATGGTGGGGTTAGGAGCAGGAGGCTGCATTATCCTTAAGCAGCTTGCTCTGCTTCGCAGGCTGATGAGCTCTGTGCAGCAAGCCCTTCAGGCCGTCTTGGATGATGAAAAGCTACCCAGGACTGGGGTTTGTGTTTGCCAAATTACCAGAGCATAATAAAGTGTCGGACATTTTCCTCTGAGTGCCATTTTCATTTTCATGGACAGAGCAGTCAGGATTTTTTTTTTTCCCCCCAAGGGCTTGATGTTTTTGGTATCTTTCATCCTGCCCAGCCTACAAAAACATACATACCTATTGCTGAGTAGTCTTGCACTCGGCTTATGATGTCAAACTTGCCTTCACATTAATCTTTTGTGCAARAGCGTGCTTTCAGAGGCAGAAGAGATTGTCCGCTCCCACCCCATCTCACGGATTTGTTTCTTCTTGCAAGCTGATGGCCTGGTCAGAGTCTCCCGCTGCCTCTCCCATGCAGCGGGAGGATTTACCCCAGCTGGGAGGTGGGCAGCGAGTACCCCCGCAGCTGCCTTGCCCACCATCTCCCTCCAGGCCTGGGCCATGCACGCTGCCCTACCACCCGCCGCTCCGCAGGGAGCTGCGCCGGGGCCGTGGTGCAGGACATCCCCCGTCCTCTCCTGTCCTCCTGGCAGGGCGCTGGGCCACCATCCCATCCCATCCCATCCCATCCCATCCCATCCCGTCCCATCCCGTCCCATCCCATCCCCTCTGCGTCCCTTTATGCAGGAGCTCCGAGCCTCTGTGTCACCACGACTCCAGCGCCCAAAGCCCCGTTCTCTGCTCCTGGCTGCTCAGAGCAGTCCCTCCTGCCACTGAGCACAGCGGGGAGAGGGCCTCGCGCTTTCTCTCTGCTTTGTACCTCTCCTGCCTCTCAGCCTTTGCCTTCCTGCTGCCTGGGATGAGAGGCAGGAGCGTTGCAGGCCGACCCCCGGGGCGGCTGCCGGTAGCCATGCACAGAGGGGCTGGCATCGGCCTCAGCCCTCAGAGGGAAGGGCTGGGACAGCTGTGTGGCTGGTGCAGGCCAAAGATGGTGGTTTGGGTGGCCAAAACATCAACTCTCTGAACTGTATAATCTTGCTCAGTTAATAGTCTATTTGACCTGGTTTGTAATGTCTGGGCTATTAAAAACCAGTGTGACCTTTTGGGTTTTTATTCTAATGGGGAAGAGAGAGGGCTGACCGCCCTTCCAGGCAGGCCGCTTGCTGGGCGGGGGGGGTACTGCATTTTGGCCTGTTTTTTGGGAAGCCATCCCCAATGCTTGCAGTCAGAGCTGATGTGGAAAGGGAGAGAAAAAGGAGCTTGTGTTCACGGCTGCTCCCACGAGCCGTTGGGATGGCCACTGGCGGCAGTGCCTGCGCGGCAGTGAGGCCTGAAAGACCATAATCTCAGGTGCCAACACCTTCTGCTGTTACCTCAGGCCTGTATACAGATGTCCAGCAGGGATGTATGGTTTTGGTGGTGGTGTKTCTTGGGAATGGGGTGGTTTTTTGGGAGGGAGCGTGGGCTGGGAAYTCACATGATGCACTGGCCGTGACCAGGGTTGGGGCTGGCGAGCTGGTCTGGTCTGCCTCTGCTGCTCACGCTCTGCTTCACCTTTTGGGGGGATTTTTCTTCATTTCTGCTACCCACAAGCCATGGAGAAAGGCTTTCCCCTCTCTTGATCTCTACTTTGATGTGAGAAACGGTTTAAATATCCTGATTTTTGAAACACGGGCTTAAACAATTTCCTGTCTCCCTTCACAACCACCGGTAGTTTATCACTGCATACCAGCCTGCAGGCCCTGGGTGAAGAGCGGGATCTCTGCGTGACTGGGTCACGCTTTGAGTCCCATTTCACCATTTTTTACCTGGGCACGAGTTCAAGCATTGCCTTCTTCCTCCCTCCTGTTTTAAGACCCTGTGTGCCCCTGTTTGGCCAGATCATTCCCCAGGGAGAGCCCAGCACTGAAAAGGATGCTGTTAGAGGGTATATTCCCCAATGACAGCCTAATAACTCTCCCCAGCCCTTCAGTTAGCCTAGACATCCCGTTGTATGGCTTCACCTACAGATTTGCACTTAACACCTAACCCCAGCCTCCATCCTGGTCTCATCACCCAACTCCATGCACAGATTTTCCCAAATTTCAAGATGGATCTTGTACTGATGATTGCTCTGAGTCTTTCAAGGAACATTTAGGAATGGATGGAGTTATTCTAGACATATTGCTCTGTAGGATGATGTGTTCACAYCGCTGTTTGCATTTGCTGAGCTTTTGAGAAAACCTTCATTAGTTGCTCTTTGTTGCATCCAGTAGAAATATGCTTGATGGTTGTGGAGGTCCTTGCAGTATCATCTCTGCAAGCAAGCAAATGTCAGCACTAAAATAAGAGTTGAGAAAAACTAACATTAAATTGTATCTTAATATCTGGAAGAATGGACTTTAGATTTGATGGACKCCACGTATCTTTTTGAGAAAGAGAAATAAAACCAGATCATTTTTTCCATTAACCATTTTTTTCTTTTTTTTTTCCAGTGCAGCGAGAGTTTACACAGAAGAAGACCTTYACTAGCTGGATAAATTCAATATTGGCAAAGGTAAGAAGGGGGTTCTTTAGGAAAGATATGCCTTTTGCCTTTTTGATTCAGATGTGCTGTATGGAAATTAAAATTTTTAGGAATAAACAAAATTAATATAAGATTTTTAGGCACTGGTTGGAAAAAGTAGGCCCTGGAAAGCATTTGTTTAATAGGTGTAACAGCATTGTATCAGTGATCGTCCAAGAATGTTTGTAAGAGGCGGTTTGTAAGTAGATGACGGTACCTTTCTTGCTGATGGGGTAAAACAAACTTGTGCTGTATTGTGGCACATGTCTCAGGATTTTATGAGGTTCTGTATTTATGATTAGTTTTACTGTGTTTAGGTAAGTATTATTCTATTATGCAATCCAAGAACATGAGTTTAATGGGGTGACCTGAGTGACTGGTAAATATTAAGACAAACCACATAGTAGTGTGGATGCTCTTTAAGCTTTCACAAAGCAGCTCAGGCAGCATATGCTGGGGSTTTGACTTTTTGGACCCTCTCTGAGCAGAAGCTGCTGAGCTCATGGCAAGTTTGTGTGGTCCACAAGTGGGTGAAAAGAGTGAGGGTTTAGTTATTCAGCTTTATAGTCAAATTTGTACTTGGGGTACATTGATTAAGAAGTCAAAATACAAATTAACTGCTTCTCTTTCCCTTTTTCAAAGTTTTGGGGTCTTTTGCCACATACCTCCTTGAAAAGTATAAATACTTGAAAGTGAGGCCTAAAACAACCCTTATAAAGCACAGAGGCAGGGCAAGGGGGAATAAGAGACAAACATAATAATGGATTAGAAGAAGCAGGATATGGTTGATTAGATGCAGGATTTTTAAGATTGCAGCTTATTGAAAATATAAAGCATGCTAAACATTTTTTTAACAACAGAGTAATCTCTGATGTTCTGTAGTGTGTTGCATTCAAAATGACAAAAGATGGTGTAACAAGCATTGAAATTTATTTTGCAGCATACACCTCCTTCTGTTATCTCAGACCTGTATACAGACATACAGCAAGGACATTTGCTTTTGGATCTGTTGGAAGTGCTTTCAGGTCAACATCTGGTAAGACAGAGTAATAAGAATATTACCTCAATCCTTCATCAAATCCAGCAAATACTTCTGGATATGCTTAACTGTAACCATATGAATGAACACTCTGGAGTCATAGAGCTGTTTGCAAGTAACTTATTCTTACACCACTGATGCTGAAATAAGTTGATCCAAAGTGATTTGTGAATTTTTGTGGGACTTCCCTTATCAAAATATAAAATAAAAGTAATTGTTACAACTGAGGATGTAACCTGTTCTTTTTGCTTTACAGCCACGGGAAAAAGGTTTTAACACCTTCCAGTGCAGAAGCAACATAGAAAATGCTTTGACATTTTTAAAGAGCAGATCAGTGAGTATTAACTTCAAAATTCACAACTAAAGCCAGTTTAGCTGGTGGAACATTTTCTTTGTTAACAATGATCCTTTTTTTTTTYGCCTAGCTCAAGCTCATAAATATTCATGTTGCTGACATTATTGAAGGAAAACCTTCCATTGTGCTTGGCCTAATTTGGACAATTATATTTCATTTTCATGTAAGTATTTCAGCGATGTAGGAGAGTTTTAATAGAGGGAAAAAGCCCAAAAATGTGTTGACTTACATGGTTGCCAAATGAGATGAATCAGTACAAAGTAGAAGATTGTTTTCTGACATCTGGAAGTGACGGCTCAGGGAGGAGACGCACCAGTGCGTCTTTCCTGTGTCTCTGAGCTGCTTCACCAATGCAATGATGTCATTACAGCCTGATGAATGATATCTAGCTGCAAATGGTAGAAAGGAAAGATACTGAGATTTTTTTAAAGTAACCAGTTAAAAATAGCCTAAACTTTGGCTATCTGTCTAAGGCCTGTAATGATTAAGCTCCAAGTAGAGCAAATAGTGCAAAGTGGCTCACATCCATCTCCCTTAGAGGCAGCCCCCCTCTTCAGTGTTGGCTGTGCTCACAATGTGTAATTTTTGCTATTATTTTTTTCAGTAACAGRTGCCTGAAATAATATGAAGGCTGTCATAGTGATGTTTCTTACACAAGATACTGAGCATGCATAGAATCATAGAATCATAGAATCATTAAGGTTGGAAAAGACCTCTAAGATCATYGTGTCCAACCATCAACCCAGTACCCATGCCCACTAAACCATGTCCCGAAGCGCCACATCCACACGTTTTTTGAACACCTCCAGGGATGGTGACTCCACCACTTCCCTGGGCAGCCTGTTCCAATGCCTGACTACCCTTTCAGTGAAGAAATTTTTCCTAATATCCAATCTAAACCTCCCCTGGYGCAACTTGAGGCCATTTCCTCTCGTCCTATCACTTGTTACTTGGGAGRAGAGACCAACACCCGCCTCTCTGCATCGGGTTATGGGGAGGTTTAAAAGCACAGAGTCTTGCTTTAATCATGTTGTAGGACTGTAGAGGATGATGGAGCCAAACTGTCTTCTAGCCAGAGCCCAGCAGTGAATTAGGTGCACTGGGGGTGAACTGRTGACTGGGGCTCAGAAGAGCACTAAGAAGCAAAGTTATTTAACAGTATTGTAGCCCCCATTTTTCTTGGTAAAGGTACTTCGGTGYTGAAGATGCTTGTGCTGCACATGGTCTATGCATTATCTTTTCACCTAAACCAAGCTTCTATAACCAAATGTTGATCTSTGAGGTCTATAGAGTAGGTTTTCCTCCACCCTGAGCATGTAATACATGACAGACTCTGAGCATGCCTAATACATGACACTGTTGACAATAGAAAACACAGACTGCTTTCACTGGTAGGAGGAGTAGAAAAGCACACTGAGTGAGAAAGTCCCTTGATGCCATTGCTGGTACCCACAGTATAACATGGAAGTCTTTGGGTGAATATTTCCTGCCAAAAAATCACATAAAGATGGGAATTCAGCATGAATTAGTTCAGGCGGAACAGATAAACTGATCTCATCTTRGGGGCCGGGAACTACTATTACAGCTGTGATTGAGTCCTTTCTAATTCTCTGTGGTTTTCTGCCATTGGTGTCTTGGTAATTTTTCACTGAAGCCTGATTAACTCTCCCATCATCTTTGATAGATTGAAGAACTTGCCAGGACACTTGCTTGTACTTACAATCAGCCTTCACTTGATTGTTCAAGTGCTGTTGACTCCTCTCCAAAGGCAAGCCGATCAGCTAAAAAAAGTGCTAAAACTAAGGAACGGTGGAAGGTCTCTGCTACAAAGGCTCTTTTGTTGTGGGCAAAAGAACAGTGTTCACTGTAAGTTCCATTGAAGATTTATAAATAGTATGTTACAYGTTGTATTTACTTCTTTCCTCTAAATGTGGTGATATTTTCCCTTGCTTTTTTAACATTACTTAGTGACAGCTTAGCAGAAAATCCTTTAGATTTCAGATATTACCATTACTTTTAGCATCAATCAGGCCCTAAATGTTTTGACATGAGCCCTTTAAATATAATAACGTGAAGCTAATCCTACTAGTAGAATACAACAATGTAAATTGAGTTGTTTGACTTTTCTCTTTTAGGGGCTTCTGTGTGATGTGGAATGTTTACATGATTTGCTAGTTTTAACCCTCGTGGCTGGCACTGGTTAACAAAGTTTCAATAATAATTTTTTTTTTTAAATGGAAAATGTAGGATTTGTAGGATTCCCACATCTCGTGTTTTTCTGTCAAAACACTGCATAATCCCCAAGAAGGACCCTAGTCCTAGAGGTCCTAGTCCCCAGTTCTAACAAGATGTTTGCTTGYGCTTCATGTACAGGTTGATTTCAGTGGGAGTATTCACAGCACACAATCTAGAGCAGATACAGGTATTTCTTGCAAGGGGCAGGCTTTACATTTTCTTCAAGGGCTGCTGCTTCACTCCAAGACATTTCAAATATGTTTTACAATAATGTCAGCCCTTTCTCTCTAGCTCTTTGGTTGCTTTATGTTCTAATAACATCCTACTAGTATTCCATGTTGTTAGTGGGAGATAAAGGCCTTCATCAGCACATCAGAYGCTTTCTGCTGGGAGAATGTTTTCAGGCGCTGAAGTTTCCCTTTTAGCTGTGTTTTATCAGGACAAGATTGAYTGGCATGTAAAAAACAGCTCTCTGTCCATTTAATCTTCCTCTTTCTTTTGCTTGTTTTTCTTTTTCAGCAATATAGCTGTCTGTTTTTTTAGCATTCTTTCTGAACTGTGATTAYGTTGAATGATTCTGTTATCAGTGAATCCTGTAGTTTTTGGTAAAAGAATAAATCTTGTCAGTCCTGGCCCATTGTTTTGTAAGTAAATTTGATCACCTGAAACCCCACATCTTTTCCATGCTGTAACATACTGATAATATTTGGGCTGTTTCTGGAAAGTTGTCCCAGAATTACCTGTGGCTTGCAGAGCTGGGTGCCTAACAGCGCTGTCCAGGCACCGCTTAATAGAAGATGTTTTAAAGACACTAAGCTAAATAAGAGAAAAAGAAATATTTTTCCTGCAGTAATAGATTGCTTTTAAGGCCTGGATTTTCTAAAATGCCAGAGATGATTCCAATACTCAGTGCCCTTACAAATACCTACATGTTCTTCAGTGCTTTTTGTTTTTCCATCCCATAGAATGCATAGATATCAAGCACAAAGATGATGTTCAGAAAGGATTTTGGATCAGCAAGGCTTTGTCTTCATAATGCGACAAAAGATAAAAACATTGAGTCATTTTGCAAAAACAATATAAAAATATATAATTGTAGCGATTGGTAGTACTGGCTGTATTGTTTTCTGACCCAGCTTCTGCAGAAGTTCAGTGGCAAAGTTCTCTATAACTCCTTGGGYTTGGTTCATACTCCATTTTACTGAATTTATATTCTATTTCTAAATTTGTACTTAGGATATCTGAGGAAACAGGCTATAACATTTTGTTTCTAATCATTTTTGGGATAGGCACGGCTCTATCAATGTGACTGATTTCAAGTCAAGCTGGCGAAGCGGACTGCCTTTTTTAGCCATCATCCACACCTTACGACCAGATCTAGTTGATTTGGAGAAGGCAAAAGCTAGAAGCAATAAAGAAAACCTGAAAGAGGCTTTCAGAATTGCMGAACTGGAGCTGAATATTCCACGGCTTCTTGAACCCGAAGGTAAATTATCTGCTTCTTTTTAATCTTTTCTCAGGAGTGAGATTAATATAATCCTGTATGTGTTGATTTGTAACACAGGGAAAAGTAAGACTGTGCTTAAGTTTGAAATGGAACATTGATTTTTAGTGTAATGCTCAAACCTGAGGTTCTTTATTTTTATAACACCGACTGTACTTAGGATTTGTAGGATTTTTGAATTAGCAGCAAATGCAGGAACAATATGCAGAAGAAAGGGTATGAAACTTTCCCGTTCATGGGAGAACTTTTTCRTTAGTTAATCATGTTATATTAAAATATTCCCAAGGAAAAAAATGTTCATTACATATTAATTTCTGTCAATGGTATGTTAACTGAGCTGCTGCAAAGTAAACATGTTTATGGTAATGTGTTTTAATAACTGCAGTATAGYGTGTAATTATGTGATCAGGCCTAGAAGGCTGCATAATTATGTAAATGGTGTATTGGCTCTTGTAGATGTTGACATTATGAATCCGGATGAAAAATCAATCATGACTTATGTGGCTCAGTTTTTGCAATACTCCAGGAATTTGTGTGAGTCTGAAGAAGACATGCAGGTATGTCATGTGGTTTATCACTGAGGCATTTTTAAATGAATGTGCATCATGGATGCTAAGAATATATCAGTACTTCCTTTGCCCAGTTTATAACCTGACTCAGTAACAGTTAGATAGTAGATCCTCTGATTCAGCTACTGACAGGGCTGAATTGGCTTGAACCTTCTGATGCTCCTGTGTGGTAGTCAAGACTCARTGTGATAGATTTTTGATGATAGAGGTGGAATTGCTGTGCACGTTGTCTTGTTTTTTCATTTAACTATTACAGAGGACATTTTCAATCCTGGTTGTCTTCATGTGTGCTCTGAAGTCTGTATGTAAATATTGGGGTAGAGGCAGACAGATATGCAAATGTGCAGAACAACCCAGCTTTAAATTTGATAGCTCACATGTAAAAGGGACRGAATTTGTCAATCACAGATCATACTGGTTGGAAAACCAAGTTTTCTATTCTCTATATTTTCYTATGAGAGTTTATGTATTAATTGGTTAGTCACATATCTCCATACTGATAATCTCCTTTCAATACGACTACAATCAGGCTCTTCTTTTAAGATGCCTTCATATACCCAGGTGCCAGGTTTAAAACTTTGGCGTTGCTTTATAATAGCGCCTGACCCAAAACTCATCAGAGTCCCCAGGAATTATTATTTGTTTTTTCAAAAGCTTTGAATGGGGTTTATCATATGCTCAATGTGTGTTGTTTTATGGCACAATGTAAATTAAAAACAAGGCTTGCAAAATGGAAAAAAGAAATTTTCTGCTCTAATTACCAGGAAAAAGTAWCAGAGGCCATGAGCTGGTTGGCTGCACAGGAGAAGAAGTTAGCAAAGTTGCTGATTGATGCAGAGAATGAAACATATTACCAGAAATACAAAGTAAGTTGCATTTCATATTTAACTGCTTTTGCAAAAAGAAATACTAAAAATATTCCCAGAAACATAGCTTTTCATCTTCATTGCCTAAACTGAAGTGTTAAATAAACTTTTGAACAAGAGTTGGAAATCTGACAATGAATCTGGTAAATGCCCTCAAGTGATTGAGGGAAGGATAGGATTAAATTCCTTCTGTTAGGAAACAGACATATGCTGCTTGGTTTCTGAGCAGAGCAAGGTTTTCTGGAGAGAGTAAAGTAGTGTCTTTTAATTAATTGACATAGTTGAAGTCTTGGACAAGATTCAAGCACATAGGCCCTTTACAGGGTCACCTTCTCCATTTCTGTGATGATAATAATAACAGTAGGTTTTACCCAACTAATGTTGTAGAGGAGTAGTTGAAATGTTGGCTATAGATTGTACCTGAAGTAAAATTTCCTTTGGTTTATATTGTAGCCAGAGTTTGTAGTAAAATGGCCCATGAGGGACTGTGAGGGGAGGAATTTTCCCTTTCTCTTGCTGGGAGGGGGGAACCATGTCCTGACTGCACTGACATTATATTAAATACAGATTTTGCTTGTGAATGGCACCTATAATTTCAGAGCCAGATACTGCCTGGAGACAAGTATGCCTCTTTCCTGCTATCTTGCCTTTCCGTGCATCACACCCTTTGAAGTTAATGGAAGTCATACCAATGTGTTCAAAGGCAGTACTTGGCTCCATGAGCTTCCATCTGAAGTCTTCTTCTATGAATTACTCTTCCTTTTTATCCCTAGGAAATGATGTCATTTATGGAAGCATTTAACCAAGAAAAAAACCCCTTTCTGCCTGTGTTGTCATCAAAAAGAAGTGAAGCTGAGCTGAGCGAAGGCCAGCAGCRGATGAGAGAAGAGTGGGATAAACTGATCTCTCAGGTCAGAGGCATTTCTAGCTCACTTCGTTACCAGCGTGAGCATGTTTGATGAAGAAGCCTAAGTCTACCCCAGGAACTTGCACAGGGAAAAGTGGGGAGGTGATACTTTATTTGGATTGATAAAAGAGGTATTGATCCTGCACCTGAAGTCCAGACAAACTGAGTGGTGTACAGTGCCGAAGAGGAGGCAGAAGGTGACTGTGTATTACCCTYCTGCCTCCTGAGCCTCAGGACTGCGAAACATCTGCGAAAAATGGCCTGCGTCTGATTATCTTTGAGCACTCATCTGATCAAAGTTTTTGGCCTATTTATGCTTAAAAGGTTCTTTTGGGACATAATTATGGCTCAGATAATGATGCAGCTGGGAAAAGTGTGTTAATATATTGTTTCCCATGGCACAGATAGTGATATAGTGAGATCTGGTTGGTCGGTGCTTTGCAATGAGGTTGGCTGTGTTGTCTCCCTCTGCCGCAAGTGGGATGTGTTGGGCCTTGCTAGTAATTGCTCTTTATGGAAGAGATGTTCCCCTGTCAGCCCCATGATAGAAAGCTGTCCAGAGCATCCTTGTTTGACCTCTATTTTGCAACTAATTTACTATAAATTTCCCTGTTGCTGGGCCTTGAGATGGTCACCAACCAAGGATAGTAACTGCCAAATTCTCTGTAGTGTTACAGGCCAGGGAGCAAATCTGGATCTCAGGTAAACATAGCTGATTTGCAGCTGACTTCACTGGAAGCTCCTTTTCTGAATGGTGGCAGGTGGGGTTTTTTTGGGGCTGTCTAGAGCATCAGCTTACGGAGCATATGTCAGTATCTTGGGGATGGGGAAGAAAATAATAGTGAGAAATTGAATAACTTGTTTTCCTTTTTAAGATTAACGAATGGAAAGTGAAGCTGGACCGGATGCTGCCCTCCCCTCTGGATAGCATTGAGGCCTGGCTACAGGAGGTGGAACATCTGCAGGCAGAAGATTTGCCTGATTTGCAGGACCCGTTTAAAGCAATGTTTGTCTTCAGAGAAATAATTGTAATATTTAAGGTATGCTAATCACAAAGGAACATTCTGCTTCAGTCTGACCTAGCAAAGCACTTGTTATGGAATTGCTATTTAACATTTTGGGAAGTGATGTGGATATGTTTATCTTCTGAAGATGAAAAGCTCTTCTGAACATACCTTTGAACAATGATGAGTTTAACTAAATAACTGCATGGGTCTATAAGGAAGGTTTCTGACTTCACTGGGTGAGATTAAATTTGAGTACTATCTGAATAAATTATGATATTCTTTTTTATGTGGCTCCTGCAACTTGTTTGTTTGTTAAGTAATAACACAGGGTAATTGCATCCTTATCTTTAAATCTATGCTTAATGCATACCTATTCAGAAAAGCACTTGGGCTCAGGGTTACATTCCAGTGAGTTTATGCAGTTTGTGTGTTTAAAGTTAAGTATTTGCTGAATCACTCTGTAATTCCATTCAAAGCAGCAGGAGGTATTTTGCTACCTCGGTATCATGCAAGTTATTTATTCTAATCTTGACATCTTTACACTGATAATAGTTGAAAAGTCCTTTTGAGTTTGAAAACTTTAAAAAGAGTAGATGTGTTGATGCCTGGTTGATCATCATAATGCTGTACTTGTTTTTTTTATGAACAAGGGGGAAGTTGGATGCTTTTGTGACATGTCCTTAGAGAGAATTTGAAAGAATGGGAAATAGAGGTTTTTGTGTGTGGCTTGATAACACCACTTTTTTGTACTGTTGCTAGTCAGTTCCTGATATGAGAGATGGCTTTTGAACTGATAACAGCTTTGTCAGAATTTAGCCATTTGATCCATGATTTTTGTTGTTCAGCCTAAGTAGTTAAAGCATTTCTAAGAATGAGACGGAGAGAGATGWTGTTGATTTAGGGGTTTCTTTTTTCCCATTGAACATGTAGGTAAAATCGTTAAGTTGCTTAAGAAGAAGAAACCCACTATACTTAACTTCTGTCGAATCCACTTCTTCTGATGGGAYGACATTCTGCTGAGAATTTTTTTTTCCCTTCCTTCTCTAGTYAATCCTTTTAGTAAGTCTCATGTAGGAATCTTGTTGCCAAGGTAGTGCCTTATAATGGAAATTTTACTTTCTCTTGGGATCTAGGAAATTACCCACCAATGCTCATAACTGTCTGACTGGAATAGTATTAAGGTTGCAAAATCAAGTGTTGAAAATCTGTGCACTATTTTGGGGGTTGAGGGCTGCCCCAGGATTTAGCCATTTCCATTAACATGCTTTGTGGCAGGTTTTACTACATAGAAATGAACTTCTAGCATATTTCTTCTAGCCATTTATGAATATGGTTATCTTCTGTGCAATACATTTTATGTTTTAWTTTTACATTGAGAATTTGGTACTGAGACACATGCCCATAAAATATTCTCCAATTATGTGATACTGGCCATCAGAGGGTTAATGCGATATGCATTTAGTGGTATTAGATGGAAATTTATTGAGCATTCAAATAAAGTATTAAGCAAGTATGTCATAACAGGTTTATTCAACAGGTTTTGCTGTCAGTCTTTGGTAACACATAGCAAAGAACAACTTAATATCCTGAAACTGTTACAGTGCCACTTTTTTCTCCTAAAGATGATAGTGACAGTGAGGAAAAAACTGATAGCACGGGTAGTGTAGATTCATGTTCCTTATGTTTAACTAGATGCACAGTGGTAAGAGAAATCATGTAGYACTGCACTAAATATGCACTTTAGAAGGTGATGAGATAAATACTTTCACTGCACTTTAATGAGTAAAGACACTGGAAGATTGTCTTGTGCTGACTAGTTCTTAATAGCTGTCACCGTAATGGCAGGTGACTTGCAGATTCCCAGGTGAAATACTCTGGAATTAAAATGAATGGCTTACTATGTCTTTTTCTCCCCAGGGCTTGATGGATTGTTTTGATTCTCACTTGGACACCCTTCAATCATTTAAGAATGAAGATGAGAAGAATATGCCACTAGTCTTTCCTGAAAAGTTAGAGGAAATGAAAAGAAGGTTGTGATCCTCAAATTCCCTCTACTTTGACTATGTTGTATTCTAGCTCTCTTATTGACTTGCTCAGCTATTCTAAACAAAGCACATAATCTATCCATGCCTTGCAGAAAAAGAGCATTTTCCACCTAAGCACAGATTGACTGTCATGCGGAGCAGGCAGGTTCACTCATTAGTCCAATGAATGTCTAATTATGTGTAGAAAGTGGAGCTCATTAMCAGGAACTTTTCAGATGCCCTTTGCTAGTGTGGATAGGAAACACCCACTAGGGGTAGGAAACATGAGTATTTTTTAATGTAAAAATTTCTCTGGGAGTGTGGATTCTCTAATTTTTAATTTCCACCTTTTAAAATCACTGCGATATACAGGTTGTGCAACCCCATATATCTGTTGGAGGATATTTTCAAAAATGACCAGTGAATTGTGTCTGTAACCTGAGACCCTTTGACATACAGATGGCAGATGCCCCTTTTCTGGGCATTTAAGGTTTTTCATAAATTGAGCAGTCAATATTGACTCAAAATTGTTGCTACTTAAAAAAAATGAACTGTTATCTTAAAATTTTACTCCTGTCATAACAAAATAATGTTTACATATATGTAAATCTGAGGTTTTAGGCTAAAAACCTTATTATATATTAATGCCTTCTACATCCAATGATTTTGAGTCAAGTTTTGGAACATTTCACTGTTTGCAGATTCAGCAATATTCGTTTCACAAACTCCAACACCTTTCTTGAGTACCACTATGGACTGTGCTCAGCTATTGCCAATGAGGTGATGTTAAAGCTAAATATCTGGGACATGAAATATGGGACCAAAGAGTCTGTGGAATCACTGCTGGAAAATTGGAATGTGAGTTTAAAATATATGTATCACACCCTGACAATATTTATTCTTCCCCACCTCTCTGATCCAAGTTGTGTCTGTCCTCATCTGAAGATACTACGATAGTTGGTAGAAGCATGGTAGGCTTGTGAGATCTGAGATTTATGCAAAGAAGGACAGGCAGACTTCCATAGAAGCTTTCTTCCCCCCACCACGTCTTCCCGTTTTCCTCTGAATGAGAGTCCTTTCTTCAGTTTTGAGAAATACAGCGAGCTGTGACTGTTTGTAATTTTCTCTCTGCCCTTTTTTATTCTTTATTGGGAAGATTTCTTTCTTTCTAGACTATCTATAGGGCCAGCAGTAGCAGTCCTTCCCTAACTCAAACCTCTTTAGGGTAGTTCAGTAGTTGCTATCTTCAAAAACAGCCATTGCCCACAGTGCTGGCTAATACTGCCTTTTGCTGTTGCCTCTTCCTTTTCCAGCTTCCTTACCTCCTTATGCTTCGCTGTGAATATGAATTGTCTTCTTTTGTTGTATTTTGAGCTTAGCTCAGCTTCTGGGCTCAAGTTATTAAAATTATGTCATGTGTAGGCCTATGGGAGGGGATGGACTACCTTACCCCAAATACCCCCAAAAAGATGCATCAAGAATAGAGGCAGAGAGATGAAAATGCTGATGCCATCAATTTTGCCCCATCTCCAGTTAATGTGACTCCTCCTGAATTCCATCTTGGTGAAGTTTCTAAAGAGTTTCTCAGAAGCTTTTCAGACGGGCAAATCCCTAGTTGAATTAGTGGGAATTTCACCAGCATCAGAACTGTGGAAGGAGGCAACAAGAGTTTGTATAAAATACCAGTTTTCCTGAGCAGTATTAATCTTACCCTGTGGTGAGGTGGGAGTACAGAGTTAATCCATGCTGAGTTTCTTGATTCAGTTGGTTTCATAAATACTTACTATCATGTTATTTCTACAGTTGTGGTTCATGGTCTTTCTCAAGCTAATAGAATATAGAGCTTTCCCTACGAGTTTAAGGCTTGTTGCTGGGTCTCCTGGTCCCATGATGTGCAGTCCTGTCTGAGTGGTGGCAGGGTGGCCCAGGTTTGTCATGGCCACAAGAGAGGTTGTTTTGTAGCCTGCTAGACAGGACATTTGTAGGAGTGGGGAGCTCTGGGGTGAGATGCAGCTCAGACAGAGGGGGGCTGAGGATCGACCCTCTCATTCCCTATGTGAATGTTCAAAGCACAAGTCTCCTCCTCTGGTCCCATTTCTTCCTCTCACTCTTTCTATCCCCAGTTTGGATTTTACTTGATCTGTGGCAGGAACTAGGCATGTTGATATTTCTGTGCATGCAGGGAAACCCACCTTTCACTTTCATCACTTTTTTGACTTATGTGACTAAATTCTGCCTGACTTGTTCTAGATGCCATTTCTCAAAATTGCCCTAGGGCCTTAACTTTTTGAAATAAACAGTCCTGACTCATGCAGGACTGTGACTCAGGCAATGGCATTCAGGAGTTAATATTCCCATTTAAGTTACTATCTGCACAAGGAGAAAAAATAACAGGTCTATTTCAGACTAAAGGCTGCAGATGAGTTGCTGGATGGGCTTTGCTCAGTTTACATTTAATCTGCTCGTTATAGGCTCACATTGAAAAAAATGTATCCAAAGCTGCATTTTCTACCTAGTTTTATGTGGGATGGTGTTACCCATGCCAATTACTTTTCACTTTGGGCAGAATTTCATTGAAGAAAAGAGACTTGAAACACAACTAGAAACTGCTACTCACATCTGTGAAGATTTGAAAAACAAAAACATAAGCAGTCCTGACTTAGGTAAGTTTGTGCACAGAAACTGATATGAAGACCTCTATTTTGAACTGATGTGCTGTCACCAGTTTTAATTCCCACTTAAGTTTTGTCTAAAATAACCTCTCTGTTTCCAAATATATAATAATATTCCCTATTTGATGTCCTAGCTGGAGATCCTCAAGAAATTAGCAAACTTTTTAAGACAGTGGAGTCAAAGATTTCTATGAGCAGAGACTATATTTCCAATGTAAATACCACCCTACAGAAAGTCCTGTCTTCCTGGAGTAATTATACAGAAAACATCCACTTACTAAAGACGTGGCTGGAAGAAACACGAAATGAGCATCCGAAAGAGGTATGTGGTTGGATTTCTCTTTGTAGTGACAGACAGAGATACTTGGAAGCCTCCTGGAAGGAAAGCATTATACATGACAGTGGTTGTTGTTGTTGTTGCTTTTCTGTTCCTCATTTTGGAAATAAACTTTTGGCAGGGTTCTGCTTTAAATTATTTCAATGCCTCTGTCTAGATCCCTGCTGAGATCCTGGCAAAGTGGAATTCAGTTCATGGTTCCTTAAATGAAGCTGGAAACTATCTCATCGAAGTCAGCAAAGAGCAGGTTGGATCAAATATTGCCAAAGAGCTGAAGARATTGAACAGGAGATGGGCTAAGTTCATGAAGAGGACACACTTTGTAAGTTACTAGTTTCACGTGACTCTTTTGCTATGCTGCCTTCAAAATCATATTTTCTAGACTTATCAGCTTGCTAATCAGAGGTTAATAAATGTTTCAGTCAACTCAGTATGGCCAGTTTTAAAACAGGAGGAACAGAGAATACACAGAGGCATCTCATTCTTAAGTCTTTGTGACTCAGTTAAATGGTCTTCATGACACGATGGAAAATGTTCAATTTTTTAAATGGAAATTTTAAAACCACTTATAAAAGGAAATCTTATTGCAGGATAAAGCTCTTTATTCAGTTCTAGAGATGGAAGTAATCAGCTTGTTAAGAGCTTGTGAGCCTTTGCTAAATTGTATAATCTCTGCCTCAGCTAGTAGAAAGTAATTATTGCTGCGTAGATACTTCTAGGGTTGTGCAACTTTACACCAGCTCACTTGACAGGTTTTTAGGCTGCTGTAAATTCCTATACAACCTGCTTAATGTTACATATATTGCGTGTCCTAGAATGCTTTCACAAGAATGACATTTTCACTTTGCCTGGGAATATTAGAGCTCTTAATTTTCTAAGTTGAGCCCTTCATTGACATTTATTAAAGATACTGCTGTGACAACAAATGGTGGCAAAAAATTACAACATTTTTGTAGGAAGTGAGCTTAAGGAGAATGCAAGAAGGTCAAAGGAAACATGTTCCCAAGAGTGAGGGAAATCTGGAGTTTCCTAGAAAAACCCTCTCTAGTAAGAGATGCTTTTAGGAAATATGTTCAGAAAACAGAGATAAAGAGGCCTCTTTCACCCTTAAAAGGGCTTAAAGACTTCGGGAGTTATTTTTCTGGCATCGCTTTGGACACTATGGCTATAATATATATTATATTTATTTTTATCTATAAAAAAGCAAGGGCATATGCTTGAGCTCTGGCCTGTGACTGCTAGTATCATTAAACTGTTAGCACGCTCCCTGGTCTTGATTTGACCAACACCAGCTATTGTTCTCTTGGACAGTTCCCTGGCAGAGCCTGGGGGATGCTGCAGCCCTGGTTATTCTCCATAGTAGTGTGGCTGTGGCTGCTTGCTTGTAGGGGAGGGAGCGGGCCATATGGGCACAGGTTGTGCTGTTGCACCTGCTCTTGGGGTTGAAGAACTGAGCCTCACATGATTTATTTACCAGTATGTTTGGCATTTATTTCTCCTTCCATCCCTGTTGGGTGCAAAAGCTGGAAAGTAACCTAAGTGGTGACTGTGTGTTGCAGGAGAGTAGTGGAGGGACCCATGAACCGACGATGTATGAACATCTTACTCTGCTCTTTGTTTATAGCTTGGTGAAGAGAGCGCAGATGCTGCTGAAAAGACCAGGGAGCTCCCGGGGAGCCTGGAGAAAATTGAAGAGCTCCTTGGAGGGGTGGACAGCTGGGCAGCAGAGATTGGATGCCTGCTTGGCGAAATCAGTCATGAGGGGCCTGTGCAACCTGAGGTGGAGGAACATTTGCAGGTGAAAATGGAAATACACTGCTTAAAATACTTGTTCATTACATTCTCATCTTTCAGCACAGATTCGTGGCTGGGGTAGAATGAGCTGTCATCAGTGATGCAGAAATGAATGTGCATTTTGTGTTGTAACACTGGTAAAAAATCAAGGCAATGCTAGTGTTTTGGTGTTATTTCCCAGGATTGCTCCCAGATGAGCTATAAATGAAACTTCCAACATCAGTGTGTCCAGATGACAAGCAGGTGGCAATGAAGTGCTGTTGGTGCCTCTGATCAACAGCTTGCTCTTGAGTGATATTAATTACGCCCTGTCCAGCACAGCATTCACAGCAGACTAAAACTTTGKAAGTGCCAAGTTGAGAATTTCCCCTGGTCATACAGTGCTTTCTATCATCTACCCTGCAGTGCAGGGAGGAGGTTAAGGACAACTTGGCTCTATTCAAGGCTTACCTGTCCAGAAGTGGAATACCTGAAGTATTTTCAGCAGCATGCTGGGTAATTTGTGCATCTCAGCTTATAGGCAGTTGCTCTAAACATCCACAATGAGCACTGATGAATTTCTTGTTACTTCCACTAGTCTCTGTTGTTTCCCATGTTTCTCTGCCAGGGATTACTGTCCCCCCCCAGCCCCCCCCCCCCAGCAGATGGCAGGTGGAAATATGTATATATAACTCAGCAGCTTCAGTATAAAGTCTGATTTATTTTCTTCACCTGCCAGTGAAGGTGAGACTGAACAAAGATGCCAAGCTTTGCACTGGAGAAGCTGAAGAACTGTCTTACGTTGCCTTTTGCTATTTCTGCAACAGGGCCAGTATAATCTAACGGTAGGAAGGTGACCACCAGGAGGAGGTTTCATTGGACCTCTTCTGTCTAAGGGCTAAAATTAAACATAGATCTTATTTGGTACATTAAATCCACCTACAATAACTGTGAACCAGAATCAGTGTTAGTTTACTTTTGGTTTGTGCCTTCTTGCACTGTGTTTAGTTGACAGAATTAGGAGTGTGAGCCTATGAAAAGAATCTATTCATCTTTTTGTAATTGTGGGCATATGTTTATTAAATAAGCCTCATTTTGCAGTCTGACACTAGTTTGTTAAAAACAACGAAGTAGCAAAAGACACCCTGAAATGCAGCCTCCAAAAATGTGACTGGTATTGTATCTCCATGTCTGTGAGCAGAAGAGATCAGGTTGCTTATTACCTGTGGTACAATAGGTCGAGATCCAGAATAAAGCACTGATTATCATTAGAAGAATGCTAATTGACAACTTCAAACAGGAAAACTGTTTGAATATTTATAGATCAAAACAGCTTTGATAACAACATTTCATGATAAATATTCAAATATGGCACACTACTTTTGCATGCAAAATACCCAGCTGCTTCCTGCGTTTTAGTACTGAATACCGCACGAAAATCTGAGCCTTGATATGTGCTTACTTTTGGATTACTTCATGATCAGACGATGCATATCCAAATGTGAGGTTTGTACATTAATTTGGAAAGCTGTTTGGATGGGAGAGCGTGTTTAAAAAATACTTCTAACTGGCTCTGAGGCAAAGACATGGGAGGCATCACATTGACAGAAAGACTGTTTCAGCAAACAGAATCCCCTGTGGATGGCAGCAGAATTCTTTCTCGTTACACAGAGATTTTGCAGTGCAATACACTTACCATAATTGGAATACAAGATTTTTCCTTGACCAAATATTGACCATCCATGATCAAGGCTAACTTTTTCATTCAGTTCCTTTAGACAAAAAGACATAAATACTGTAGAAGGTTCTAATGCTTTTCATTCAACCAGATCTTGGCTGCAAGGGGAACCTCGTGCCAAGAACAAGTTGTGGCAGCAGAAGAGATACTGCAATCCCTTACGCAAAATGTTTCAAGTCAGGTGTCCCAACAGCATTCTCACACCCCTGCGCTGCAGGCACGAATTAAAGAAGCCAGAGACAAAATACAGGTACTCCTTTTTTATTGTTATTGTACTTTATACACATAGACATCTCTAATTTTAGCATTATGTGATTAGGAAGACTCCTTTTCATTCATGTAAAATAAAAAAAGTTTTTTACTATTGGAATCAGTCTCCGAGACTCTTGCTGGGGCAAAAACTAGAACATTTCAAAGATCAGTATCTCAACTTGAAAAACTTGAGTGATGTTATGAAGCAATAGGTTTATGTAATTACTGACACTCAGGCATGTTCTGAAAAGAGTGTCTTTCTTCCAAGGCTGTCATGGGTGATATGAACAACATCTTGTCCAAATCTGAGAAGAGACCCTCAGAGAAGGAGGCTTTGCTCAATTTTGAAGAATCCCAGAAAGAACTTGAGGCCTCCATTTCAAAGGCTGTGCAACTTGTCAGTCAAAAATTAAGTCCTGAAGAATGTATTTCAAGATATGAGGTGGGTTTGTTTTCTGAGCCAGCTGAATTTGAGTATTTCTTAGTGCTATTTAGTATCTAAAAGGCTACAGTACCACAGTGAGAAAAATATCAGAATTATTTATTTTGGTAGCTATTAATGCTTTTCTTAGCTTTTTGATTTAGCACTGTTAGCATATATTAACTCAGCAGACAGCTTGAATGAAGAAATGTAAATCTGTATGGTGGCTTATTCAGTGTCCTGTCTTAAATTACTTCATCATCCCATCAGAACTCATCATATTCTGAACTAGAGCCATTTTTTTGCCTGATTAATAATTAAGATTCCCATCAAGAATCACATGCTTGAATTCTTGGGCAGGTTTTTAAAGTGTGATTATAAATACTGAATCACCTCTTTTTCCTAGTGGCTAACTGGTAAAGAAAGTGTCCAATCTCAAAATCTGGATCTCTTAAAGGAGTCCTTAGTGAGGTATGGAAAATGGAAGTGCCCAAAATCTGCGTTGCCTCATCTTGCACAGCAAGTCCTTGGCGGCCGTGTGCTGGGAGCAGCGCAGAGCCTCACTCACTCCAGGCCATCTCATAGGGTCCCATCGCACTGAGGCAGACCTTTCATCTGCTCTCTGACAGGCGTGGGACATGACCACATATATTCCCTAGAAATGATGCAGAGTTCAAGGACCTTAATCTTTCTTCTTTGGTACCAAATTTGCCCCTAAAAGAGGAGTTGCAAGAAAAACATCTGCTTTTCTCCAAAAGGCATACATTGATATTGCCTGCAACCTTTTTGCAGGCATGCAAGGGTGGAGAATGCCCTCATGCTCACCCATGCAAGGGCCATCACAGCCCATACATGCAATGTATACATGCTTTATGCATGGTTTTTGTATGCTATTGATGTAATTTTATTAGGTAAATAAGCTACATTCAGTTCTATTTATTTTTCATTATGATGCTTTTTCTTGCAGGAAGCTTTTAATGCTCTGGACAATAAAGTTCTTGACAAATTTTTGAAAGCAGCTGAACAACTGAAAAATATTTCATCTGATTGTGAAAAGCTGGTAGTGGAAGAAAAGAGTAAAGATATTCGTAAAAGATGGGAGGTGAGATAATACAGGGAGGAGAATCCACTGTCTGTTCTCATTAGGCTTGGCATCTTTGAAAAACAATTCTTTTTTGTCACAATATGTTCTGAGGTTTTTATTTGCTTTGTAATACCATCTCACAGGGATAATGTGTTTTGAATTTTGCAGGCAGTTCATCATGAAATTATATCCTGTGTCCAGCTCATAGTAGAAAGGGAAAAAAAGAAATTTAACGCAACTTTAAAAAAAATCAATAAGCAATTAGGCAAAGAGAAGAAACTCCTAAGTATGGATAAAACCAAAGGGCTCATCAAGGAACATGAGGTACCTGCCACACTCTTTTTCTGCTCACCTACGTCTCTTTGTGAATGCACTGTCTGTCCTTCTTGCTCCTTTTTAGGTACATTATTGCAGCCTGTGTTTGTGGAACAGGGCCACGCAAATTATTTCTTTACCTTTTCTGACTGCAGATACTAGCCTCCTTGCAGACTGTTAGAATTACCTCCTTCTTACATGGATGGTGTCTTTTTTCCATTTTTTTTTTAAAGACAGCCTTGAAGCATTAAAACATATTTAGCTGTGCAAAGTGTAAAAATAGGAAATTATTATGTGTTCTGTGACTCCCTTGATTTGTTACAGTTGCATAGATGGTGTTAGGTGCCTTCAGGTTTGTTGTGGTTTAACCCCAGCCAGCAACTAAGCACCACACAGCCGCTCGCTCACTCTGCCCATGGTGGGATGGGGGAGAAAATCGGAAGGGTAAAAGTAAGAAAACTCGTAGGTTGAGAAGACAGTTTAATAAGTAAAGCAAAAGCCGCACGCGCAAGCAAAGCAAAACAAGGAATTCATTCACTGCTTGCCATTGGCAGGCAGATGTTGAGCCATCTCCAGGAAAGCAGGGCTCCATCACGTGTAACGGTTACTTGGGAAGACAAATGCCATCACTCCGAACATCCCCCCTTCCTTCTTCTTCCCCCAGCTTTATATGCTGAGCATGACGCCATATGGTGTGGGATATCCCTTTGGTCAGTTGGGGTCAGCTGTCCCGGCTGTGTCCCCTCCCAACTCCTTGTGCACCCCCAGCCTGCTCCCTGGTGGGGTGGGGTGAGGAGCAGAAAAGACTCTGTGTCAGCACTGCTCAGCAATAATGAAAACATCCCTGTGTTACCAACCCTGTTTTCAGCACAAATCCAAAGCACAGACCCATACTAGCTACTGTGAAGAAAATTAACTCTATCCCAGCCAAAACCAGCACAAGGTGAGAGTATCTTGTCACAGTGCAATAGCTGCACTTTATCTCTGTGTTTGTGCTGTGTATAAATTAACCACAGAGTTAGACTAAGACATTCATGTTTCACTTGCCAGGGTGAGTCACGGTGAATCTTACATATTCCGTAAGCAATGGGGTTTACACTTTATTGCTCAAGTATTTCCCTTCATCCTCCTCTTTAAGATGCATTGATGTGGCCAGTTTACCACTTATGAGGGTAAGAAATTGCTCTCCTGATGAAATTCTGGTCTTTGTTGAATTCAGTGGAGTTTTAGTCTTTGCTTTTAATGGGTTCATCTTCAGCAAATATTACATATGCAAGAGTAAAGAGAAATAAGTGTTCTCAGGTACATTCCTTCTGCTCATATTTTTGTTAGATTTTTAGTATATCTTGATTTCACCCTAGAAAGTATAATTATCAATGGGGAATATTTTAAACAAATTTTCCAGTTCCATTTTTTCTGTAGTCGGTGGGACATGTATTTCTGATGCCAGTCTGAAGAGGACTTGGGACCAAAAGTAGCTAAAATTGTAGTAACATAATGAATTTCAAAATCAAGCAAGAGTCAGTATAGTCTTGTGAATGCAGCTGGGGAACATGTTGCCAGAAATCCTAATTTCTTTCCTGGCTCTATTTGAAAAAGAATCGAGGGAAAATAAATGTTTCTCTCCTGGTTTGACAGCTTATACTTTAAGTGCACTCATCCAAGAAGACAATGGAAATAGAAAAAATGTATGAGAATAATTACATATCCTTATGACTTAACATGAGTTTATTATTTTGTTTTTCTTTGTTTAGGCCTTTTTTTCACATGAAGGCAGCCTGAGGGAACTTAGCAAGTCATTAGAAGACCTTAAAATATTGGGAAGACTATCAGAAGAAACTGTCCCAGGCATACAGACACTGACTGCAGACTGTGAACAAAAGCTAGAAAAGCTTCAACAAGTTGTCGCAGATACTTACACGGTCCTGCTGTCTCGCACTGGAAAAGGACAGTCATCTAAGAAAAAGTGGGTGACTGAGTGCATGGTGTGTTGTAGATTCATAGAAATCAGATATATGGATAGATTTTGTGATACTGTAAATGTACTACCAAGTGCGTTACTATGTACATTAGTATGGGCAACTGTACATTTAAATATTCAGTATTAAGTTTCATAAACTAGCAAGTACAATGTTTGATTATCCTTCATCACAGCTGCACTATTTTTAATCATTAGCCAGGATTTCTTCTTTTCCCTTTGTATTTCATATTTTGTTCTTAAGCTGAAATTTCTTTTAAACCATAGGAGCTCCATTGTTGCTTCTGAGAATGGAGAAAAGCCTGGTTCTTCTCAACAAATCGATATCCTTTCAGTACAGGAGGTAAGAAGTCCATACTTACTGTTAGAAAACAGTGCTCTGTCTAGGGGAGATCATTGGCAAAAGGAAAAACTGATTATTTCTGTTACTATTCTTATTGTGGTAGGACCTCAGGCCTCTGGTCAGACATCAAAAACCCGTTGCGGTCGGGAACGTAGACTAAGTAAATATTAAAAAGTAACATGGAAGGAAGAGCACTAGACATCCTGAGGAGACATGAGTCTCCAACCTTGCATTGTATTTTGCTAGAGAGTGGGTTTCAGATGGAAGAGTCATGTGTGAAACTGTGTTCAAATGCAAATCCCCCATAGTGTCCCAGTAATTTGAACAAGTTTCAGAGGAGACAGAGAGGAAAAATAGTGAAGAATTGGAGGCATTTGCTTTAGAAAAATACGGGGAAAACCAGAACACATGTAACTTCTTAGAAATAATTTCAGAGAGACAAGATACTGCAGTTCGTCATTTGGATGCCACAGAAGATGTCTCATTTAGGATAAACGTTCGTGCAAGTAAGGTTGCAGACAGCTAATCAGACAGCCTCCAGACTGGTGATTTGTAGGAAGGGACCCATTGCATTTACATAAAGTTTGAAGATATGTAGGAATTGGCTATTATCAAGGGAGATCTCTTGTAAGGCTACTAATATTGTCCCCGATACAATGATGAAATCTTTCTCTCATGGATATTCAGAGTATAAATTGTATAACTAACATCAGCCAGCCTCAAACTGAGGAATAGAGTATATCCGAGAATCAAGGGCGAGACACACGCGAAGGCATCTGGTATAAGCAGCCTGACAAAAGCTGCAGAATACAGTGCCTTTTAGTTGCCCAAGGATGTCTATGGAGCTGCAGCAAAAATTTACACAAGTGGATTGTGCTTGCCAAAGACCCAATATCTGTGAAAGGAATGAGTGACCTGGCTGCAAGTGTTCAAAAATTTGCTCTTTTGGTTCATGATTGAGTTTAAACACATCTTGTATTCATGAATGGTATCTCTCATCTCCTTTGGGACACATGAAGCAATTGGTTTTTTCGGGAGTTCACAGATCATAGAATCATAGAATAGTTTGGGTTGGAAGGGGCCTTTAAAGGTCATCAAGTCCAACCCACCTGCCGTGGGCAGGGACATCTTCAACTAGACCAGGTTGCTCAGAACCCCATCCAACCTGACCTTGAATGTTACCAGGGATGGGGCATCTACCACCTCTCTGGGCAATCCATGCCAGTGTATCGCCACCCTCAGCGTAAAAAATGTATTCCTTATATCTAGTCTAAATGTACCCTCTTTTAGTTTAAAACCATGACCCCTTGTCCTATCACAACAGGCCCTAATAAAAAGTCTGCACCATCTTTCTTATAAGCCCCCTTTAAGTACTGAAAGGCTGCAATAAGGTCTCCCTGAAGCCTTCTCTTCTCCAGGCTGAACAACCCCAACTCTCTCAGCCTTTCCTCATAGGAGAGGCGTTCCATCCCCGTGATCATTTTTGTGGCCCTCCTCTGGACCCACTCCAACAGGTCCATGTCTTTCCTGTGCTGAGGGCCCCAGAGCTGGACGCAGCACTGCAGGGGGGGTCTCACCAGAGCAGAGCAGAGGGGCAGAATCACCTCCCTGGACCTGCTGGCCACGCTGCTTTTGATGCAGCCCGGGGTACGGTTGGCCTTCTGGGCTGCGAGCGCACATTGTCGGCTCATGTCCAGCTTTTCCTCCACCAGTACCCCCAAGTCCTTCTCGGCAGGGCTGCTCTCAATCCCTTCATCCCCCAGCCTGTACTGATACCGGGGGTTGCCCCAACCCAGGTACAGGACCCTGCACTTGGCCTTGTTGAACCTCATGAGGTTCACATGGGCTCTTGAGCTTGTCCAAGTCCCTCTGGATGGCATCCCATCCCTCAGGCATGTCGACCGCACCAGTCAGCTTGGTGTCGTCTGCAAACTGCTGAGGGTGCACTCGATCCCACTATGTCATTGATGAAGATATTAAAACAGTAGTGGTCCCAATACGGACCTCTGCGGGACACCACTCGTCACCGATCTCCATCTGGACATTGAGCTGTTGACCACTACCCTCTGGATGTGACTATCCAACCAATTCCTCACCCACCGGACAGTCCACCCATCAAATCTGTACCTCTTCAGTTTAGAGAGAAGGATGTTGTGGGGGACCGTGTCAACGGCCTTACAGAGGTCCACATAGACGGCATTGGTAGCCCTTCCCATGTCCACTAATGTAGTCACTCCATTGTAGAAGGCCACTAAGTTGGTCAGGCAGGACCACTAAGTTGGTCAGGCAGATGTCTGTTAGTATTCACTATGTATTGACACAGCATGATGCAGAGGTCATTGTTACCTTTTTTTATTTTTACTCAGACCTCAAGACCTGCTGCAGATAGAGTTTTGGAACCAGATGTGAAACATCACAATGGAGAAAGCTGTGCAAAGAAATTTGAGGAAGACAGTGATTTGCCTATACCAGCTTTATTAGAGAGGTAATTTTTAATGGATAAAATGCCTGTATATTGAGATGATACTATGCTAGACATTCATAAATTGAATGTATTGAACATAGGGTGCACTTTTGCTATGTAGAACTCTGTTCTTGTTCTACTACAGTTTACTTAATATTGCTCTGTAATTGATGAGGAAGCACTATAGTAGCTAGATGCTTCAAACATTAGGATTTTGTAACAAGAACACTTAGAGCTAGAAAACTTTTTCTTCTGCTCTTTTCTTGGTCCAGAAAAATCTGTATCTGCCTTACTAATAACTTCAAATATTGCAAAATGAAAAAAAGTGTCAAGTTTAAAGAACTGACATTTTTATGTTCATAAAACTGAATTTAGAGAATGCAGGCAGGCATTCATACTTGAAAATTAGCCAGGTGAGCAATTTCTCAGCTCTTTTATATGTTGCTCATTTATGCCCATTCATTTGGGACTTAGGTAAAAGTATGCATTTGCAATAGACGGTGCTTGTTTTATACAATAATCTATCGGTCATCAAGTCCTACCCCCTGCCATGTTCCGCTAAATTAGAAGTAATATTCTCTCTGAAAGTGATTGCATCTTTCTTTAGCTATAACACACAAAGAAGTAACCTGAAGGAACTTCTGGAAATCAGCAGAGATAAAGTAGCATCTGGCTTTACTGATGAAATAAAAGGGACTTCATGCCTTCAGAATAAGCTGCTTGAACTACAGGTAAGTATTCATCTTTTAAAAACATACTTGGTGCCTAAGTTGTTATTTTCTCATGTAAAGCCCTCACCTCTCTGTATTATGTGTATTGCCAAGGGAAAAGGAGCATCCTTACAACCAGGTTTATTAGAAGTAGAAGGAAAATCAAGGGTTTAGCATTCAGCAGAACTGCATTCCTGCTTAGCGGCGGAGTTTTGCAAGTGTTGCTGAAAGAAGAAATTGGTGGCTCTCAGTTTGTGCTCTACAGGCTGAAATAGGTCTAATGGAGAAAATAACTGTGGAAAGCAGCTTTTTTGTCAGCAGGAGTGGTAAGTGATGGACCATGGTCAGGGCTGGAGGAGTCATCAGAGTTGAACAATCAAATGGCTGTGGTGTATGTGCAGAATGAAACTGTTCCAGGACTTACAACTTGATCAGGTTTGTGTGAACCTTAAGGGAATGATAAAAGGCACATAACTGATGTTGGAGAATTTATTACTGCAATTTTTCAAGTCCTTGCTTGAAAGGAGTACAAAGGTTATCTAGCATCTCAGAACTTGGTTCAGTTCTACGTTTGTTTTTTGTTCTTTTGAATATAACTAAGTTGACATATTTTCCATTCATTCTTGTAGTAAAAATGGCTGAACCATATTTATTGAACCTTTTATAAAATGTAGCCAAGGCATATGTCTGACATGGAAATTTTCATCATAAAAAGTTGGTAGAGATTTGCATGCAGCTAAAAATGGAGTCTTAAAGAAAAAGAAAGCAACAGATACACTTACTTTCATTTTTTTTGCAGAGACTCTTGTGACTGTAATTTTATGAACTGTCCAGTCAATTGAGAAATACAGTATCATAAAAATGCAATTAACGCTGCATATGTTTTAGGTGATAGAGAGTGAAACCAATTCTGGTTGGACACAATTGGAAAACATCTCATCTACTGTAGAAAATCTTGTGGATGAAGTGCAGCAGGCTTCTATCTCTGAGACGAGAAGCAAACTAGAAGGAGAATGGAAAGAACTTCAGGATATTATAAGTACCAGGTATAAAATAACAATTAATGATGTTAGCTAAGGAATTGTAACATTGTAACTAATGTGTGTATTGTGAAGGAAATAGTGTGCATTACAGAAAATACCTGCACGTTTTTAACCTTTTTTTTTTAAATTGCATAAAATTAAGCTCTTCTTAATTATACTTCGTTCATATATACCTTGCAGATAGTGTGAATCTCTCCAAGAAGCACAGAGCCAGATTTTTGTAACATCACTGTGCAGTATTCCCAAATCTACTGTTATTCCCCTCAACCTTTCGGTTAAATTCACTGGGATTCACACTGCTTTCCTTATTTATCAATGGCAAAACTCCTTTGACCTCAGGAGGAGGAGGATTAGATCTGTTAGACAGTCAATTACATTATCTTTGTGGCTTTTTGTGTAAGATGTTAAGTGTCTTTTCTTGCTTGCTTTCCCAGTTCATGTTTTGTTACCTTTCTTGCAGAACAAACTCTTTAAGGACTGCTTTGGAAATTGTTTTGCCCATAGAAAATGAATCCATTCTTCTATGTGAATTAGATCAGCGGCTGAAGAAAAAGGACATCCAGCAGTTTAATCTGATGAATAGCGATCTTGCTTATAGGGAACTAAAGGTAAGGGGGAATGCAGAGACCACACCCTAGCCAGAATAGTTTTTAATATGTCTAGAAGTTAGAGAACTTAATGGGATTTTCACTCGGAAGTTTGGGACCGCTCACAAGACTTCCCAAACCTTCTAACTTCTAACAGCATTTTTCTCCCTTTACTTTAAATGTCATCATTCCTGTAGAGCCAGCCAGGGAATCTCAATAGGCTCTACTGTAAAAAGCATACTTGTGAACATTTCGTCTTAGGTTAGGACTTTCCAGATTTACACTGTTCCCACCTGGCTTTGTATCACTTTGTGGAGTCATATACATAATGTGGTGTTAATTTGTGAGCTAAGCTCAGCTTCCTTGTGTCACATCTGCTGAGGTATCTATCTGAGCACACCCCASGATGGTTTTGGAAGCTCTGCATGTATGCAATAACTTGTTCCCCTGCTATCAGTATCTTATGCCTACGCTCTGGTCTGTCTGTTAGGCAGGGTGAGTATTGTTTTGTTCTTGATATGCACTCCGTGCTGAACGCACTGACTGCTACACAGAACTGCAAGTTTGTATTTGTCTGCCCTTGGCTCTCGAGCTAAGTAGGGTTTAGGTCTCTCAAGCTGTAGGGCAGAGAGCATGTGCACTCTCTGTCTGAGATGACTCTTTTTGGCTGGAAGGGCCCTGCATTTTTTCCAGCTCTCTGCACATTTGGAGTTTCACAACACTGACACRCTGCTGTTTGCTGAGGGCTGTAACCAGATAGCATGCAGACTTCAACAAGAGATTTTTAAATGCATGTAAGTCTCCTCCAAAAGTGTAGCATAAAAAACTTAAAAGATGGCAGAGTTACAAATGTCTATGTGCCTGCATGTGCTCTGAGTGGTCTCCCGCTGCGAAAGCCTGCTGGTTTCGGTCCCAGGACTCTCATCATCTTTCTCTCCTTTTTGTCTGATTCCTGGAAAGAGGCTTGGGCTTTCTATAGTGCTCACCAAATTCCCTGTGTGTGGAACACCATTTTATTTGATTTTTCTTCTTTTTCCTTCCCCCCACCAAAGTAGGAAAAAAGAGGTTTTCTTTCTTAATCAGCTTGTTTAGCATACTTATTTTATTGCAAGTATAATTTGTTTTTTAGTCATAGGTTCCTCCTTGAATGCAGGATACAGATTTTTCTTTCACTTGCTGACACTGTTGGTCTTTCTCTCAATTTCAGGAGCTACAGAGATCCATATTAAATCAAATTGAAGTGTGCAAACAATTGGAACACCTAGATATTTCAGCAAGAGATGAATTTAATCCAATAGACCTGCAAGCTGCAAGTAAAATTATGATTTATTATCAAAACCAACTTGAAGAAATGAGCCATAAAATGCAGATCCGTGAGACAGTCCTTAAAGATCTGGAAGCTTTTATGGCCTCATTGAAGAAGATTCAGTCTTCCATCAAATGTCTCACAGATCCCTCAGGTCAACCTGAAATACAGGGAAAAGCATTGAGAGAGGCTACAGAAGAAGTTTCTCATATGGCAGAAGAGGCTAAATGTTTGGATGAGCGCTTGAAAACAGTTGATATCTGTTTGGAAGATGCTGAATGTGGGAGAAAGACTTGCTGCGAAAACCTTGTTTTGACTTTATCTGAAGAGCTAAATGTGACTTATGATCCCTCAAGTGAACAGATGCTTACAGAGGAAAAAGACTTATACGAGATTTTTTCCACAAAAAATGGTGAACTCCTTAAAAACATTCAGGATATACGTGACAGAATTAACAAAATAGGCTTGAAGGATCCAACAATTCCAGCTATTCAACAAAGGTGAATTCTTTTTTAAAACTCTTAACTTCATAATTTCAGTGAACTCAGAGGGCCTGTGGCCCTTTTGCAATAGAGCACTGAAACTTGAATGTGTCTTGAAGTATCTGGGGAGCTCAGAAAGAAGTTTTGAGCTTATGGTTTATTCTCAGCCTCACAGCCTAAATAACTTTTCTTTTAAACTTCTATGTATGTGATTGAAGCAGCATTGATGAAGAAGAGATAGAAGGAGGTTGATTGATATGATCATAGTTTTCAGGAAGAAAACTGTCAAACAGGGAGGCGGGTCTTCTTGCTAAGCACCAACACACATGATGTGAAACTGTGCTGTGGAAGCCTTGTGTTATTTTACCACACCCTGAGAAAGCCACTAGCATGATTTGTATGTCTCTGATACTGTTTCAGAGGAGCTCTCTGCAGCCTTGTGAAGGATGAATAAACAATTCACTACTGTTTATGCGGGTGGAAAAAGAGGGGAGAGGAGTTTATAAGCTGTGACCGTTTTTTAAGTTCTGAAATCCCATGGTATGGCATAGCTTCCTTTCTTAGACCATATTTTAAGGTAGCCAGAATGCACTTACCTTTTAATAGAAAATAATTCACTATGTTCATACAGACCCTTTTGGATTGTAGGATTTTGGATTACTTTCTCAAAGGGCTTAGGTCAGCATAACTCATCTGAAGGACTGTGTCAAATTACACGAACTGAAGATCAAATTAGACTTCTTATGATGTCATTTAATATAGTCGGTATGTGCAGCTCAGGATGAATTTTTAGAGAACTTAATAATTACATTGGGGAAAAAAATCAAAAACTTACTTTAATATAAGGCTGTATTTCATTTTTTCTAATAAAGGGTAAAATCATTAACGGAACTGGAAAAGGAATTGGATTATGCTGCTGTTGAAATGAAACCTATGCAAGAAATTGCTAATAAGCTCCCACAGATCAAAGAGGAAAAAGCAGAGGAAGCAAATGAACAGTGCAGAGTTACAGAGAGGTTATGGGAGGATACAAAACTCTTGCTTGCTGAATGGTAAGGAGAAAAGTTACATTTTAAAGTAGTGTGGTACAAGTAAGAAGTTTGCTTGTAAAATGAAACAGCAGAAAAGCATTTTTCATCATACTTTAAAGTAAATTAAATACTGATACAGTAGCAAATGTTACTATTATGATGCTGTAAACTATCATAATGCCAAGAATTGCACATAGAAGTTTGCATCCAAAGCTCATGAATTTTTTTTATTTTTAAGACATCACAGTCCCATCATTTAGCAGATATGCAGTGGTGTGTTGGACTTAATTGGTATCCAAAATAAAAACCTGGCTGCTGCTGGGAATGATGTGTCTTCTATATTTGCTGTGAATTTCATGCCAGCACATTCAAAAAGAAAGGTCAAACTGAAACAAATGGAAGAGGACAGCTGGCAAAACAGTCTTTTATGCAGGAAAAGACTAAAGGAGCTTGGTTTGTTAAGTCTGTGAGAGTGAGGACTGGGAAAGGCTATGATTGATCACCCAGGGCATCTGTCCTTCTCTTATGGTTTTTAAAGATGCCTAGAGGCTTTGCATGGACTGCCACAGTTCTGGTTAATCCTTCTGGCTTGCACAGGTGTCAGTGGGAGTAATCTGTTTTCATATCCCACTGAAGGCTGGGCTGAGGTGGTATTTCCCACTGTCCGCCTCCCAAGCTGTTGTGATATTTGCTGCACATTGTATTTCAGTTTACTGGTGACTGAGCTCACCTTTCAGGTGGAAAGTATCATATAAACAGAACTGCTCAGGTCACATCACAGTTAAATGTGAATCAGAGGCATATGATGGTGAAGGGCATTTTTGATTCTAAAAACTGTCTAAATACCACACCAGGTGTCAGACAGTATCGCAGGGTTTATGACTGATATAGTTTATCTCCCCTTTTCTCTCTTCCAAACATAGTAGTCAAACTCCTCACGTGTTTGAATATAGGAGAAGGAAGCAGACAAGAGGTTGAGGCTGCTGTTCTGTGCTTAGGCCATAAATAATACATCTCTTTTTAATAGCCAGGAGCAGTGTGCAAGGGCTCTGGAGCTCCTGAAGCAATATCAAAGCTGCAAAACTAGTCTGACCAGCATCATCCAGAAACAGGAAATTGTGCTTTCACAGCAAACTTCTTACATAGGGAAGGAGAATTTGAACAGACTAATAACAAAGGTGAGTAACCAGAACTTACTGAAAAAGAAAGAAGAGCCCTTCCTGGGAGCTTTTGGGTGTAGGGTTGCAGGCCCAGCCTTCAGGGCAAATGTTAAGACCTTGCTTTCACTTTGGCTTCCAAAATACATTTAGGGACCATACGCTGGGTTGTTTTTTAAGTTGATGTTCAGCTTTTCTTAGTGAATCAAGGTCTTGTTAAAGGGGAGGGATTAAAAAAAAAACACCACAACATAGAAAAACTATGATCTAGTATCAAAATAAGATGAAACATTGTCCTACCAAAACACATGTTAAAATCAGCCATATTCACTCACACCCGTGAGAATATTTCTATATTTTCTACTGAATTAAAAACCTTATAGTGGGCAGTTTGTAAATTTACAAAAATAGCAAATTCATTTGTTACTAAGAAGATACTTTAAAATGTTGTACCACTTAAAACAAAAATAATAGGTAATGCAACTCCTTGGGGCTGCTTGTTTCTCTGCTGTTGCTGTAGCTTACAACCAAGAATTTAGATCCGTATCCTCTCCTTGCTCGTGTCACTGAGTCCCAGGCAGGGCTGCGGGGTTTGTCTGCACCGTGCAGTGCCGTGCAGAGATCTTCAGCTAGCCCCAAGCAAGCAGGATCAGGAACCGGAGCCGTAAGGCTGTGTCAGCATGGCACATCTGCTCAGAGACTGGGCCATGACAGATCTGTCCTGGTTCCCAGACTGAAGCTTGCGTACCTCGCTGTATGTCACTGCCACCACGCTCAGAGACAGCTTAGGGATTGCCAGCATGGTGCTGCCTTGGGGTGTGGACTTCTGGAGGCCAAAATGGTTTTGACTGGGTGGATGATACAGCATTTCCTTGAGCAGATAGAAGCCATAACAACATAGTTCAGTATTTCTCCTTTCGCTTCTTCTATGTTACAAATCTACGTAGAAGAAAGACCTTCTATATAAGAGCCTTGGCCTCTGTAACCAACATTTGCTCCATGCTGTCTTTGATAGCAGTTAAACATTTGCAGTATCTTTTCCATTAGCTGATGAGACTGAATGAGCAGGTATTGGTGGACACCCCCTCATTTAGTTTAAAGTTTACCACTTTTTCAGACAAAAATTTGACAGCCAGCTACATTCTTCTTGGCTAAATGAATCCAACCACTGGACATAGTTGTCCACAGTTAATGGATTAGCGAACAGCAGCACGTCCATCGTGACCATTTTACTGTAGAGGTTTCACATTTCCTGGCTGGGTTATAAAACTGGTTGTTCAGATCCCATTTTTAGGCTTTCTGATGAGGCATCACCCATATCATTCAGGAACATTTGCTCTCAGGCAGTGCCCGGGATGGGTAAATTTAAGAAGGGATGTAAGTGGTTTCTTCCCTCAGGCAATGGGATGGTGTCCGTGAGTGCCACCCCCCCTTCAGCTGAGGCAGGGTCTTTGCTTGGTTTCACCAGTGAGACCTCTGGCACCTTGTGTCACTCGGGCTCCTGCTGCAGGGGAGATTGCCTGCATACCCTGCCCCTTGCTTGTATGGAGACCCCCGCTCTGTTAACAACCCTTCTTCCTCACCTTGAGTTTTGCAACTCCCGCTCTTAGAATTGCAGTCCGCAATAGCTGCGGCACAGTACAAGGCATGTCCTTGAGTGCTGATGATTTGTTATTTATAATTATATAAAATAATAACAGAGAAGATTCTCTGCCTTGTCCTGGTTTGTGAGTGCTTCTCTGCCGTCCCTCCCCTTATCTCAGTGCCTGGCAGTATCTATATGAGAAGATATAGATGATGTGATGTGTGTGTCTGGGAAATAAGGAGAGGTTTTACTATCAAATTGCCTAACACTAGAGGTCAGTGTTTCTTTTCCAGCAAGCTTCCATGTTGTTTGTAAACATTGACATTACAATTAAGCACAAAGAAGCAGTCTAGTGTTTAAATAGAAAGTAGGAAAAAGGGATATTTCAGTTTCTGACAATGGCGTATTTGACAATGGATATGTTTAAGTAGGATTTAAGCTTTTTTTTAAAAGTAGTTCAAAACCTGAAGATCAGAACGTCCGGTTATATTTTTTACAGTTGTAATAGTATCTCAGATGATTATTATGTTGTGCATTGTTTATTTCTATAACCAAGGTTCTGTGTATGGATGTACAGTCTCCTTGGACCTTGTGATTATGACTTTTAAAGCAAACTGTGGTTTTGGCTCTCTTAGTCAGAAATATGTTATCCATAGTTCCCACTCAGCTGTTTTGCAGCCAATATCAGAATGATACGGATTTCTAACAGGGAAATATTCCTATCAGCATGACAGGGATATAACAACAGGGGATACATTCCTGGTCTCATCATATTACATAAAATAGATTATTTTGTGTAATGCTGTTGTTTCTCTAAACTAAAACGAACAGCACATCAGTTTTAAAAAATGTTTTGCTGAATAGTCGTAAGTAAACATGCTCATAAATATCCATTTGGTCTTTTTCACAGATTGAAGAGGCTAAAGAGGAATTTAATGATCACTCTGAAGATGTAGACAAAATAAATCAGATCTGCAAAAACCTTCAATTCCAGCTCAATAAAATGAGAAGCTTTGAGGAGCCTCCGTTCGAGAATGAGGCTAACATTATTGTGGACAGATGGCTGGATGTATGTAAAAAGTAAATTATCAGGGTGGTCTTATCTGTTATGCATTATAGTAATTGATTCTGACGCGTGTGTAATATTTGGAATAAATTAAGTGCAATATGGCAAAGATTCTTAAGAGATAAATCCAAGTGTTTACCAGAGCAAAGCTTGCAGAGTGTCTATTGGCATAACGTTTCTGATCTCTCAGGTAGTTTCTATCATGGGTACTCCTTGACAGTAAATAATTCTAGGAAATGCAGAGAGGCAATATTTGTGCTTCCACAACAACTTCTGTGGATTTAGACTTTGGAGAAAATCTGGAGAATTACAGTAGTGCTTTTGGTGAGAATTGTTTGCCACTGTCGATCTAAGCAGTGCATCAATACTGAGATTAGATGGTATTTACTGAGAGTAGATAAACATTAATGAGCAAGGCTCCTTCCTAAACCTGTCTTAAAATTGGCAAGCTGCCGTTGTGATTGGTATGTTTGGCGACATGTGTGGCAGGGATTTAAATATCTTCTCCATGACCAGTTCACTGTGAAGACACATGAGATTTTTTTTCCCTTGCCGCACTTGTTGTTTTTGTGGGTGGTTTCATCTCGCTCTGATTTTATTATGCTGCTTTTGCTTTTAGAATATAACTCAACATTTTTGAAATCTGTGTGTGTTTTCTGTATATAAATCTCATGATAGATCAATGAAAAGACTGAAAACTACTGTGATAATTTGGGAAGAGCTCAGGCTTTGTGGGAAAAACTTCTTAGTTTATCTGGCACAATCGATGCTTGGGCAAATGCAGAACTTAAGAACGCAGAAGACCATTGTCTGACCGAAGAGGACCTTAAGCAGTTGAAGGTAATTTGAATGGAAATTTCTTACCCTTAACTTATACTGTAGTGATATGGTCTTTGGACTATAAACATGCATATCGCATAGAAATATCAGCACTGTAAAAGCAGAGGAAGTTGTAACATTTGCAATCGTATCTGCATGGATAGTTTCACTGAAGATATTGCATAATGTATTGGGGATGCAGGTCTTGGAAACTGATAAATAGCATGTATGTATACTAAATTGTTTTAAATTAATGCAACACTGCAAATGCTGGTTTAGATTACAAAAGCCTCCTCATTCCTTTGTGCTGCACAAACATACAGCAAAGAGAAGGCCTGGAAAGCTTGTAGTCTAAGTATGGTGGTGCATGTATTTCCTTGTGCCTAGAGAAGAAAGGGAAGAGAGTACGTATAGGCTAATGATTAGTTTTCTAGTTAGAAATTGCCTATCAGTGAAGATACTGCAGCCTCAGAAATGGCTGGGCAGTGCACAGTTCAAGAAGAGGTTGCAGAGGTGGCTTATTTGCTCCTGCTATCCTTGTCCCAGTGTGCTCCCCCGTGTAACTTAATGCAGCCTTAACAGTGGCTGGCTGCTAAGGGTCTCCAGGGGCTGCACACAGGCAGACATCAGCAGAGCCTGGGCGGCTCATGTCCCTTTCACACAGATTATAGTATTAACTCTTGGTATCAGGGTGCAGTTGGGTGTAAAGACACATGCACTAGCTCTGTGCCATTGAAGAGCCTCACATACGGGGGTGAATATTTTAATTTCTGACTTTAGGGCCATAATCGACAAGCTGCGCTGCTTCGTTGTGGTTATAGCCAATACTTACTAAACAAAAATAATATCTTGCTTGAGAGGGGTTGAGACATAAATATATCCCATATCTGCTTGTTTGAAAATATGCAGGCAGTTTTTTCTCAGTGTTTACATGCTACAAATGTTGGTTTTTATTATGCTTATTTGCAGCATTACTGCTACTGTTAGCACTGCTCATTTGTTTTAATTTGCAGAGCAGTAAAAAGCCAAGGTGTTCTTTGTATATAGATTTTCCCAGTGAAACAGTAGTATACATGTTGTGCAGAGGTGAATATTTTGTCACATTATCATTGTCTTTACCATTGTATTGTTAGAATTTACCTGGGGTAGTTGAGGTCCCCGAGGGCTCCAGTAAAAATGCACCAGCTGGCAACTGCATCTTAAGAGCCATTTTGTTACCTGGAAACTGCTCAAGCCCGGCATGATGTGACCATGCCCCTGATGTGCCTCTACTGGTGCTTAGGAAGGGCTGTGCTGGAGGTGGCTGTGCTAAGGTTCCTCCGCTGCTCCCGTGCAAGAGGATAATTCTGAAAAGAGAAAGGAGGAGAGGGCAAGGGAGAGAGAAACCATGTTTCCCATGAGCTACTATAAAAGCGGAATAGAAGGAGAGAAAACTGAACTCAGTGCATTGGTATTCTTGTAAAATGATTTAAAGTGCAGAGGGCATCAGGTTCATTTATCAACTTATTATTATTTCTTCTGTTGTTGATCCTGAAACATCTCTACGTTAATGTTAATTACAAAAAAAACCCCCAACTGTGGCAATGTGTGTCATGTTACATAGTGTTGAAACTCAGGGTCCTTTGTGACCACCCAGCAGAGCATCGGTGCATGTGCTTTCAAGAAGCCTGTCACAAAAGAACAGGGTAATGAATTATTTGACTGTATGTTTAAAGATAATTTCAGTATAAATAATGTGAGAGGAGTTCTGCTTTCCCCTGTAGCCAGTATGCAAATGGGAACTCTTTTAAGGGCTGCAGCACGTGAATGGGCTTTGATGATTGCTTGTACAGAGACTGCAGAGGAATATTTTGTCCTGGGGGAGTTTGGAATATCAATTTGGGAATATGAGAAAATGTGACAATTTTAGATATATCCTGTTTCATAAGTTGAAGCTGGTATTTTACTTTCACATTACTGGCTTGTTCCAAAATCCATTCAAATGAGTAGAGGTCTTTTCATATACAAAGGATTTACATTAAAAAAGTGCTTACAGCATGTGTTGTATTTTGTCACATCGCTACCAAAGTGTATCATCAGGATGCCAATTCTTGACTTAAAGTCTATAACATTTGAAAATATCCCTTTTTAATAGAAGCAGCAAGAAATAAATACAAAATTAAGATTATTTTCCTGCAAATTTACTTGGGTTAATATAGAACTAAAATAATTAAGATTGTTGACTTCATGCTAAATTTGCATTAACAACTGCTTTGCCTGAAAAACAGAGTGTTTCTGACTCTAATACAAAAAAATGTCTAAATTGCTAAAATGAAAATCAGGAAATGGACTGGTTGTGGGAGCTCTATATGCCAAAATGCAGAATCAGAATATTATTATTACCATTTTCTAACAGAAACATGGAAATTTAATGTGGGGGGAAACATAGTTACTGATGTGTTTTTTCCACCTTTAGGCATGCTTACGAGTACAAGAGCAGAAACTCCAGAAATTTGACAACACGGTGGCTGAGATAGAAGAACTTCTGAATAGTAATGAACCTCCACCAGAGCTACAGGTATGGAGAAGCTTTTACAGCTAATATGCCAGTACTCATTACTACAGCCCTGCTTCTAGTATTGTCTTTGCCACAATCATTTCTGGTTTGACTTAAATCTACCCAAAGAGAATTGGGGGCATTTTGTTGGCTATTAGCAGTGACATTTCATTTGTCGTCTTTCTCAAGCTATTAGAACCAAACCTGTCATTTTAAACACAAAGGCCTCTCTCAGTCCTGTGCCTTTTAGGGACTTAGACCTGACACTGTTTTGCAGGCCTGCTGAAAGAGCCCAATATCAATGTTTGGCTATTGGCCAAGAACAAGGCACAATGGACCTCGTCATCCTTTTGGGGATCTCAGCAACTCAGCATGCTGTCTATTTTAAACTGTACCTTTACCTGGTTATGGCTTAATGTGGCTTGGTTGTATGTAGGTATTTGCATAGAGTGGTGTTTACTGTGATGTTTTCCTTTGGGATATCATAAGGAAATCTTCATCTTTTTGTGTTAACTTCACACAGCAAAGAAAAAATCCTCCTCCTTCTAAATCTTCTCTGTTTGAGACCATGTTAGCCTGCCTTGATCCTACACCAGTTCCCTAGTTATCCACTCCCAGTCTCTTGTCAGATGCACCTTGAGCTTGACCCGGTTTGGCTATTTGTGTGTTTATCCTCAGCAGGCAGCAAACTCAGAGAAGTTTCACTGGGTAAAGTGATCTAAGAAGCTTAGGAAAGGACTTGGCAACCTTGTGTTGTGCACACTATGCTCCCTGGGAGCACCAGATGCCCTGAGCCCCCAGGAGTGGTGTTTCAGCATGTGGCCATGATCCCATTGAGTTGCTGTCTCATGCAAATCTGCGGAAGCCTTAAAGATAAGGTTAAGGACCTGTTGCTCCTTAGTGACTAGTCTCGAGCCAGAGCTCCCCATCTCTCTCTTGTCCTTGCTTGCTTTTTGTATCGCTGTGGGGAATTTGTCCTGGTGGGATCACTGCCCGGAGGTGTGTTATGGAGAGAGCTGGCACCCTCTTTTTCCTGGTAGCCGAAGTGCAGGTAAGGCCTTTATCCAGCTGAGAGTAGACACTGAAGTAGACTGACAAATTTATTAGTAATGCAGCACCAGTAAATGCATTGCTAGTAAAGATGAACTGAGATCATTCCTCCTCAGAAAAGCAGGGCTTAAATACTATTATTTTTCAATTTGTGGAGTGGGAGGGAAGGAAACTGGAACAAGCTGTGATTGAAACGTCTGGACTTCAGATCATTTCATTGCTTTTTATGTCTATCATAGATTTCTGTAATATTCTAGGAAATCAATCCTGTATAATTTCTTACATATGTTTATTTCCAATTGTAAGGTCATCAGATCATCTGTTGTGCAAAAAATGGACCTAATCAAAGAGCTCTTGTCAACGAAGCGGGAGACCAGTGAACTCAGCGTGAATACAGCAGAACTAAAAGGAGACCTTGATCTGGCCAAGACACAGATTGGAATGACTGAATCACTTTTAAAAGCTTTATCTCCTTCTGACACCTTAGAGATCTTTACTAAATTAGAGGTAGTATGCCACAAATTACGCAACTTTTACAATTTTGTTCGTTATTTCTCTCCTGGGCAAGTCTTCCTAAGTGTTTCTCCTGTGTATGTTGTAAACTGCTGGAATAACTCAAGTGAAGAGCCTGGCTTGAATATTTCCTTAAGCTGCCAGAAATGTGAATGAAAAGCCTGTTTTCACTGGATGTTATCAGATGTAGTTAGTTAACCCTTGCAGCTGTTGGATGTGGTTAGTGATAGGCACGACAACAGTATGCCACCCAAGATACGTTGAAGCACTGGTGGGGGTACTGGGTTGTATCTTTTCCAAGACTGAGTAATATAAAGAGGTTGTCTTCGTGCCACCTGAGCCTGCCTGCAAGGGGAGCTCCCAGTAGGCAATTTAAGCCAACTTTCCATCCTCTTTGCACCAGGTGAAGAAAGAGCTGCTTCCTGCTTTGAGGTTCAAGGCTGGCAAGATTTAAACCTTGTGTTGAGCAGTGAGTGGATTATGCACGTTCTAGGTGTCAGACCACTAGTGTTTGGGGCAGTGAAATTGCAGGCATTGGAAGAAAGATATAGCTTTTAATTAATTCTCCCAGCTCCTTCTAAGTCACCTTTCAATCCACTTGAAAGGCACTTGACATACAGAGTAAGGCATTTAGGGGTAGAATAGTGCCTATGGCAGCTAAGGCATTACAGCTTCTAGGTATTATATGCTCTGGAACATACTATATTACTGTGCATTTCACATATCTATTCTGTGTGATGCCAAAATGTGCATGAGTGAATGTATGTGTGATTATGTATGCATACAGATGTATACACACTGTTCAAGGAGAGTTTAGTGCTTGTGTCTACCTACTGATTGCCTTGTTAATGTCAATATATTTTAAGAAATTATTTTGACACATATTTTGCAAAACTCTAGTTTGTACTAAAGCAGCTCTGTACAGTGAACATCTGCTTGTGCTTCAAATTTTGCTTTTTAACAGTTGTCCTTTTTTTTTAACTTTAGGAGATACACCAGAAAATTCTGCAACAAAAACACCATGTGACATTACTCCAAGAAGAGACGGATTGTCCTGATGTGGATGAATTAAATAAGCAGCTTAAATGTGTCACTGATTTATTTAATAAGAAGAAACATGTGTTTCAAGATCACTTTATCGGTGTTTTGAACCGTAAGCAAACATATTTCACACTTATGTAACTTTATAGGTTTGTATTGACCATCATAATCACTTAAAGGTTATGCAATTAATTTGTTTTTGGTTTGGTATCTGAAACTGCTTCGATATCTCAAACTGCTTCAGGGTTCTGAACAAGATAAAGATTTGGATACAAATGGCTTTTGATTCCAACAAACCACTCAATATGAAACAAAGTATTTTGTTTCTTATTTTTACATTTAATAAAATAGATAAAAGAAGTATAAAGCATAATTCAGGAACAAATGCCAAAACATTTCCTTTAAAAATACAGAAATCAAACTTTTTCATTTTTCCCGGTCATTTTTCATTTAATCTTAGTTATGAGAATGAATAGCATTATTATTTACTTTTTGTTTTATGAAGACACAGGATTGTGCAGGTGTAGAATTAGGCCCAAAGGTAGTCTCATCTTCAAATAGTTTTTGAGTAATATTTATTTGTGTGGAAATGAGAAAAGTTGCCAATAGGCTAATCCAGGTCTTGTTTACTGAAGCTGCTGTGTATAGCAGATGTCCCTCCCAAGTGAACAGCTATGTTTATTGTCAATTAATGTTGGGTAAAAAAAAGTATGAACTGCAGCATTTGCTGTCACATGGTCTGTAATGAAAAGCAACCTTTGACAGTAGCACTAATGAATGTAATCAAAATTGTCTGAAATCTTCATGTTAAATAGGATTTTCTTTTACAGAATACAGTTAATGAAGGAAATTGTTATGTGTCTTTTTTCAGGTCAATGCAAGAATTTTAATGACTGGTTCAGCAGCACTCAGCTGTCTTTGAAGGACTGCTTTGACTCCTCAGAAACAAAACCGATACTGGAAGAAAAACTGCAGAGGCTAAAGGTAAAGTATTAAAATGTTCTAATTTCTAAAGCTGATTGTTCTTTAAGTTTTGCTTTTTTACACAGGAGTCTATTCTTGGGAGTGAATTCACCTACAGTGGTTTTGTAACTTGAGGCTGAAAGAACATTTCATGTGGCTTAAAGCATTAGGACAATAAGTGGAATGAAAATAAAACTTTGTTAAAATGGAGTATCACCGTTCAAGTTCATACATAGTTGGGCAAGTGAGAGACAGGACAGCAGTTAGTGAAAGTCAATGGACTTTGACCAAGTACTTCAGTGTGCAAAGATGCAGAAAGTCAAATATGTAGAGAGTAAAATGAAATTCTGACCCTCATTGGACACAAATGTGAAAAATTTGCATTCACTTTGTTGTAGCCAGATTTTCACTCTAAGTCAGACAGAATCAACAGAAAAGACATGGAAAAGCCACAACATCTGCAAGAAGCGATCACAGTTAAGTGGTGATGTCAGTGCTAGGCCTGAATGCTGCTTGCTTATTTCTTCTGTGTGTATTTGTGCTGTAGAGAGGAAGATCCAAGTCATCTACTTCACTTTCTCCTTATTTTACAAACAGCAATTTTTCCATTTACAAGTGGAATAGTCAGCAAACTGTGAATTAACAAATATTCCTTTTCAGGAACTGGCATTGGTGTAGAAAATATTGGTGGAGATTACAGGAGTTTAAAAACTCTTGTAACAGAAATATCTATTATACAATAGCAAGTTTGACAAATGCATCTTGTGTTTATGCTCTTATTCAGCACTTCCTAACATCTGAAGGCAAAGACAGAGATATCCAAGAGGTTAAAACTTTATTGAATAAAGTGAAGCATTACTTGCCCAAAGCAAGCATTAACCACCTTAACAACCGTGTGAGAGATCAAGAAGCAGAACTACACAGATTGATCTCCAAATGTCAGAAACGGGAAAAGGAACTTGGTGCTTCTCTCCAGCAGCTCAGTAGGTAGGGAACTAATGTAGTTTCTGACATTTTAATCACAAGTAATATAAAATGATTCATTATTAAACAGCCATAGTGAAAGGCAAACAACTCTGCTTTTTATTAAAGATGGTATTTTAATAAAGGGTAGTGAGTGTTTTGTTGTATGCTTCATGTGTTTTTTCGCTTCATAGCAGACTCAGTGTTACATGGGAGGATGTGCTTATGGATACTTTCAGTGACATGAACCGAGATACTTAAAATTAAGCTTGTGCTTAAAACTTTGCTTGATCAGGCACATAATATTTATGTTACTTTTTCAGCAAAACACTGCTGTTAGCAGGTTTTAGTTATGTAATGCCTCTCATTTTGACCTGTGCCTGTATTTATACTCTCTTTAGCCTTGAAGAAAGCAGCATGGTCTTGGAAGAATGGCTCACTGCTCAGGAAAAAAAACTAAAAGAAATCAAAGAAGATGAGACAAAACTTGAAAACTTCTATGAAACACTATTAATGCAGAGGTCTCTGTCTAAGAACTGTCTTCTAAAGATGATTGCTCCATGTTGTTACAACAAATAGATGTTTATTGATTTTTTGTATTTTTCAGAAAAACATTTGACGCCATGGCTCAGCTAGCAAATTCCTTGAGGGAGGCTGGGCTGACAGAACATGAAACCATTTCAGAAGCCAGTGATCTTATTAGTAGATACCAGACACTGATAACACATGTAAGTGAAATGGCAGGAAATACTGAGAGACTTCCAGTGGAAGGACAAAATTTTGAAGAATTTGCCCAGGATGTTTCTTGCTGCATCAAAAGTCTCAAGGAGGCTGTTAATAACCTGAGGTCACAAGGAAGTGAGTTGCCATCAGATGAAAGGATTAATCAGATAAAGGTATTGTGTTAAATGTATTCCTTTTCCACTTCACAGCTCATGGTAATGTCAGGGGAATGCTTGATGAGTCGGTACCTCGTAAAAGACACTGTCATTGCTGATTGCCTGTGGTTTTGTGGCTTATTTGAGGACGGAGGGGGGGTGTTTGGGGTTTTTTTGTTTGTTTTTGCATAGCTTATTACGCACGTAAGATGAGATTCTCTGCTGCATCTGTGGGTGGAGCAGCACTGAACTCATAAGGTGCTGGTGGCCGTGCACCTTCCCATCATAGCCCACTCCGGAGGTGGAGAGGGAGGTCAATAACGTAGCTGGGGCATCTGGAGAGCCTCTGCGAAGTGTGTGGCTTCTCCGGTGTCCTGCAGTGCCGTTGTGCTGGACTGCTCCACTGCCTCGGTGGGTCTCTCAGGCCCCAGTGTCCTCACTGGTGTCTCCTCTCCCTGACTGCTTACGATGAGGATGCTGGGGTTTACATGTTTTGTTCTGTGGAAGGGGTAGTATTGTGACAAATGTCTCTCCCTAAGATTTGGAGCATTTTTTTTATTTGTCAGCACAATATTGGTTTTGTCATGTAGAGAATAACTAATAAATCAGCTTCATTATCCCAGACTTTCTAAAACTAGATCATCTATCCATTTATGTATCAGTTTTGTGATATATTGGAAGGAGAATTCTTTTGTCTTAAACAGCACTGTACAAAGTATGAAAAAAATAATTGGTAATACCTTTTATTCTGTAACCAAAAATGGTTGTTTATGTACTGCTTCTGCTTCTTGTTTAATACAGGAAATCACAGCTCTCAAAGATGCAGGAGAGGCCAAAATACAGAACATGATAGCTGTAGGAGAAACTTTAATGAGAAATGAGAAAATTAAGAAGCCAGTGGTTCAGCAGACTATTTCTGAGCTCCAGAACCAGTGGGAAAGCACCTGTCAGTCAACCACTGAATATAGAAGGTAATGTGGAATTTGCCAAGAGGCAGTACAGATCACTTACTGCTGTATCAACTTTCTTCTCTTCTTCCTGCACCAGTTCCATTTAATTTGTGTTCTTTGGGGACAGAACAAGATACCTACAAAAATACTTCTATTTCCGCAGTGTTGTGGAGGGGCAGGTCACAGTTTGGATTGAATGGTCAAGTGGGGGGTGTAGCCAGGAAGTGAAAGGGGGGTGGCAGGACAGCTGATGAGGTCTGCCCAGCACTCCTCAGATTCCCTTTTGATAATGAAGTAGCTCAGCCACTCTTGTGAAAAAAAAAAAAACAAACAAAAGTGCACCCAATGCTCCTTGTTTCATTAGACTGTGCAGTTCTGTGCAGTTGAGGGTGCACTGATTTAAGCACTGTGGTGGCCCTTCCCTGCAAGGTGATCTGGGCTCTGTGCCCCAGGCATGGTCATCCAGCACAGGTGGGATCTACTTTTGCACAGATTCGTACTGCTTCAGAAGAGAGTTTGGGGTAAATCCAGGAGGCTGGGATTTTTAAAATAGAGTTTTTAAAGCCTGGTTTAAAAGCACATCTGAAGAGATGCTCAGGAGCTTGCAGGATCAGGCCTGTGAATAACAGATGTGACACAGTAATGGCAGCAGTGTGAAGCTGGAATAGGGAACTTGAAGCAAGAGTACTTAATGTATGTGAGGCTATGCTTTATTTGTCATTTGCCAAAAAATACAAATCTTGAGGGTCAAAAACTAAAACACTTAAGCTTTGCTTTTGTCTTCATTTTTCCTGCTGTACTTTACAGAATTATAACCAGACTTTATTTATTTGGATTTGTTTGTGTGGGATCATATTTTCAAATGTTGGCATTTAAGTTCTTTCTGGAAGATAACTGAGCTTCATTACTAAATGTGAACATAAAAATGTTACTTTTGTCTCACTGATCATAGTTGCATATTTTCTGTGGACAAATGCAACCTGTTCACTTGCAGCAGATCGGCATGCATGCTTATAAAGCACACAAATTGATATCCAATGTCAAGGTCAGGAAAGTAGGTACTGGATTTTGCTAACATGACCCATATTGCATATGCTGGTTTTGTTGTCTGTATCTCTAAAACACTCCCCCAACCCTGTCTCAACCAGTGCAATGTGTATCTTCTACAGAACATTCCCTTTCAGGAGACTGTCATAAGAAGTTGTCAAGGAAAATACATTCATAGCCATATCGTAGTTTTTAAACAGAACTTCTGCTGTAATGAAAAGCAGAAAAATACARAGCATGAGCATCACTGCTCAGATGCTAGAAACTATGGGTTTGTAGGTTAAGATTTAAGATGGTTAGTCACTTGTCCTGCATTTAAGTCCAGTTCAGCGGCTGTTCAGTGTTCTTCATTTTCATCACCTTGAAAATTCCAGTTTAAAGCTGATCAGTAATTTAAAACCTGAAGAAAAGTATTCAGTATGCTCAAGTTCATTCTAATGGTTGACTTGTTCACAATTTGACATTTTCTAGGTAATGAATAAAAAAAAAATTAATACTATTAAACTCAGTATTTTTTCTTAGCCCTCAAGAGCAACTTCAGTTCAACAGGGAGCAATATGAGCAAAGCAAAGAAGATCTGAGACTGGCTCTGACTGAACTGGAGAAACAGCAACAGGAGATAGGTTTTGCCCTTCAGCCTGGTCTGCAGGAGAAGCAAGCTCAGCTGACAAACTATGCTGACCTCCTGCAGAAAGTGGAAGACTTAACTTCCCGATTTAATGAATTGAAAAGCCAGGAAGATCGCCTACAGGGTCACACTGGGGATCCCTGCTTCACAGAGGTGGAATGGTTGGAATTAAAGCATCAACATGAAAATCTGCTCAGCCAGCTACAGGTTGGAACCTCACTCTCATTCCTTACAAGATTATTGGTATGGCTGTTGATTGCAGTTCTCACTGTTTGCCTGTAGTGTCATTCAGCTGGCAAGTTTATGGGTAAAACTGGGAGAGGTGAAAGTTCCTCTGTAGAAGGGCAGGGAATTCCTTTCTCTCTTACTGTGGGAAAAAGAGCACCAGAAGCTCACATTTTTCACCGCCTTGTGCTTTGCAGAGGGATAAGTGTTTAAACAAATGAAACCAAGGTAAGTGTGAAGAATAACATTTTATACCCGTATAAAGAGATTCAGATAGCTATAATATGAGGCATTTGTTCCTATAATCTCCAAGCCACGGTAGTTTTTTTTCCTTTTGGAAGGATGAATGGCTTTTCCTGCATCTTGTTTGTTATTAGTTCCACCCAAATTGCATTTGCACCCTATGTGGCATTCTGCATCTAATCTTTCATCCATTTTGGATAGAAAACATCCCTTTTAGAAGAATATTCTTATGGAATGCAAACTCTTCTGCTTCCTGCTACTAATGAAGATTTTGTTCATGGTGGAGTCCATGATGTGCTGGGAAGAGGGCAAGATATTTTCTGTGCACCTGTCATTAGCTGGGTATTTTGTGTGAAACAAGCAAGTTTTTTGTGCTGCTGAGGTCCTGGAAAAGCTGTGACAGTCTGTGGATGAGTTATATTTGTTTGAGTTAATAGTGGACTAATTCTAGAAACTCCTTGGTTTCTAGACCATAGTACAGACATTGGAAAGTCATGTTCAAGAGCATCCGCAGTTTCAGGATATGGTAGCAGGCCTGAGCACTGAGCTGAAAACTGTCTCTGAGAAGCTTGCTGATTGTGAAGGTCAAGCAATGGAACAACCATCAACTGAGCAAAACCAGTTGAAATCACAGGTATGTTGCAGGTTTTGCATCATGGAGAAAGTGGGTCCATGCCCTAGGGGCTTGTAGACACTGTCACATTTATAAAAGAGAACTGCTAATGGTGTCAAACTGAAAAACTAAGAAACCTTTCTAAAATACAAAGCATATGTGGTGTTCCTTTTATCAAGATAATTGTAGGCCTGAAACCACTCTTAAGGAACTGAGTGGACCTTTACTATCAGCTGAAGTGAAGGTAGAATTGTCCTAGCTCAAGCACACAGGCTTCTTCAGTTTGGTTGGTTGGTTGGGGTTTTTTTTCCTCTCTGGGCATAATGAGGAAAGAGATCATTAAATTTGGTGTTAGTAAGTGTCTTTAAATTAGCCAGAGCAGAAAGCTTAGGAAAATGTCAGTGAGCTAAGTTCAGTTTTAAGAAGCGTCCTTCATGCATAAGTAGACGTTCTTTTGCACTTCGGCAGAATGGATAACAGTCTTGTAGCTGTGAGCGTAGAGACCTACTGAAAGCTGTAACCACAGCTGAGATATGGATCACTGCAATTCCCCTTCCTCCAGAATTTGCTATACCTCTAACAAGTAAAAAGGAATAGGAGAGGGAGGGGATTATCTGTCCAGAACTTGGAAAGATCACCATGTACCTCACAACATACTATCTGATTATTTTATCGTTGTCGTAATGCTTATAGCTTCAGGTGTTCTCTGTTCATAAAAATGGCTGCCTACTGGTTTAGTATTTGACTTTCTGCAGCAAATAGGTCTGCATGTACTTTTCAGCAGAGTTTGTTGTTCACAACAAATATTTATGATTTTAGTGGTTGACTTTAGATCTTAGCATTAAGTATATTGAGTGAAGATACTTGTCAATAAAATGTTTTCTTCGTGTTTAAAGGAACAACAAGCACCTCTTAGTCGATGCGAAGAAATGTTAAAGAAGATTTTGGTTTTAGCAGAAACTGTTAAACAAAACACCTCTTCACCAGGACAGAAGTTTATTAAGGATGGGATTGAAACACTTCAGAGTGAACACAGGAGTCTGGAAGAAAGACTTGAAAATGTCAAGCAAAAGGAGGAAAATATTTTCAGTGAAGCCCTTGAGTTAAAAGATGAGTTTGGTAATGAAATACAAATAGAAGATAAGGCAGATACAATGCTGAAGAGAGAGATACACATCACTTCTGATACTCCTGTTGCTGCAGAAGAGAGCCCCACAGCAGTAGAGTTAAAGGAGCTTTTGGAAATGCATGATGTGAGTATATTGGTTGACTGTAATGACGGTGGAAGACTGGTTAAAGAGGCATGTGTCTCTAAAATCCTTTTTGTGTATTGCATCCTATATTGCATCCTTAGTTTCATTGAAATTAAGCCTTCTGTAAATATATGTGTATAAAATAAAGATGTGGAGAAGAACTCCCTTAACTTGTTATAACAAGTCTGTAACAAGCCAGTAATATCTATTCAAAACTGCAGTTTTCCATTTAAACACAACCTGCATATGGCTTTCTCTTGCATCTAATTAGAGCAGGGATCCTTGGTCAGGACACAAAGGGAGAAGGTGTATAGATGAGAAAATTGCAGGTACGCCTCTGCCAAAGAACTTTGAGAGCTTCTCTTAAACCAGTAAGACTTGTTTAGAACTGCAGCACAATATTTGTCCTGTTTTTTTTCATAGATAATTTTTGCCATTCAGAGATTTAATGTTAAAATACAATGTTTACAGTCACACAAACAGGTTTTCTTTTATATGATTTCTCTTAGGGTCAAGATGTAAATGGAAATATGTCAGAGAAGGACAAGCAAAATGATCCACTTTTGGAGGAAAGCGGTGTATTGTCAGACAGCCCATTACAGGTTATCTGTCAAAGCAAGGACAGATTGGGGCAGACTGTTCAGGTGCCTGACAAATATGTTCTAATACATGGCAGTATATGTGTATATATATGTGTGTGTGTATCTGTTCGCTAGAAATGTATATGTAATTCCTTAAAATCTGTAGTCTTACAGAGACATATTTTCCTTACCTGATGAAAGGAATGACAAATTATGTTCTCCAAATCATCCCCTCAGCCTTGCACATGTAAAGTGTGCAAGAGATCAATTTAATGATCTCTACAAGCCCCCAGGGCTTAGACCCACTTTCTCCATGATGCAAAACCTGCAACTTACCTGTGATTTCAACTGGTTTTGCCACCCGCACTCACAAGGCAGATAATGAGAGGTCACTAATTTGGAACCACTGATCTTTAGGGGACCTCAGGACATTCACACTATCAATTACTTCACGCGTGCAGGGATCCTGAGGGAATGATTTGGAGAACTCCCTCATGGACCTGACCATTGAGTGATAACAGTAGCTGGGAGAGATGACCATCAAAATATCAGTGGAAACCATCCGTACTGGGTTTTCTGGAGAAGGAGAAAGATCAATAGTTAGAGTTGCCAAATGCCTCTAAGCAGAAGCTTATATGACAGTGTTAAAAATCATGTGAGCATTTACTCCTCTTTGGTTTTGTGTTTCATAGTGATTAAGGCCCCGATACGGCAAACTGATCTGAGCAGGCGTTTCCAGGAGACTCTGTGTTTGGGTTACCTCAGTCTTTTCCTTCATTCATTAAACATAACTGAAGATAGAGTAGACAGCTTGTGGAGTGTGATGTTCCTTAGTAAACTTGGATTTTGGACTGTGACTTTTACTGGTTGTAAACGTTCTGTATTTTTCAAAGCAGAGGGAGGCTGATAAAGAGAGCCCAGGTGTGGACAAACATGATAGGGTCCAAGAGGACGTTCTGGACAATGTGGTTCAGGGTGGTGAAGCAGAACTGGAAAGGCATCAGGATGGCGTTGGTACTGAAGGTGATGAAACAAGAAAAGAAACCTGTCCAGCCGAGGTAATTGAACATAAGATTACACAAGAGTGATTGAATTTGAGGGTAACAGTTTGGTTGCAATGGGGATGATACTACTAATAAATAAATAATAAAAACTTCAAGTTTTACTGAGGTATTTTTGTCTGATATGCTCTATACTTAGTATGTGTTAACTCTCTGAATCCTTTCCTGTACATTGAAAATTAGTATGGAGGGTTGTTTTTTTTTCTTTTTTTCATTACCATGAGCTGCCACAAAGTGGTTTGCTGAGGATATTACATTCCAAGTCACCTGGACGTATTGTGAAGTCTTCTTACCATTTTGCTTGAATACTGTTATTTTGCTTGAGTCTCATTTATTTAGATTTCTTATTTACATATTTACTTTGCACGTATGAGGCTGCATTTGAAATGCTGTGTCCTGTTTGGTGCACCCTGGTACAAGGGGAATTTCGACAAACTAGAGCAGTGTTTAGGAGCTGGAACCGTAATGAGTGGGAAGAGGCTAAGTTCTTGTTGGAGATGAAAAGGGTAACAGGGGTCTCGTTGCTGTCATCCCCTCCCTGAAGGGGTGTTACAGAGAAGACAGAGCCAGACTCTTCTCAGACCTTGAGTTTTAGCAAACTGTGTGAGATGCTGAAAGCAGGGTAGTTGTGATAAGGTGAAGCACAGTGTGTACTCATGAGCTTGCTGAGAATTGGGGTAAATTTGTTCACTGGGTTGCGGGTGGGCTACTTTCAGTACATATCCTATTTGACTTGCAGCCACTAGCTCAGGTATCCGTGCAGCACGGATAGGTCCCCGATGCTGTGCTCTTCCACCATGGCCATGTTGTAAGGATTTGCCATTCTTTATTTTGTGTAGGTGGTTGTTTTATTTTACCTGTCCCCAGATGATAAACAAATTCAGTTAGCAAATACCTCAGCATGTACATGCAGCAAATCCCTGGGCTGCCCATGGGAGTATCCTACCTGGTAATTGACTGGGTGCCTAACCACAGACTCTCTGTCTACAGTAGTAGTACAAGACTGGAACCTCAGGAAAAAGCTAAACCTTTTAAAAAATGCATTCAGGACTGCATCCAGGCATACACGGTTCAACGTCCATGCTTAGAATAACGAAATGTGAACAGCGTAGGTCAGAGGAAGAATACTTGCAATCTGCAATTTTTCTAAAAGTTTATAACAAAATTACAGCACTGCTTCTTTTAAATGGTTTCCTTTGCCATAACCTTGCCCACAATAAATTATGAGATGTAATTGTGGTTTTCCTCATCTACCTATAATTATGGGCTTCGTAACTTTGTGATCTCAAGCACTGTAATTACTGCTCAGAAGGTTTGATTAGGGCTTTTTGGTAACTTGTTTCTTTCATTTTTCTTACACCAAAAGGAGAAACTTAGTGATGTCAAGAATCAGTCATATAGAGATGTGGAGGAGGTTCAACAAAGGGTGTACCAGAAGAGTCGAGTCCTGAAATCTGCAGCAGCTGAGAAGGATGGTCTGGAATCTAATCCCCCAGTTTCTGCACATGAGGTAACCCACATTCTGTTATTCCAAGCTGCATTTGTCAGAGTCAGTTTCCACATGGGCTTCAGCTGAAGTTCTGTTATAAAAGAAGAGGCAATTACTGTCGCACCAAAATCAAGAACATTGTGTATAGTTCTGCTTTATGTCCATCGTAGTTTTGAACTTTATCCAAAGTGCTAGCCACATCATATTTTTCAATGGATCTGTTCAAAAGAGCAGTTTTGGTTTTCAGAGCCATCATGATCAGTCTTTATTTTATGATATTTAGAGTTTCTGTTTAAATTGCTAATGAATACAACCTCTTTCCATGTTATTACAGTTAGCTGTGATAGTCTTTGCCATCATAAGGAAGGCAGATCAGAAAATGGAAATCCAAGGGTGATCCAATATAAGAAAGTAAATGAAATAAAATAGAGAAAGGAGAATGAATTTAAGCTGAATGAATAACAAGGTACATTACTAAATGACATTACTAAGTCTATTCTTTAAGAGTAAGGGTGTTACATCACAAGTGCCCCATGACTGCTGATCCTTGGTCACCACATTCCTAAATTGAAGGTAGGGCCAGATCTAATCTTCAGAGTTAAATCTATAGGCAGGTCTTACCTGGGACTTGCACATCTGCTCTAACTGGAAACTCCAACAAAATCTCCCAAAGGTCTTGTGAGTCTGGGGAGGTCCCTGCTGACTTTATTCCAATTTACAAGAAGGGCCTGAGGGAAGACCCAGGAAACTACAACCTGTTAGTCTAACCTCAGTTCCTGGAAAAATTATGGAGAAGATCATACTGGGTACTACTGAAAAGCATTTAAAGAAACTAACACTGCCAAGTCCACCACTAAACCATGTCCCTAAGTGCCACATCTACACGTCTTTTAAATACCTCCAGGGGTGGTGACTCAACCACTTCCCTGGGCAGCCTGTTCCAATGCCTGACTACCCTTTCAGTGAAGAAATTTTCCCTAATGTCCAATCTAAACCTCCCCTGGCACAACTTGAGGCCATTTCCTCTTGTCCTGTCACTTGTTACTTGGGAGGAGAGACCAACACCCACCTCGCTACAGCCTCCTGTCAGGTAGTTGTAGAGAGCGATAAGGTCTCCSCTCAGCCTCCTCTTCTCCAGGCTAAACAACGCCAGTTCCCTCAGCCGCTCCTCATAAGACCTGTTCTCCAGACCCTTCACCAGCTTCATTGCTGTTCTTTGGACACACTCCAGCACCTCAGTGTCCTTCTTGTAGTGAGGGGCCCAAAACTGAACACAGTATTCGAGGTGCGGCCTCACCAGTGCCGAGTACAGGGGCACGATCACCTGCCTACTCCTGCTGGCCACACTATTCCTGACACAGGCCAGGATGCCGTTGGCCTTCTTGGCCACCTGGGCACACTGCCGGCTCATGTTCAGCCGGCTGTCGACCAGCATCCCCAGGTCCTTTTCCACCAGGCAGCTTTGCAGCCACTCTTCCCCAAGCCTGTAGCGTTGCCTGTGACCCAGGTGCAGGACCCAGCACTGAGCCTTGTTGAACCTCATAACAGTTGGCACAGTCAATTAATGGCACTCATACAGTTAAACACAGTCAGTCAGAAGAGGTGATTATCCCACTGTATTTCGTGTTGATGTGGCCTCACCTTGAATACTATGGGCAGTTTTGGGCCCCACAATTTAAAAAGGATGTGAAAGTCCTTGAATGTGTCCAAAGAAGGGCAACAAAACTGGTGAGAGGGCTGGAAGGAATGTCCAATGAGGAGTGGCTAAGGACTTTGGGTTTGTCTAGTTTGGAGAAAAGGAGGCTGAGGGGCATCCTCATTGCTCTCTACAGCTTCCTGAGGAGAGGAAGTGGAGAGGGAGGTGCTGATCTCCCTAGTATGCAGTGATAGGATGTGTGGAAATAGTTCAGAGCTGCTCCAGGGGAGGTTTAGACTGGACATTAGGAAGCATTTATTTACTGAGAGGGTGGTCAAACACTGGAACAGACTTCCTTGAGAGGTGGTCAATGCCCCAAACCTGTCAGTGTTTCAGAAGCTTTTGGTTAATGCCCTTAATAATAATAATAAGTGGTCAGACAGTTGGACTAGATGATCATAGTAGGTCACTTCCAACTGAAAATACTCTATTCTGTTTTATTCTATTCTATTCTGTTCTGTTCTATTCTATTCTATTCTATTCTATTCTAAATTGACTGATTTTCACTTCTAAATATAATCTGTAAATGTTTGTATTCAATCGATTTGGCGCTTGCAAAGGGAAAGGAAAGTAGGCTCTGCTGATTTCCTGAGGAAGGTGTTGAATAAGAAAGGATTTAGGCTGTGGGCTATACCCTAGCCTGAAGCCAGAGTCGTGTTTGGCATTTTCCACAGGCCTGCACTGTGAAGAGTCAGCAGGGGAGCCCTGGCTTTGTACCTGAAGGGCAGTAGCTGGTTAGCAACTCCCATTCTCTTCCTTTTGCATATTTTCCTCCCTCTCCAACCATCTGATGGACTGAAAAGCTATGGGAGACATTAAAACTATTGTGTAGGGAGATTGACACTATCTATGCGTCTGTATATCCGGGCAGGCAGTGCCACAGTGTACATTGAGAACGTCATACAAACAAGCAAAACATGTACAGAGCAATCCTGAGGTTTTTCTTAGTGTCAGGACACTTACTTTTCTGTGTGTTTTGATGCGTTTATATTTCAGTCTGGTAAAGTGGATTTCCTCCTCACTCTCTGATAGTTTAGCTGAGTTTTTCTGCTTACTTCAGTTCTATGGCACACCAAAGACTCTTAAGATGAAATCTTACGTCTGCATTGATACAACCGTTACGGATATATACACAGAGAAATGGAAAAGTTCTCTGATTGACTATTTCATGAGTGGTCCCCTTCAGTTTTGATTGGAAAATAACCAAAAGAATTCAAATAAATAGAATTATTCTTTTCCAATAATGTCTACAATGTGCTGCATGTTTCCCACACTTGGAAGCAGGTATATTTTGGATAGTTCATGACCCACAGAGAGACAGACAACAGTCACAGCTTACAAGTGATATCGCTGCAGGGATAGCTGGCTGCTTCCTCGAAAAATAGTATCTAAAGTAGCAATACAGTAAGTTTATCAAACAAGAATTTTTTATTGTTGCTCATTTTATATGTTGGTACCATTGAAGAAGCTCACACTGTAGTCATATCTGTCTATTTGTATGCATTCACTCACCTGAAGCCTATATGTGGAACAGATCATGGTTTACACCAGATATAGACAGGTACTGGGGGAAGGGAAATGCAGAAACGTTTTTAAGGAATTGCCATGTGACCCAATAAGCCTGTGACATTTTATTTATGTTGTTGTCTGCAATAGCTGAAGGTGATTTAGAGGATTATGTTTTACATCTGAACTGGGGCTGGCTAAGAGCATCCACTTGGCAACAACTTCAGCTCAGCTGATGGGCTGTTAAACCTGGTCACACCCCAAGTGACTTGTCCTTCCGTCATTGTGGGAATTGATGGCAGTGTCAGGGACTGGCTCTGGAGCCCCCATTGCCTTCCTCCCCACCCCGATTTAGCCATGGCTCCCTAACGCTCTCATCTTACCCCTGATTTTGGATAGCACTGGTGGCAATAGCAGCCATGGCTTTGTGTCACAGCCAAGCTGCTTCATGCATGAGTCACCCTATGAAGAACAGTTGAAGAGATGGTCCTGGTGAAGGACACAGCAGTATATCAAGGCAGGTGCTGGGCAGAAGGAATGTGGGTGTGAGGAGAGGTTAAAGGCCCCTGAATGTGTAAGGAGGAGGGGGAGAAGACAGGACAGACCTGTGAATTTATCAGTAGCAGAGGTGGGTGCAGGGAAGATGTTATTAGAAGGTGGGGATGTCAGAGTTTTGAACTTAAAATGATAGGCAGAGATTTCATAGCTATCTGAGCAGTGCTGGCAAGCCAGGGTGACTGCAGAGGTGGGGGGTAGTGATGGAGGTGCCAGCCTCTGGGTCCTGGTTGACCCACAGAGGCTGTGGGGGAAGCCACAGCAGGATTTAGGCATGGCTTAAACATATGAAGTGAAGTGTTGCAGTCAGAAAACTTGTTGGTTTAGGACCTTCAGAAATAAGAATCTTGTTTTGCATTGTAGGACACAGGTGCAGAAGTGGTTGTCCAGAAGGAACTATTTCCTGGAGTGCAAGTAAACACTGAATATTTTGAAGAGGAACAAAAGGTCAATGAGCTGAAAAATGAAGTGGCTGAACTGGATATCGTGCTCATAAATGAACAACTAAAAGAGCTGGAGGTATGGAAATTGCAAAGCCATTCCTCATTGTTAATGTAGTGATACACTTACAGAATTATGATTCACTTGGGCAAAACAAAATTGTTGAATATAGACTTATCTAAGGTTTGTCTGCATGATTAGTCAGTTTGTCTACTAGGTAATCTACAAACAGTGTGCCTTAATGCAAATATGTCCACGTAAATGCCACATTTTGTACTGCTCTTCTAGAGTGCAGTATTAGATACACCTGTGATTGCACGTGTGCTTCCATGATGTGCACAGGCATGCGTGCTCACTTGCATGTGACGGAGCAAGCATATATTTGTAGATGTATCAGTATTTAACTGTATTTTGTGCTGAAAGCTGAAAGTGTATAAGATCCTCTTTTAATCCTCTCTCTGTGGTGGGCTTGATTGTAGAATTTACAAAATGAACTGGAAACATGGAAAGCAAAATCTTTGTGTCATAGTCAAGAAACGTTTCCCAATGCAACAGGATCAAACAGAGCAGAGCTGCAAACCACAGAGCCTGCAGTGCCCTGCTGGGACAGGCTGCTTCAAGAACTAGATGCTGTTAAGGCAGTGAAGCAACAACAGTACTGTTTAATTAATGAGTACCAGAAAAACCTTTCTGCTGCGCAGTCCTCAATGAAAAATTTGTCAACAGAAAAAGATAACATAAAAATGTAAGTATAGTTGAGGGTTTCTGTTAATAGATTGCAGAACACATATGGTCCTAGACTGAATTTCGTGCCATACTTCAATAATGCTCAGACAAGAATATGGTGTTTTATCCATCCCATTAACGTTAGGTAGCAAGAGAAGTCTCATAGGTTTGTAAGTTTAAACAGCCCTAAACAGAAGCATTTCTGGTGGTTCTCTATCCTTTAGCGACATCTGCTTTTTTTATTTTTCAGGCAAAACAAAGAAATGGTTGCTGTGCTAAAAACCTATATAAAAGCCATATTAAAATATTTTTACAAAATATGGCAGATGTGAAATATTAATTTTTCTTTAAGGACTCATCAGTTCTATTTTTTTTCTGAGTGAAATACCTCATTACTCTGAAAATTAACCTTGTTTGATAGGAAGAATTCTGGGGCAATAAAAAAGTCTACGGTACTAATTCAGAAGTAACCAATACACACAAAATATTTAGTACCTTTTATGAATTAGCCTACAAAACGTGGAACTAGCCTATCGGTCACAATAATATATCACAATAATTTGAAAATCTTTAAAATAATTTATAAAATTGTTAATTTACAGCAAAGAGATTGAAAATAATTGAATAAAAATCTAGCTGCTAAATGTATTTTAGGTGGGAATTTCAAAATACTCCTGGAAGTAAAAGATGAGTAGATAAACTCCTTCAAATTAATCTTGAATGTTTGAAGTTTTTCTTATAACTAAGTTTTATCTTCATTGTAAATCAGAAATTACCATAAAATGATGTTAATTCATTTAGAGATGACTTAACACTATTGTTGATTTTTAAAATTTTATTTATTGTAACTTTAAAGGGAGGCTACATTCCTTTAGGAAATGACACATTCTATGTTAGTATATACTGCAGTTTTAGAGAGTATACATTAGAATATACCTTTCCTGCAGAGATATCTAGAAATAACTAATGCTGTACAGATAAGCAAGAAATAATGATACTGCAACAGCGGTTAGGAAATTTGTGAGAGGAGAGATACATGTGATTATGTGAATAAAGTGAGTGACTCATTTTCTAAACGGTGAAATTCTCTTTTTAAAATGCATCTAGTCCATGTTTTAGGATAATTTTTTTTTTTTTAAAACGCTACTCATATTTTTGGCAGGGGTCCAATGAACAACACAGTTCTTCTGGAGAAAATTAAGGCATGCATAGAGTCGTTACGAAAAGAAAGAGATGTCTTAAACCAGTTGAAAACTCAGCAAGAAAGTTTATCTCAGCATTTAACATGCATGGATAAAGTGTTAACTGAAAGCCAAATGAGGCAACTGGAGCAATGGTGGCAACACATGGAACAAACAGTGCAAAAGAAACATGATCAAGTTGTGGCAGAAATCGATGAATTTAACCTGCTTATGAATAAAGCACAGGATATTCAGAGACTGATACAAGAACAGTATTTACAAGCAGAGTTATATTCCTCATCTGAAGGAAAAGCCAAATACCCTTTACTTTGGACCACAGAGCTACAGGACATCAAACATTGTCTTTCTCTATTAAAAAGAAGGATTGAACTGCAGATGAAAAGAATTTGGAGTGATCAAGAAAAGGTAGCTTTGGAGAACTCTATGCATGATTTGCAGAGCAAATTGCAAGCATTATCAGCGCAACAAACTCCTCGAGAGGATGTTCAGATCACTGGCCCTGCTCTCCTGAAACATGAAATGATGAAGAGGCTGAAAGAAAATATTTCATGGGTCAAAGATTCACTGTCCTCTCTTGATCAGAAAGCAGCACTTTTCCCCAGTGATATTAAATCACAGATCAGAAGTTGTCAGCTTATGAGCACAGAAGTTCTAAACAGAGAGCCTGTGATTGTATCACTGGATTATGGGCTCCAGCACATCATTCCCAACCTGAAGCCAGAGGAGATCTCTGATATGACCTTCCTTTTACAAGCATTGCAGAATTCATACAAGGCTCTTGTTTTAAAATCAGCTCAAAGATTACAGCACCTAGAGCTCCAGCTGGAGGAGAGGCAAAGACTTACTGCAGAAGTAGAAAAAGTTCACTGTCAGCTTCGAAATGCTGAGATGCTTGCCAGGCCTGACATGAACCAAACCAGCACATGGTCAGAATTAATCAATCAACAAGCCATTTTAAAGGAGATCTTAAAGGATGTACAGGAAATAGAAGGGCTTGTCTCATCCCACTGTAAAGAGAGTCAGGTCACAGCTGGGGAACTGAGCCTGTCTGAACAACTATTTTTGATTGATCAATTAAGAAGTCTGAAGAATAGAGCAAGGAAGACACAGAGGCAAATTCAGAGTAAACTTCATGAAGTAGAAAAAAAAATAGCTGTGTACAGAGAGTTTGCTGAAGGAATAACTTCATTGCAGCAAGATCTTAATGATCTACAGTATGGTGAAAGGAACCTGGAAGAAGGTGAATTATTAGGTGCCAAGCAGGAAGTGAAGGATAAATGCAAAGCACTTAAAGAAAAAGTATTAGCTTTTCAGTCCAATTTGTCACAAATAATGAAGTACAAAGAAATTTTTGAATGCGTAGGTCTAAAATGGGACTCACTGCAGCTGGATGAATTGCAAACTAATTTTTTTAAAATTAAAAATAAAATTAAAGGGAAGATAATACGCTTTGATAATGTTGTTAGGGAATGTGATAAGATTCAGGCATTGCTAAATGAAATCCAGACTGTGACATCCACTGTAAGAAAAGAAGCTAACATCCTAAATGATAGCTCTAGCTCTTCTCCTGCTGGGAATCTTATATCTGCACAGATTCTGTTTCAGACAGTTCAACAAATCTTGTACTTAACCCAGGAGGTAGCAAATCAAATAAACAAAAATGAGGTCTTTGATACACCATTCAAAGAATCTAAGAGGAAAGAGATAAAGAGCCTGGAGAAAGATGTTGAGGAATTGAATCAGTTTCTTCAAAACTTGGTCTCCGGTCTCCAGTGTGTAAACAAGGAAGGTAGCCAGAATGAAGTAGAACATATATTCCACATCATAAAGCATATTCAATTAGAGCTCCAGCAGCCACTTCTGATAGACATAAAAATAATGCAGTATGAAAAGATGCGATGGGAAGCAATTCAGAATATGATGCAAGCAAAGTTTTCTGCTATTAAATGTATAATGGAAAAAGCGAGGGAAAACCAAGAAGAAAAATCTCTTGCTGCTGGTATAGAAACAAAGTTAGAGACACTGCAAGATCATGAAATACAACTGAAGACAGACATTGCTGCCCGTATTGTAAGTATATTTAATAAAAGTAAGGTATGGCCGTATGTCTTTTCCCAGTAATTAGATCAGGTGTCTGTGACTGTAGCGTTTATATTTTCATGACTTATATCCTCTTTTTATTCTAATAACTGAACTGGCCCATCATCATCTCTGCATTGGTGGATGTGATGGGAATCATGATAAGAAACTAAGGATACAAAGAAATTAGTTGTATTCAGTTTGGTTATAATCAAGCAATGGGGATTAGCACAAGAAAAGAAAGGTAAAGGGGAAGAAGAAAGAGGTTGTGTTGAAATATTGAGCTGAAGAGAGACTGGGTGCAATTGTTCTGGGATTATTCTTGGGACTGATTTTATGTAACATTTTCAATAGTGACAATGATGGAAAAAAAAAAGTTCCTTGTTTCTACTATAAAGAAAAAGATTACCAGTTGGGAATGATCAAGGAGAGTCAACCCAATGTGATCAGGCCTCAGGGAGGGTGAGCAAAGGAAAGGCAATGGGGATCCAAGGCTTTAACACAAGTATATAAGGCATTGACAAGGCATTGCTGGAGGATTGACACGATTCTTGATGCCTTTGTCAGGAAAGGTCCACTCAAACTCAACAGATGCTGTTAGGGGGATGAGGAATGTTGAGGGCAGTTAGTAAAACTGAATTTGCTCAACCTGGTAAGCTGAGGGCGAGTGGGAAATCTAGCTGGGAAATGTAACTAGGCTGGAGGTAGACTTAATGGATGGAAAAGGACTGCTTAAGCTAAAGGGCAGTGTTAATACAAAGAGAAAGAGTTAGTGAATAAATTTATGTTGGAAACCAGAAGAGTGGTAACCTTCATAGCAGAGAGGTTCTGGAACTGTGTCCTGGTTAAGAAGACCTATGCCCTGAATGCCCAAGAGATCAATGGATACAAATGAGGAAATATGAGGTAGTAGCTAATAACAGGGGGAGGGACTCAGCATCCCTAATGGAATCATATAGAATGATATGAGATGGACTTCTGGTCCTGCTGCCAGATTTCCTGGTTTGCTGTGCTTCATCTTCATTGCTTAGGTATTGTGTGGGAAACACAATGCCAAAGTTTGCCCTGTGGGAATCCAAGAGCTGGCATAGTCACACATCATTCTGTATATAAATACATACGAGAAGAGGGTTTAGTGAGAAGCAGTTTGGCAAGTCACAGTGGAGATATCCCCTGGAGCAGAATAAAGCATCAACATGTGGGCTTTCGTTGTCTGAACAGGACGTATACTGCCATGTCTATAAGGGATCTTATGGCTCTTGTGTCCTACTATCCTGCTCTCTGGACTTTTCCAGTATTGGCAGTTCCCTCACAATCCCCATTCCTATGGTTGAGGGAATCAATCCATATGTTAGAGCACTGCTCTGTGACTACCTACGTGGCAGAGTGCGTTTGCCATGTGTCCTCTCTCACCTCCTCAGGCCAATTCTGGGAGCATTCATCTCAAAGACAACCAGGTCAACCAGGTCTGAGATTCTGAGAAGACCATCTGATGATCCAGAGGAGCACAGCAGTCTTTCTTGATTGTTCCTTTGTCTTTTTAACACTTTCAGAGTGCTCTGGAAGAGGCATGTAAGACTGGTGAGCTTTATAACAACGCTGTTCAGAGGGCTGCTAGGTTCCTCGAGGACAATGAAGCTCGAGTCAAGTCTGCTGCAGCAGAGCTCGGTAGCTCAAAGGAGGTTTGTCAAACCCCACAATGGAAACAAGAAGAGTTCAACTCTGCAAAGGCTAACATAGAAAACCTGTACTCCAAGCTGAAAAACCTAGTGAAACCAGAAGACAAAATATGTCTGGAAAATACTTTAACAGAACTAGTCAATAAGAGTTTGGCATTAAGGGAGAAGGCTCAAAGAAAGGAAGCTGATGAACAGAGGTAGGTTTAAGAGATCTTCCTAGATCATGTTCCTTATTATGAGAAATTTGACTGATAATAAATGCAGTGTTGTTTCTGCTCTGATAGAACCAGGTAATTCAGCAGAAAGAACTGTAAGCATTTCTGTTGTTCCCAGATTGTGATTGTAATGGAAGGAAAATTACCAGACAATAAGCATATTGCTAATAATTCACAATGCAATCATTTTTAGTATATTCCAAAAAGTATGTATGGGGCTCAACTGAGTGTCATATGGTGCCAGAATCAGAAGAAAGCACATTTCCACAGTCTCTAGTTCAGTGCTGGTGTGGGTTAGAATAGTTTTCAGAAGGGCCTTAATGCATGTCTTCTTCCATAGGCTATTCTGATGGCTTGAGAAAGTAAAGACCAAACAAGATTCAGGCCATAGTTTCTTTCCTTCAAATATAGGTACGGAAAAAGTTTGGGAGGTAGAGTAAAGGATTTTTAAATTGCTTGCTCATGATCCAGTGCTTCTGGTTCTATTGAGCATAACCTTAAAATCTGCTTTTATAATCAAAGAATTGGATGACTTTAAAGGCTTTGGTAATAGAAAAGAGATTATAAGATATAGAAATAAGAAATTGGAATTGTACAGACCACACGTTGTAGGGACAAATAGAATGCGTGTTACAAACTGAGAACTAATTTTTGGGAATGTCTGAGGAGGATGGAGACTTAGATCAAGTCATGCAATTCTTTTGAGCAGCTCCATAGCTGATATATGGATATACATACTATATTTCTTTACCTCTGGGGCATTTGTACCTGCATCTCTAAAGTATCTCAGATATCAGACCTGAAGTGTATAACAAATGCTAATTGAAGATAACTTGCAAAATAGGAAGGGCTGTTAGTTTAGAAGATTTTTTTATTTTTTTTTAAATTGTAGTGGGCAATATGGCTGGAGAGAGGAGCAACCACAACAAATTTTAATTGGTCTATTGTTTCCTGCAGGTATTTTGAAAAATACAAAAGCTACACAAAAACCAAAGATAAGGTGTGTGATAATCTTAACAAACTGGAAAAGATGCTTAGACAGTCTTTGTCTCAAATACCAATGTCTTATAAAGAAGCTTTGGAGCACTTAGAAGAAAGCAAGGTAAGAGGCTCTGAAGAACTTGAAAAGCTCATGCAAAACTGTGATGTAGCAGCTATGCACACCATATGATATCGTAGTAGAAAGAAGTGAAATTCTTTATCCTGTATTTATGTGTATATAAAACCACAGAATATATTGATATACCTATAAAAAGACCGGATTGTAATAAGCCATGTAAAATGAGTACATCTTATTGCTTTAAAAATCAAACATTATCTGTGCTTAAGATAGTGTTGCATTTCTGTTCAGATCCCTCATTGCTTCTTTGCAGGACTGATCAGATTTCTAACATGGATGTTGTTTTCCCTCAGAAGTGAAAATCGGAGAATTTCCAGTTTCCCCACCCAGGACTGTCTTGCTGCCTCCCCACCAGACCTCTGCTATGATGAACCTCTTTGCTATCTTCTCTTTTAGTACTCATCATATTACAGGCTTGTCATTTCATGTATCTGTAACTCAAGCTCATTTCTCTTCCCTTCCAAATAACCAGAAAGAAGTAAGAACAACCTAATTGCCTGGGTACACTGTTCTTCTGTTTGTTTTGTTTATTTACCCCATCTTTCTCCGCAGTCTTAGTCAACAGAATTCTCTCATTACAACCATACTTAACCAGCTCAGTGGAGTGATTGCCATTTTATTAAAGGATCCTAATCATGTCGCTGAATGCTTCATTAACACTTCTGACTGTATTGTTTTATTTATTTACTTGTTTCTTTTTCCTATAAGATTTTAGTCTCCAACATTGACTCGGCTGAAGATGATCTTGTGAAGCTGAGGCAAGTCTCTGGAGAGCTGATGAGATTATGCAAGAGAAGTGACAGGGCACTGGGCAGGACTGTAACAGTGCTATGGGAAAATTGGCTGGGTTTGCTTGAGGCAGCGAAAGGGCTGGAAATTAACTGTGAAGAACTAAAGCAGGAATGGAAATTCATCAATGAAGAGGTGAGTTGCTCAACAAATTTTAAGTTTTGGGGAATGTGGTAGGGATGGGGCCCTCAGTAAAATGGCATGTAAAGGGCTGAGATCAGTGCAGAAAATCATTTCCCATCCACTGATCAGCAGTTATCCCCAGCCTTTCTTGAACCTGGAGTCAAAAAAGATGGGGATATTTATAGTACAAATTCTCTGAACCCAGAACAACTCTGTGTGTGGGGGTGTGTTTTGTTAGAGCAAACTCAAATGTTTTGGCACACTTCAGAGGTTCAAGCTCTCTGGCTATGTAATTCCCAGTACTTAGTCATGTGTGTGAGTCAATGAATAATGTAACTTAAGGTGAAGGAATAAAAAAGCACTTTATCTCATGCTTTGACATGCTGTTTACTTAGCTGGAACGAGAAACAATAATTCTCGATAAGCTCCAGGAAGAACAGCCAGAAAGTCTTAAAGAGAAAGAAAAGGCCACCAGAGAGGAACTGGTAGAATTACTAGATTTTGTGAACTCATTTGAGGAAAACATCAACCAGCAACAGCTCCTCTTACTCTTACTTCTTCACCGAATAAGAAACATCCTGAATACATCGGAAAATACTGAGGCAGAAGCTGCCCTTCCTGCCTTATGTGAGATAAAGGCAATGCAGGATCGCTGTAAAAAGTAAGTGGTGTGAAATTTCTGTTGAACATATGACATAGAACTACTTATAAGCACAGCATTTTATTGGGGATTAAAGAATACATGAAAGTTGTAATGCACTTAAAAAGATTGTGAATGACCTACTGGCCAATGCTCCATCTAACCTATCTGCTGTCTCCAGCATGGGCTTTGGGAGATAGTAGTTAGCGAGAAGACCTGAGCCTGGCCATATCATGGGCAGGCTGCAATTTGTGTTCAAATGTAGAAGGAATCAGAAGGGATGATGGTCGATTTTGGAGGCTCCAAGCTCTTGTGAACTTGAATAAGATGTGTGGGTCTTCCATCCATTTTTATGAAAATCAGACCTTGTGCTTTTTGCAACAATGTAACTTTTGCCTTACTAAGTGAGTGCCACTGTTTAAAATTTGCCTCAAATATTTTTTGCAAATCTGTGATTGTACTCACCCTTCTCCGTGCTTGCTTTTTGACATGGAAATCTTTGTGAACGTCTTCTGCTCTGCCAGCGTTTTCAGACTCTGAGAACCTGAGCTCTATTTGCTGTTTAAGTATGCACGCTATCTGATTTGGTCTATCAAACTTACTTTGTTTAGCAATATCTGAAGACTAATTTTTGAAGAAACTGAGACAATAAATGACAGAAACTCAGATATTTAGTTACAGAAAATAATATTAAAATACAGATAAATGTGGTTCTGGATATATATTTTAAAAATATTTGTATAAAGCATGCTTTTTGGTTACTCCTACTTAGTGTAGAGTCTAACACACAATATATCCTTGCTGGAAATCTTTCATAGGTTGTATGAAAAGACTCAAGACCATAAGGATTCTGTACAAGCTGAGATTCAAGAGAGGAACAAGATCACTGAAGAAATAAGTGCTGTGACAAATGCATTACAGAATGCTGCATCTGTGTTATTACAAGACGCTACTGGAAACGCAGGACAACTGGAGGTTGGTAATGGCTCTGTTATTGTGTGGGGACGTTTGGAAAATATACTCTTTTATGCTGGGGCTTGAACTTGCTCCAAATAAAATTAGTGGCAAAGTATATGCATATGCACATTGACTTAGAATGAATCTGGCTTAGCAGAATATGACTGGCCCTGCCACGTCCTTGGTTTGTGTTCCTCTCCCGCTGTGTGGTCCAGTTAGCAGGCATAGAAGTCTTTCCAGATTGCAGAGAGATTCACAGCCAGTTGCATGCCTTTTAGGACGGACTGCTTAGTGTACAACCTGCGCCCCTTCCCTCCTGCGTACCCAGCCAGGGCAGCTTCAGATGCTCTGGATTTGATGTCCCTCATCAGGAGGTTACGCTGGTAAATGCTTTTTAGAAATCAAATTGTGATCAAGACCGCAGTCCCCACCAGCAGCAACTGGCTCTCTGCAGCAACCCAGTCTATACATTTCTATCATTTCAGTATATTTTTGTTATCCTTATTTGAATTCTTGACTTTATGAAATGCTATTATTCCTAACACTTCCTGAATGTGGGTTTATTTATTTATTATTAATTATATTTGTTTCAGTTTAGTCATATTGTGTTTATATTACTCTCTTAATTTTTATATCTTTATCAAAAAATATTTTTAATTATATTTAATGGAGTTATCTTTTAATTATAGAACTTTATAATTTATTTATTCTAGCCTACTAAGGTCTATTACAAATTTGGGCTCTCCTTGCTGAATCTTGTATAAAAACTAGTTGGCGATCCCCACCATGTATTTTCTTTAGAAGGTGGATGCTTGAAGCTGGCAAAGGGCTAGGAAAAGTACAGAAGCCAAAGACCATGGTGGCAGATATGAGCATTTTCCTAGGGGTTAGCATGAGACAGAAACAATAAGTGCATCTTTAGGAAGTTCTGAAAACCCATGAGCCAGCATTACTGTGGTAAAGCCTTGTGGATTGGTCTGAAAGAGCTGGTTTTCTATTTAGAATTATTTAGAATTAGAATTTAGAGTTGAGTCTGCTCTTTTACTCAGTTCTTTGTATTCAGGAGGAAATGTTATCACTGCAGGTGCTTCATGCCTGCTCTTTTTCCTCACATCCAAACTGTGCTACTCTGAGTACCTAAAACCCACCCAAAAGTGCGTTTAGACTTTGTTCCCGTTCCTGACAGCAATCGGCACAAGCAAATGTTAGCAGCAATACCATCAAATGATTTCTTTGTAGCCATATGTCACAGCAGGCCTGTTCCTTTTGAGAAGATTCAGCTGAAAAATTCCTTAATTTTACCTAATGCAAACATCAGTAAGCCAAAATCTGCAGAGCAATTTCATCCCTACTTCCAAAGAAAACCTAGTTTCTATAAAATCTATAGCATTATTTGGGGCTCCATTGTATTTATTGAATCTAAATGCCTATTTCACTTCCAGATGACAAATCTAGGTTAGTTGGCTGGTGAAATTTTAACTCACCATAGATGAGTATGCAAATGGGAAGTGATATCATCTAGTCCCCTAGGAAAAAAACTGGGACAGTTTTGGCAGGCATCTGCTTTCCATCTAAATCTGTGAAATGTGAACATGCATTTATATACAGAAACCAGTTTGCAGAGACATGCTTTGTTTTGGAGACGAATGTTGTAACTGATTCTTTCAAATTCAAGTCAGGGAATCTATAAACTCCTGTAAATGCTGGCACAATCTTAATTGGGCCGTTTGACAACAACAGCCTTCTCTATGGTAGAATGAGGCACACAGCTGTTTCATGGTTTTGAGTTTTTTAATATCAGACCCAGTTGTCGTGGGATGTCAGGAAATAAATCAATCTCAGACTCTTACATATTTCTTCTGTGGATTGTATTTGTGTGAGGGAAGAGATTCCCAAGTGAAGACTAGGAGTTAATGGATTACCCCAACTGAAAAAGAAGAGGATGTTAATTTTAATGTCTTTCATTGCCTGGTAGGAGCTTTTCCCCAATAACTTGAGTTACCATTTGAGTTTCTCAAACAGCTGAGCATTGGGAAAAGGAACCATAAAGCAAACAAACAGAACTTTCCAACTTGAAATTCTAGAAAACCTTCAAAACAAATTACTTTCTTCATTCTTTCTGCAAGAGGACTTAGGTCGGATTTTATTTCTAGGCCACAGGCCGTAGACAGTTGTTCAAGTTTCTTTTATCTCATAAAACCTACATTCTTCATGCAGAACTGGAAACTACTGTTTTGAAAGGAGCCTGCTGTGCTGCTCTGTGTAATTGCCTGAAAGCAGACACTTCAGCTTGAAACCTGTTGCTTTTTGTGGCCTTTGTCTTGTTTATAATAATGAAGGAATGAACACTGGTTATTAAACATCTTTCAAAGAGAAAATGCACTTTTGGCAAAAGGGAGAGCACAAAAGTTAACATTTAATCATAGGAGCACTTCAAGTTATTACATTGCTATGCCTGTCAATAAACATCAGTGTGTCAGTTGCATGACACAGAGTAGTATCAAGTTTAATTAATTCTTACATATGGAAAAGCAATCATTTGATTGAATGAGTGAGTATTTGTCAAAGTTAATCTGCTTGCAGAGGTAGTCAAATTAGGTTTGGTATCACAAAAACAACTTTTCCAAACCATGATCATGGTAGGAAATATAAAACACAATATGTGTGTACGTATATATATATATATATATATGTACGTATACACATATGCACATGTGCTCAGTAAAAACTGGGTAAAACTGCTGAAGTTATTCTTAATTTTGTAGGAGGTTCAGAGTGTGATTGGTAAAGAAAGTCAAACTCTAAAGGATATCATGGAGAAACTCCGGATCAAGTATTCTGAAATGTATACAATAGTTCCTGCAGAGATCGAAACACAGTTAGAGGACTGCAAGAAAGTATTGCAAGACCTAGAAGACAAGGTAACTGTTGATGTAATTTTCATACTTACCTTTTTGTAATGTATAAATAAGTACAACAGTATTTGATGAATGTTGTAACTATAAATTTCAACTTGAAACATTGATTATTTTCATTTGCATTTTCCTCTTGGTGAAAATGTATGCATGAGGAAAGATTCCTCATGTTAACTGTCTCCTTTTAGAATAACCTTGCAGTAAGCAGAGTGAATATAATATTTTTCTTTTCCATTAAAAGAGGACAGGCAGAACCACTAGCAATAAAGTCTTGGGTATGATACAGATCCTGTCTTCCATCCAGTCTGATTATTGAACTGAACTAGTAGTCAAAGTTGATTGGGAAGTTTGTATAGCTTAACTGAGAAGATATTTTCAAAACTGAGTTAAAAGAGGACTTTGAAACGGGATCTTTGGACACATGGTGGGATATCGTGGCGTGGTTCTTTATACCACCCCTCGAGACATGGTTGCATTCCTTTAAAAGCAGGCAGGGAATTTTAATAACTAAATAACATTGCCTTGGCTTTTTGCAATGTTTTCTATTTACAGGGGGTATAAACAGTTAACTGAAAGCAAAATTAAAGGAAAATGGAGTAATACTGTAAGTTTGGGATCAAATTTTAGCCTGGTAAAATTATCATCATTGTTATTTATTAATTTGTGTTACTTTTAAAAAGAAAAAAATCTTTCAGTTCTCTTATTTCAGAAATAATAATGTTTAATGCTAATTTTAAAGGCTAAATCTTAGTTAATTTGATAAAATGTGAAAGTTTAATAAAACAATTTTGAAATCCAGTTACTTGTTAGTGTCTGTCAGATTATTCATTCATTTTATGTTGCATTAAATATTTAAGAGACATACTCATTACAGCTTATTAGTTTTAATTTGGCTAACTTTGTAGTTTCTGTTTCAAAAAGGAACCAGTCTTTTTAGAACCAACAACTGGGTAGGAGAGAGAAGGAGAAGGGAAGTAAAACAGTATTTATGCTTTGGGGGTTTTTTGGTTGTTTACTGTTTCATTTACTGAGATAAAAGTAATTTATCTCAGTAATGAGATAACACATTACATGTTGGAGTAAAAGAACTGGTCCTGGAAATGAGATAACATTTGCTTTTCACATTTAGGTAGTGGAAAACAATATAAACTATCTTGGAATTTTTTAAAATGCATTTAGGAAACAAAATAAATCCTAGTGGAACTGGAGATCAGTTTAGTTACATACTAGGAGATACCAGCATGTGTTAAATGGAATTATTAACTTGTCATATTTTAATGGCATTCTGCTTTTCTAAATCTGCTAACCTAAAAATGAAAATAAATTGTACTTTTGATGCCATGCATTTTATGTGGAAAATATAATAAATTTATCCCATTAAGAAGTCTTGAAGTTAAAATCCTGCCCTACTGATGACCAGAGCACTGACAGATGCAGCATTTTTTCTGAGGAAATATCAGAAGTTGGTGCTTGGTCTGCTTTCTCATTTCCAGCTGTGTCACATCACTCATACATGTTTCTCTTCTATTTTGGAAACTAGCACTACAAACATCAGTAATTTTTCATGTTTGATGTACTCCAGGATAGCAGTAATGGTCAAGTGTTTAGTGATTACAGTCTGAGTTCCTTTTTCCAAGGAGTCTTAGGCACTAAGTGCAGACTGGACTTCATAGCTTTTTTGTGTAAGCATGAGTATTTGAGAGGAGCACTGTAGTTCTTTTTGGTATATATTTATTTATTTTATTTTTATTTTATTTATTTCTCTTTACATAGAAAATCAGGCTCTCCAGTGTACCAATTTTTCATTTCTGTGGAGTTCTGCGGAGTAAAATCAAGTTCCACATATTTTATGGGGCTCAGAGCCTTTTATTTTAGTAATAAATCTCTAAATGTATATTTAGAAATTGACTATACATTGATGCACTTCCATATTCCCTTATTTGTTACATGGAAGTAATAGCTGTCAGCTGAGTCTTAAAGGTGTCTTTCTAGGTTTCTTACAGCATGAATCTAAATGTGACCCTTTCCACAATGCAGCACAATTAGTCTCTGTTACAGATTAGAACAGGGGCAGCTGAAGTGAAGCACCCAGGGAGTTGCAGTGTCTTATTGTTTGTTTCTTCAAGGATTGACTTTCTTGACCAGTCATTTTTAAGTGAGAGGAAATTATTGAACAACATTTAAACATCGAACCTGCTCACATTAATGGTTCTCCCTGCAAATGTAATTCCATTCCTGTGTTTTTAAGTGACTCCTCAAGAGAAACATAAAAAGAATTTGAATATTTTTGGTGAGGTGGTGCACAGAAACAAGCAGATCTTTGTAATCTCCCCTATCATTTTCTCTTTACTCTGACAGGTAAGCTTTGAAATCTTGCAGAGGTCTCCTCAGTATGTGCTGAAAAGAAAAGCAGAAACTATTAACAATGGCCTTCAAGCTATTGAAAAGATGTTACAACAGAAGAGTGAAAACATTGCAAAAGCCAAAGAAGTTCAGAAGGTAATCTTGCCAAAAAAATTTTGTGGGTGCTAAAAGATTTTTAGTTGTTTCTACAGAGCCTGGTTTAGCAGGAGCGTAAAGTGGCCCTCTATTCATTTTATGTCTGTAAAAGGAGAAGTACAAGCAAGCATTTGGCTGGTGAATATTTACCAATTCTTTCTCACAGGAAAATACGTATTTTTTTCAACTGTGCATCACACCAGTAGATGCAGTGTTCTGTTCCCATCATACCAGTTCCAAAATCTTTGCAATTCCACATGCCCCACATGCAGAACAAATAACTGCTGTTATCTTTGAGCCTGACCTTATATTTCATTTCCCATTTCTCCACATGCAGCAAGTCTGGGATATGCTGGACCTTTGGCATTACAAACTCAATGAACTGGATGCAGAAGTGCATGATATAGTAGAGCAGGATTCCTGCCACGCACAGGAGCTGATGGATATCTTAGTGACTCCCCTTCAGCAGTACCAACAGGTCTCGCAACTTGCCGAGCGCAGAACTGCCATTTTAAACAAGGTAGATGCAAATGTAAAAGTTTTTAAAAAATCACATCTTATAAAAAAACAAATAAAGTCTTTGCATAAAACATCATCAAAGGCTATCAAGTGAGTCAAGAGTCAAAAGCCTGCTGTAGGTGCATTGGCTTGTTGTAGCTAAGAGTTTCTGGAGTGGCAAACACCACCTCCAGATGCTACCCCAAAGGACTGGCTCTGCACCACAGCTGATGGGGTTTAGCATGGGAAATTCATGCCCCTGGCTGGGTGATGAGATGGTTCTCTATGACTCTGCTAACGGGCTATCTATTAAAGTAACATTGTCATATAAATCACAACAATGCCCCCATGAAATGTAAGCACATAAGCACCAAAATTACCTTTGATTAGAAGAGAGAGCCTGAAATCATGCAACTGTTTTAGAAAAATTACGTTCTTTATTTTACCATACTAATTTAACTGATCGTGATGAAAATGCATCCCGTTTTCTCTTAATCTTGTCCATAAATGTGTTTATCCTATACAACGAATAGAAATGCATTTGTGCCTTTTTGTAAAATTCTGTCATTTCCTAGGCTGCCAACAAGATGGAAGAATATGATGAACTCTTGAAGAATGTGAAAGTTTGGATAGAAAACACCAACTGCTTGCTAAGAGCAGATGCTCGAAATGACTCTGCAAAAAGCTTACGCAAACATACTGATGACCTTCAGGTAAGTGTTAATGCAGATATATGGTCTTGTTAGGACTGGTTGCTCTGTACAGACACAATTTTTTGCTCTTAAGTCTCACTGACATAAATAATTTACCGTTTTCAATAAATCCTTTAAGTGAAAAATAGTTAATAGTTGACAGTCATGAAATATAGATGGATACTTTTCGGTGTTGGACATATCTATGTTGTGAAAGTGCTGAACTGCAGTACATCTATCTTCCAAAAATATGTGATTGTCTTCTGTTACCCTACTGTGTGGCTATAATCAGTTTTTACTGCCTGAATATGCATGGTTCTTTCTGTATTGGTGTGTATGTGATCCAAAATGGATAAAGTGGTATTTTGATGTCTGTGCGTTAGATGGAAACTTTGAAGTGAATTGTGATTTGGAAGGCAGCTCTCACTGTATCTTGAAGGTATATCTGAGTGGTAATTTCAAGAATCGAATGTTTGTAATATTACAGGGAAGATCAGGGCCAGGCAAGTGCCAAGAGGATTTCTGGCAATTTTGTTTTTGAAATTYGAGTTTTCTATATGTCCATTCCTTGGCTTAGGCTAAGAGAAAAAGTTGGTGCTCTTAACATAGATTTTTATATTAAAACTAATAAGAATTCCTTATGAGAAGTAGGTGACTGTTCTGGACTGATACATTACAGAGCACGTAGCCACAATAGAGAGATTGTGATTTCTAAAATCTGTGAAAGTTTCTGTGACAAAAGCTTATTGTCTTCTGCGTTTGTGGTTTGGGGTGTTTTATGTGTTCTGGGCTGGGAAACTAGTGGATTTGGAAATGCACCCAAGGCTTGCATTAGAGTTGAGACATGCATTTAGTCCTTTCCTTCAGTGGATCACGTGCATGTCTTGCAACCCTCACTGTTCTTCATGAAGACATTTGCTGTAATTAATCCAAAAGCTCATCCAGTTAGCTGCAAGAGATGGGAAGAATCTTCCCATTGTGCACAACTGGCCAGATATTTTCTGGAGCATTCTGTTACACCTGCTGTCTGCAGACTGGTGTGCAGAAAACCCTTTTCAGGTGTCTAGCTGACATGTGTCGTTCATGTACTTGGGGTCAGCCTGACCATGGCACAGGAGCTGGAGAGGAATCTTTTCCAGGATCTCATACTTTTTGGTTTTTAGGGTGGGACCTCTCTCTGAGTTTGAAATCTTCCTCTTCATGCCTTTTGTCATGCTCATGTAGACTTATTTTATCTAACTGATTTCCTCAAAATCATGGCATCAGTCTCTCAGTTTTCTGCCTGCAGGATGCAGCAGTTCGGTTCCCTTAGGAGTGAAGTGGTTTAGTCGGAACTAAGCTTTTGGGAATATATGCAATGGTCAATGACATACAGTAAATTAAAACTGATTCCTTCTGGTCCTAACCTCTGTGAAACTTTTGTGTTCACCATTGATGGATSAAACTAAGCTCTTATTTTGTCTGCAGATGGCTTTGGAAGACTCAGAGCAAAAGCAAAATCTTCTACACAGTGTTTACTTGGAGCTGGAGGAGCTAACACCAGTCTTTGAAACAGATAATGTAATGCAACAGCTAAATGAAATAGATGATCAAGTAGCAACTTTACAGCATGAGATAGCAGAGATTCTTCCACAGATCCAGCATATGGCTGATGTAAGTTTGGGTGATCTATAAGTGCCTTTTATCAGAGCTTCATTATATGTTATGAAATACAATTTATATTGCCTGCATAGAAAAAAGGTGTGCTGGTTTTAGTAGGTGTGCCAAGTGAGGAAATTAATTGTTTGGAAACAAACTATCAGAAGGTGTTTGGTATCTAATTAAGCTGTAAAGTTCAGGAGTATTGATGAAACTCCTTGTTTAGGAGAAGAGCAGGGCTTGTTGACTGGCAAATTAAAAGGGTTTATCTTGCTGGAGGGTAGGGCTTCTGTTCAGAGGCACCTGGACAGGCTGGAGAAATGGGTTGACAGAAACCTCATGAAGTTCAACAGAGACAAATGCAAAGTCCTGCACCCAGGAGGAAACATGTCCAATTACCGATACAGGCTGAGGGCCAACCAGCTGAAAAGCAGCTTTGCCAAAAGGACCGGTGGTCCTGGTGGACAAGAAGTTGATCATGACAGAGCAACATGGCCTTGCAACAAGAAGGCCACAGCATCCTGGGCTGCCTGAGCAAGAGTGTAGCCAGGAGGTCCATGGGAGCGATCTTTCTTTCTGGCACCTGTGAGATCACATGTTGGTGCTGTGCTCAGTTTTATGTTTCCCAGTGTAATAAAGACATAGACATACCTGGAGTGAGTCCAGGAAGGCCACCAAGGTGGTCGGGGGACTGTAGCACAGGATGTAGGAGGAAAGGCTGGGAAACCTGGGTCAGTTCAGCCTGGAGGAGAGACAGCTTGGGGGAGGGTGGGCAGGTATTACTGCTGTCTGCCTCTGCATAATGGGAGACTATAGACAAGATAGAGCCAGGCTCTTCTTGGGTTGTGCAGAGAAAAGAGGAGCAGTAACAGACCCAAATCATAACAAAGGAAATTCCATCTACATATTAGAAAGGATGTTTTTTTGCAGTGACATGGGTCAAACACTAGATCAAGGGCCCAAAGAGGGGGGCAAAATCCCCATCACACGAGATACTCAAATCTCAACAGGATCAGGCTGCAAATGACCTGCTCTGATGGGCACCAGAGACCTCCTGAGGTCCCTTCCAACCTAATCTATTCTGTGACTCTGTCTCCATGAGAGTTCACAAGCAGCTGTACTGTATGTGAATCCATTTTCCATCTGACATAAGGCTCCTCATATAGAAAGCTGCAACAGTGTAATTAGACCAGTTTCCTATGCTGGTAACTATCACCACTGGAAAAGTGTCTTGTCACTACTGGTAATTTATAATGTGACTTTTCAAGGATATTTCAATTCTGTACTCAGGGTTTAAAACAGACTAGGTGACCTCAGATAGTTAATTTCTCCAGAAGTTGTGATGATACATAATTTATAATAACTAGTCTTTTGATTGGTAGCATCCATTAACATATCCTGCATATACTACACTTGTTTTTCAGTATTTCTTTTTAAATTTAAGTGAAAGGCAGAAATGGGAGCTGGCTTTGGTATTTGTACTATCTACAAATATTCTCTTTGTTCCCAAAATCTAGGAACTGGATGCCATTGAATCTCATGTGAAAGTGTTAGAGAAGGACATTGCCAAAATGAAGACAATCCTGTCATCAGAAGATCTGTTAGAATTTTCTCCTAAAGACCAACTTAAACATGGACAGGTCTGTGAAAACTCCTATATAGGCTTTTTTCCCCTATATATTTATGCATGAGTTAGCATAAATATACTTTCACAAGCATAAGGCTGTTTTGTGACTGCAAATTACCATGAACAAGTTTTTAGTATATGACTTTGAAATGTTAGTATCACATGAATTATAACTCTCGGGTCAAAGATTGAAAGTATTATTTCAGTCATGATTTCGGCTACATGTTTCTACAGTAGCAAGTAGTGCAATCCAAGAGGAGCACATTGGTAGGGCAAAACAGTTGGTGCAGAGGACCTGATATGTGTTGTATGTGTCTTGGGGGCGTACTTTAGACTGATCCTATAGAATGGACGTCCATTAGTGGCTGGGTGTCTTCAGAGGCTCTTCTGTAGAGTATCTTCTGCTTTAGTTTCATTTGAAAGGAATCCAGTTTGCATGCTCCAAGACAACTGCACAATGTAAACCCTAAGGTGAGACTGTTGGGAGATCCCTTCAAGAAGCACAGTCATGGTTTGAATGAAAACATTTGAAATTAAGGCACTATTGAGACCATGCCCATAGAGAACTCGAGTATGTAACTTAAGCACACGTTGTCAGAAATACCTGCCATATTTGAGTGTCTCCATTTTTTTGAAAGTTTATGGCCTGACTTTCAGAGACACTTGCTGCACATCACTCTACTTAGCATCAAACGGTAAGTAATCTGAAAGTCTGAAAATCAGGCCCTATTTTTCAAAAAATGGAGGCAAAATTTTGCAGATGTTTCTCGAAATGTGGGCTGGAGTGACTTACCATAAAACGATTTCATCATGCAGGGACTTTACTGCAAAGATGCCTTGGCCAGATGGTTTTCCTTTCTCTGCTTGAGTGAAGTAAAGCAGAGAATTATGGTATCTTTTCTTTTATACCACATGCAGTCTACACTGTTAGCTGACTGAAATGCAAAAAGCATGGGTTCAGTTTCAGGGGAGCGATAAAAATGTCATCATACCTCTCATAGCTTTGTTATCCAGAGAATGATTTTGTAATGGCTACATTATATGGAAAAACTAAAGTAATATTTCTTCTGGAAAATAATGTTCATCTACTTCCTTATTTTAAATTGAAGCCTGGATAGTACGCTAATAACAAAAAATTCTTGATACAGACTGCTTATGAATGAGAGAATAAGCATCTCTTCCAGTTGGGGCCTTTTAAAATTAAATCTTCTGAGAGGGAATTTAACAAAAATATTAGTAATTAAAAGGCCCAGCGGTGGTTTGTATTTATTTTTTTTTTTTATTCCGAAGTTCCCAGCTGAATGAGGTCTCGGTAGGATTTCATATTTCTTTAGGTGAACCAAGTTGTGGATTGGTATTGCCATTCTGTCTTTCCTAAGCTGATCACTTAGTCTTCCATAAAACATGTATTGTGGTATGAAAATGCACATTTCTGTTCATCCAAAACTGATAAAGGTGATTGTAAACTGTGCATCCATTCAGGGTGTTGTGATATGAAATGCTGTCTTTGACAGGAAAGCTGTCTTCAGAGGTTTCTCCTGGCTTCCGTCCCGGTTCATCATCTCAGCTATGTTGATAAGACTGTTTACAGGACCATCATAGAATGGCTAGCTTTAACACAGGACATTTCATGGCTAGTTTGCAGCACAAAAAATAAAAACCAGAGTTGGCTAGAGTGACATCAAAGGGTTTGCACCAGTTTTTTAACTGTCTTCACTGCCAAAGATGCGCTACTTTGAAATGACACAGTAATAGTAACTAATCTGAATGTGACTTTTTTTGTCGCTGTGCAAACCTTATGTATGTATATGCAGAAAAAGCAGAATTGTAAATGTAAGTGATATCTTCCTTTTGCTTTAGACAGCCTCACCATGGATTTTCACTTATTTGTTCCAAGATTAAAATATTCTTCCTTCTTAAATGGGACACTCGCCAAAGAGAACTTTTGCACATCATGACAGTAGTATAAATTTTCAGTGTTGATTTTTCCAACTCAGTATCACACCCATCATCTATCCTAATAGGTTATACTTGACCATGTTAGTCCCATGCAGAAGGCCATTGTTCGTATACAGTCCTATGAAGAAGCACTGCAGCTACCAGGGGTGAAAATGCAACCTTTCTCAGTCTTCCAAAGAGCAAGAAAACTCTTGAGAGAATTGAAGAAATTAGAAAAAATTACTAAGGAACAAAATGACCTACTGGAGGTAATTGATTTTTTTTTTTATTTTTTTTTTTTTACTGTCACCTAAACCACCTTTGTTTTATAATAATTTTTATTGGTAGACAATATTGTTTTTACAGGCGTATAGTACACCTACTTTGTCTTCTATGTAATGGTTTGGGGATTTTTTTTATTCTGTTTTTTTCCTGTGTAATTTGATACTACAACAAGGCACACTGGATAGTCTTGAAATTCGTTTCAGTTTTCCAATTCAGTCACAACTGACACCATGTGTTTTAGCATATGGTAGAAGAAATGAAGGCCCAAGTATCTTATGACCCAGGTTTGCCCAACTGATTATTGAAGTCCAGTGTTATATGCAGGTGTTGAGATCTGCAATGTTCAAGTCCTTAAATGTATCTTGAACATGGAAATTCTTTGTTGACAGCCATTAGATAGGAGTTGCTGACAATTAATAGCAGAAAGTATTTTACTAAAGATGATCCTCCCAAATCAGTGAGCCAAGAAAGTGACCATTTTCTACCACTGTTGCTTGGTTAATTCATTGTTTTGAGGCAGGCCAACTGCTGCCCTCAGGAGATCCCATGCAAGGATGTGTCTGCATAAGTGAGCATGTGACAGGGGGCTTGGAGACGCTGTTGGCCAGACCAGGTTTGGAAACAGAGGTGATATAACAGCATCGGTGTGACACATGGCTGTAGAACAAGGCAGTGCCGGTGGGGTCAGTGGGCGTTAACTCATGGCCAGTATGAGTTATGAAACAACTATGCTGGCTCCAAACCTGAAGTAGTATCTCTGCAGCACTTCACTGAGCGATGTGGTTGTACCATCTCGGGAAAATTTTAGTTCAGGGATATCTGTGTCATGCTCCATTGCCCAGGGTGGATATACTTGGAGGCAATCTGGAGTTCGGTTATGCGTGTTCCCACATCAGCAGAGATATGAAAATTCTCACGTGACCCATCCATTTCTCGGCAGGATGATAGCAGCACCTAGAAAAATGATGCAGTATCTTTGCTGATTTGGTTTTCCAAACCTATTACGGTAAAGCAGAATGCTTTAGAACATCTAACTTCTTACCGGGCATTTTGGAGGCCAGGCAGACACAAGTGGCAGCTAAAACGTGAATGTCCATCTTTGATTTTCAGTTTGTGAAGTTAAGAGCACGACATCAAGAGAAAAACTCAAACATGCTACATGACTAATGCATGCTTGGAGTTCAAAAAAGCAATGACTATGTGAAATCCATATGAACTCTACGATATTTTTTTTTCAGTCCATACAATTTCTTATGTCTGAAAAATGGATGTGGTAAAATGTACCTTTTTCAGAGAGTTACCAGATTAAATGCTTGAGAATTTTCAAAACACACTAAAACTGTCAGAAACAGGGTGCTTTGCAATTATAAAGTGTTATCATGAGACTTCTAACTGGTTTATGTGGAGCATTAGGTCAAGGTTTAGATTTTTCTCCTTTTCAAAACAGCCGTAACCTTTTTTACTCAGCATTTGCCTTTATCTTAGAGGCATCCAACAATCTCTGGCTGAGTGAAATTTCTCCGTGCGAAAACAGATTTGAAAAATTGCAATTCTTGGCAGCTAGGATATCAAACTGTGCAAAAAAGATTTTCCATTTCTGTTGAATGGGTTGAAAGCAGCAGTACTACAATACAAGTCTAGCACCAGCTAAGACATAACAAAGGATAAAGCTAGTAAAGGATGGCATTTTGAGTGCTGCATTAGAAAGGTAATAAGTATCCTGATAGAGAGGAAAGCAAATGGGAGACAAGCTTCCTGTACAAATATATACATAGTTATTTTTTTCCTGAGGATTAGCTTTGAAATTTTAGCGTTTGGATGCGTTAGTCCCTATTTTGCTATCAGTGATGCAATAGGATATTGCACTAGTAACTTTTGTATAATTAATTTGCAGTGTAACACCTGAAAAAGTATAACAGAAACAAAACCTGTAATAGGTAGTGTAAATGCTTTGGGGCAAGATTTTAGGTGACTTAGATCTGTGTTGAATGTTGCCCTCTGTTTTTTATTATGGCCTCTCAGTACCACACCTGCCACTACCTAAATAATGTCATCAGGAAGAGGAACTGGAAGCCACAGCTGCTTCTGCGGGTTTTCTGTGCAAGACGGTGGTAGTATTTGCATATTTGATGATTTACTGTGCTCATTTTTAGTAAGTTCTTCCATAACAAATACAATACCTGCCTGCAAGTACACTACAGCACGTGGGCGTGTCCCATGAGTAGGTCTTTTAGTATTACCACAATATGAAAAGTAGCAGGAAATAACTCAAAAGAGAGGCAACACTTCTAGGAAGAGACTCAGTCCCACATATATGGCGTAATTTATGTTATATTAGGAAAAGGATGAAATAAGATTTTTTGCCACTCAGTGGAAGGCAGGGAATTAGATGAGTTACCTTCAGGCAAGTGGCTATATTCACATATTGGCCTGTGAGAGAAGACATTGGAGTCTCTATACAGAGTATTCATATTCTTTAGTTAGTCAAGGAAACTTGAGGTAGCACGTATTTTACCTATTACTAAACAGTCATGTTCATATGGAAGTGAAGGTATGGGAAAGAGAATCTTTCCTTTAGAAGAACTTTTAGTTTCTCATTAAAACTGAGCAGGAGAAGACCTACTCTTTTTTTCCTTCTCTGATTCTTTAGCTATGTCATTAAGATTATAGTCCACAATTAAATACCTTCCTCTCCTATTTGGCTTTTTTTTTAAGCGGGGAAAATAGTTTTTTCTTCCTTTTAAAACCTGTAAGTAAAAAAAAAAAAATATTACTCAGAACCTTATTCGTTTGTGTTTTATTGAGAGGGACTACTACTGTGAGGAAGTGACTAAAGAAACTGTTCATAGTTTGCTGTTTGCTCTGAAAGGCAGAATCTGTGCATGCTTTGCAGAGAGATTTTTCAACCTGTCAGGCTGCTCAGGGGCTGCTGTCAGCAGAGTAAGTTCAAGCCTCTTGACAATAGCTGCGTTTTCTTCGTTACCTTTTGCAGTCCTTAGATATTCTTTGGTTCTCAGCCCACAGGTCGGAAAACACAGAGCCACCAAATATTCTGCAAATTAAATGTTTTCACAAAATGTTCTGATTTGTAGATGTAACAATTTCTTAATTACCTGAGACATCGTGACAGGCTGTGGCTGACAAACATGAGCAATGTGTGTGGGGAGACTGCTGATTTCTGCATGAACAGTAAAGCATGGGGATTGATGAGATTTTACTGTCACTGTCAAATGAGTAAAAGTGAGTTTGGCTGTTTATAACATATAATATGTTTTCCTATAAGTTGTGTAAGAAGAGGAGGCTCACACAAAGTGGAAATACTTATCATTTTTATGTGAGGTATTCAAATTGTCAGGTATTGTGGTTGGCTTATTCTCTGGGCTGCAGTGTCTGCCTGGTGTACAGCACAGTTCATTTTTGGTCAGGGCAGACCTAGTTGGCAATAAAGACCTGAGCACCAATAAAAACCAGGTAGGCTTTCTAATTTGATATGAAACCCTGTAATTTCTCTTTTTTTTTTCAACCTGTTCTAAATTGTAGTGAATGTGATTAAATGTGTTCCATTTGCATTTTATAGCCAAATTCATAGCTGTACTCTGGAGTAAGCAAAGATGTGCTCCTAGGCAGAATACCCCACCATACTGCGACTTATGGATCGAGCAGTTTGTTTGTCTTTAGCAAGTGAATAATAAACTTCGTGAGGATAGGGTTGTGCGAAGTTAGCAAAACAAACAGTTTTTTTAAAGTTACTACAGATGCAAGGGAGGCTTCAGTACTCTTCAGTACAAGTTTGTTGCATTACTGACTAGTTAGTTTCTGTGCTAGTTAATTCAAAATGATTGATGAGAATTACTATTTCTCAGGAAGCTGTAAAGAAAACAGAAGAATGTGAGCAAGAAATTGAAAAGTTGAAACAATTCTTAAAGAACCATTTGGTTGAAATATCACATGAAGATCAACCACTGGCTCAGAAGACTCATTGTCCAGAGGTGGGTTTCATTGTTTTCTCGCTTATATCTGTTACTTGTCCTGACTAACACTAATCATGACAACACAGAGCACTGAGAAGTAGCAGTGTGCTTCCCCTCCCCACCACAGTCAAGCAGGCAGTTGAATGCCATGATGTGACTACGCATATGTAAGTTGACGTATACCAAGAGATATTACCATTAATATTAGTTTGCAAGTTGGGTATATCTTTCATAATATACTCTTTATTGACTTTGATGTGTCATTTGTACCTATATCAACTTCTAAGGAAAATTTAGAGTGCTGTTTTCATGACAGCTGTTTTGGTGAAACAATATGCAGCACTGATAGCTTGCCTGTGCTCAGCATCTTCCTAATGTTGCTGAGGTAGCAGCTTGGGATAGTGCATAAGGAGAGAACTGAGTCCATTTCCGATCACTGACCGTGCAATGGTACTTTTGGTGATTCTGGTTAGGGTTAGATTCTTTAGACTCCTTTCCTCGTCTTCACTGCCACACTGTGTTTTCATCAACTGATAAACATGTGTTGCTTTTCTCCTTGCAGTCGGCTGCTTTCTGTAATGGATGAATTGATTATTTAGTGCAAAAATAAGATGTGTGTTGAGGGAATGTTGGTAGAAACAGGACATGAGGTGCTGCTGCAGGCCTGTCTGCAGGCCTGTCTGCACAACCCAGGCTACGTGGCAGATGATAAGGCCGGCCTGTCCTTGAGTGAAAGATTAGAGGAATTTGGCGGTTGGGAAAAACAAGAAACGAGAAAATAACAGCAGAAGTATTAACAACAAGAGGGACGAGCCAAGGCAACGTCAGAGTGCATGCTTGACTATGCTTAACCAATTAATAGCTTATAAGGCTGCATGAACAGAGCTGTGTGACCAATCCGATAGTTATAGTAAGCGCGTGAACCCTGTCAGACCCTATATAATCTCTCTATTTTGGCAATAAAGTGAGCATTGACCGTACCTCTATGAGGATTGTGTCTTTGACTCCGGAGCTCCCTCGCATCAGATGTGTTTTAAGGACAGCACTGTAGAAGGCAGGAAATGACTAATTAAGTGTAATAACTATTTATAAAGTGCCTCTGAAATGCTCAGCTTTTTGCAGTCAGTCACAATGAAGTTAATACATGTACACTGTATTTGCCTAATAACTATAATCACTCGGTAGGCTCCAAAGTACATAGCTGCTCTGCTTTCAGGTGGTTGGATGTTGGAAACTTGATGCTAGTACTAAGCATGACTCATTTCCTGATTCTTACTTGTTTTTGTCTTTTGAGTGTAGGACTTTCTGTTCAATAGCTCTTGTTTTAGAAGAAAACCTGTTTCACAATTGTAGCATTTCATGAATAGAAGTGGGCAATGGCATTGCCCATCTTATTGAGGGGCTTCAGATGAAAAAGTGATGTTAATAAAGATTTGGTTTCTGAGGAGGTTTTTGRCTGGTTAAGTTTGCAAAACAGTAGCTGGTAAATGTATGCTGTAAAGTCTCCTCCTGCAATGAAACAAATAGAAATACTGTTCTTAGTGGACATTTACAAAAACATTCCAAATTATCATGGATGGCTGTTTCTTCATTCCAATGACTTCTTCTTGCCTCTACCTTTAGAAGATTCTGCCTTGTGGTTCTGAGTGTACAAAAGGAAGTTTGTCTGAGCAGAGTTCCCATGTCCTTTGAATATTTGCTGGGGTTCCTGCCTCCACCTTCCCTGTCTTGCAGCCACACTAGCGTTATTAACAGAAGAAGCCGTAGTCGAGACAGAACCAGCAGTCTTACTGCTTTCATCTGTCACAGATTATTATTTACATAGCATTATTCACACCATGGTGAGCATGGCGTGGAATCAATGTTGTTCTTATTTCAAGCCTAGCATCAAAGCTTGCTCTGATGGACTGAGCCCAGTGTGCAATGGGATATTTAGCCACATTTCAGTTTTCTGAGCAAGCATCAATGCTTCAAAGAGCTTTAGCACTTCCAGTAATGAAGGGAGTAGGGCATTTTATTCTTTGTCCTGTCTTACTCTGTTACTTGTTGTGCTTTCTTTGCTCACCTGGAGACTGGGTGGTAAGGAAAGGCCCTAGCAGAAAGCTCTAAGGGCAGAACACCAGCTAGAACAGTAGTCATGGCCAGGGAGGAGACCAAGACAGATTTATTTCCCCCTTTGTTAGTGCAGAGTTACTTAGATTATTGTTTAATCCCTACAGAACATTAATATTTTCCTTGTACTTTGTTGGGAACCATTGCTCCCAATATCACGTTCAAAGACATGGGATAGTTTTGGCCCTAGCCATGTCACTAAAACCCACTGAATGGTTTGTTTCCTTATTTTAGGCCAGCTTCAGCAAAGACGACTTAGCCCTTAGCTACCCTTATTGCTGTCTTTGCCCTCATCAAGGCTATTCCAAGCATTTTGTGTCAGGTTTCCAGAGAAGGTAGTTGGAAGTAACATCACCTGCTCTGACACACCGAGTAATGTAACCCAGCTGCATTCCCTCTGTCCTGAAGGAAACTCGTATTCCCATGGCTATGCAGGACCTAGTTAGAATTAGTTATCCAGCCTTTCACATTTCCTTCTAGACTCCCAACTTCCGTATTACAGATGGCAAGTGCTGTCCTGAGCTGAATCTGTTGCTGCTGTTTTGCATGTATCTGGACATCTCCTGCAGTGACAATGGGGAACTGTCCCAATACCCTGAAAAAGGAAAAAGGGGAAATAGCCCCAGTCCCAGTAAGATGCATCACTGGTATTACCTGCTACATTACTGTTTGGTTAAGTAAGAAAAATGGATGCTTACAGATGTTGTTGCTCTTTAGGGAGAAATGGAAGCTGTAAAAGAAGAAATCATAAAGCTGTGCCAAAGAAAGGAAGATATCCTTACTGGGATGAAGAATTCAATGTCTGAGCTTCACCAGCACTTACAGCAAGAAGTACCTGAGTCAGGAGATGAACCCACAGACTCTGTATTAGCACAAAGTGACTTGATTGGGACTGATGTTTCTGGTCAGCAGGTAAGTGGAGCACCACATTGTGATCACTTACCCGAGAGCCGAAGAGGGAAGGTAAATAACCCTTCTTCCTCCAGGAGGAGTGGCATGTGAGAGATGAACACCCCTGCAGCTGTGAATCAATACTACTTCTCCTCCCCTTTTGTGTGCTTATGAATGGTCCCAGAAGGACTGAGTATGATGTGTGTCTTGGAGAAGGCAAGAGAGAGGTGTGCCTCTGGTTATTTTTTAGCATGAGCAGATGCAACATGAACTTTGCATCAACAGCAAAATGCTCTATGTGTAGTTTTGTTGATAATCAGTTGTTCTGGGATTTTCAGTAAATTGTTTTCATGGAGCAAAATGAAATTTGTCCTTATTATAGCTGTGATGTTGAAACATTACAGCATAGAGAAAAGTCCCAGTTTTCAGAGGTGCTTAGTACCTGCAGCTTTCAATTACTTTAATGTAGGGTGGCAGATGTTTAGTGCTTCTCCAAAAGTGGACCCAAAATGGTAACTTTCTTTTGGTTTGCAGGCAGAAGAGGCTTTTACTGTTCTTGTCATGAATAATTGGGCTGTCTCTTTGTGTGTATTTTTGTAGTTGAAAAAAAGAGGAATGTGGTCTCTTCTACCTTCCTTAGATGAAGAATCAGAAGACTGTTCTTTCCACAGCAAGGTGACTTCAGTGTATATCTTATATATACAGCTCTATATGTAAGACACAAGATTTTGGTACAGGACAAATTATGAAAAATGGGTGAATCCGAAATAGTTCAGAACAAATTGAAATATCTGTTATCACTCTAGGATACTAAGAAATTGCACTCGAGCCAGCCTACCAATATTACCAATACAAATACTACACAGCACCTCATTCTGTGAAGTGTGCTCCTGCTATTGGTGGGATTGCTTATACAGTAATTCCCCCTTTATGGAAGTGTTAGTGGCAAAATATGGGCCTAAATACCGATGTTTATATGTGGGGGTGGGGTTCAGACAGAATTAGACAGCCTCTGAAGTGCTAAAACTTAAAAGAAACAACCAAAATTATTTGCATTTTTGAGCTTAAGAAAAAAAGGGCATGAAGTTAAGATAGGAAAGATTTCTGGGAGAATGGGAGAAACTGGGAGACACTGCTCAACGGGTTGCTCTGAATCTGGGGAGTCTGAATTGCCATGCCCAGGTGAACTGCAGAGGAGCAAAGCTGGGAGTAAAGTTTCATGATAAAGTTAATAGCTTTTGGAAAAAGAAAAAAAAAATCCATTAAACTTTCTGCACGCTTTCCTGCACCCTAGAGACTAAACGAGATATATTCGAATGAAATCAGGAATATGCAGAAGTGCTGGTGAGCTTGTAGCCTAGCTACCTGCTTGCACAGTTCACAGACTGGTTAGGCTGGTAGTGACCAGCTACTGTCATCTGCATCTCCTGGGAGGGACTGTGGCCTCAACCAAGTTTTGAAGTATCTCCATTTCTCTGAAGTTCTCGCTATGGATATTAATTAGCCTTCCTTGCAACAAGAATCAAAAGGAAATGTGGCAAAGAGGTGATAGAGTACTGGAGGGGTTGCTTTAGGCTAGGCAAGGATGAAACTCCATGGTTAGACAGTGCGAAGAAGTCCTAACAGCTTGGATAGAGATGGTGTCTTACTACTCTGATCCAAGCACTTCAGTTTCAAGGTTTCTGATTCTGGACCTTCATTGGTGCAGTTTTTTTACATACAGGACTTTTTGGGAGACAGGACAGAAGAAAGATTGTTTCTTCTTGGGTTTTTTTTTATTTTTTTAAATAGTGTGAAAAAAATGGCGATACTCTGAGGTCTCTGCCATTGATCTTGCAGCAGAGCTAAAGAGCAAGGGAAGAGGTGAGATTTGGGAAACACAATAAAAATAGATAAACAAGGCAGAAATAGAGCAAAGTGTTGCTAAAGGTTTGCAGTAATTTACATTACCTGAAGGAATATCTGAGCTTCTTGTTCACAAGCTAATGCTGAGCTGTTACTGCTTTCAAAGGGAAGTACAGCCATAGAGAAAGATGCAAGCTTTTGGCCTTCAGAAAGAGACGATGAAAGGCACAAGGAAGACAGTGCAACCTCCTGGTCTTCTGGTACCTTGTCGGATGGCATCGTTCAGGTAATGCACTCAGGTTTATCTCCACGGGGTGGGAAGTCATCTTTGTGGAAGAGATCTGCGCAAGTCCTAGGTATTGCTGAAGTCTGCAAAGCAAGAGAACTGTAGAAATGCAGGATGTGATGGCCTTATTCAGATCTTCCGTCTTCCATATCACACTAAATCTTGCCATTTAAAATCTCTTCTCCTATTGCACATATCGGTTCGATTCAGTGACCTTAAGGGTCTTTTCCAACCTAAATGATTCTATGATTCTATATTAATTTCTTCTAGCCTGACAAAAACCCCAAAGATAGAAATGCACATTTGGTAGCAGCAATTTGTTTCATTAATTCCTGGAAAAGCTGTAAAATGTGCATTTTGTTGGGGGATGATTTATGGAAGAGGTTCTCTTTCTACATGAGAAGATCAGCATCTAAACCACCCAATTAGCTACAATTTTGGTGGCATTCTGCTCTGTTCTTCGTCGATAATGTTATGATAACTGCAATTGTTAGTTTCTGTATATCAATGTTACAGGCATGAGAGAACTTCTCTCTGTGAATACTTTTGGGCCAGGACCACTATAGGTTGAGTGGCTGCTGCCCTTTGAGGCTTCTCTAGCACAATAAGGCAATAATGATACAAATACTTCCGCTGCTGCCTCTCTCTCTACAGGATGCTGATGAGATAATGCAATCACACAGTAAACATGGTGAGGAAACATCTGTGCAAACTTTGCAGAGCACTGAAGGCCCTGGCACAGGTGATGGCAGTCAGGCTATGGTAAGTTTGAAGGCCTGAAGCAGGCTGAACAAGGTGACCTTCTGAGCTCGTTGTATAATCTACCTAGTGGGCAGAGGCCCTGTTTCGTTATGATTATGCTGCTGGAGTTTGTTGCAGTATTTATGATATGGTAGGATACCTACAACCCTCTGTGGACCTCTTCATATTGCTGCTTTGGGTGTAATACATTTTGATCTGCTCATTGAAAATGCAATTTACTAGGGAAAAATATGGAGTATTTTCAGGAAGTGAGATGCTGGCATTCTTACAGGCGTGAATGGAGGGGTTCAAGTGATGTAAACATACATGAACTATGGGATTTCTAAGTGGCAGTTAAAGGAGAAATTTAGGAAGAAATTCCAGAAAGGAGAAATTCCAGAAGCCTTATGTGCCGCCACAGTGTTTTGTCAATGTCTTGCCTTCAGGGGCACCCGCAGCCTATTGGACTCAGCGATACAAAAGTTCAGTGAAGCAGTTTCTTGAGCAGGACACGGCTAATCTGTGGAGAGAGTGCTGTCAGGTTGTGAGCCAGGGTCCTTCTCTGCTCAAGTGGACAGTTTTTTTTAGAGGCGGCCTCCTTTCTCAAACCATAACAGACAGCTTTTTTGCTTGCAACATCTTTTCCACTTCAGTGTTTTGCTACACTGTGACATTTCCATATGCTACACAACTCCCTGTAAGGAGTGATTTTTTTTTTTTAATTATTTACAAGATCAATTACTATTTGGAGACAGGAAGACGTTTATTTTTATAAATGGTAAATTTATTTGTTTTCCCTAGAGATGTGCATATGTGTAGAGATTTATGAAGTCGATTATATTTATGCTCTCCATTTAGAGCTTAACTGCAAGCTAAAATTAAATAATTCCTACTATCTTAGTGATTGCTAAATGATACCATTTCCTCCCTCTGGCATGTTGTCCCTCCCATGCAAACATACCTGCTTCCAAATTCAGTTATAGCAGCCTAAAACACAATTTAGGATTCAGAAAAACATTTGAATTACTGGTCAAGGAAGAAGATGGGTTATAGTTGTAGGTGACTCCCTTCTGAGGGCACATAGGGTCCAATATGCCAGACAGACCCTCCTCTTATGGAAGTCTGCTGCCTCCCTGGGGTGCAGGTTAAGGACGTCACTAGGAAACTTCTTAGCCTCGTAGGGCCCTCGGACTATTACCCATTATTGCTTTTCCATGTGGGTGGCGATGAAGCCACAGCACATAGTCCAAGGGTGATCAAAAGAGACCTCAGGGCCTTGGGACGGTTGGTAAGGGAATCTGGAGCACAGGTAATTTTTTCCTCTATCCTTCCAGTTGTGGGCAGCGACATTGGAAGAAACAGATGGACCCAGTCTATAAATACATAGCTCCGTGGCTGGTGTCACTGCCACCCAGTTTTGGGTTTTTTGATAATGGGATGGTCTACATGGCACCAGGCCTGCTGGCATCAGATGGGATTCACCTTTCTCAAAGGGGGAAGAGGGTCTTTGCTCACGAGCTAGCGGGGCTCATTGGCAGCTTTAAACTAGACTTGAAGGGGGAGGGGAATAATATCAGGTTTGCCCATGACAAGCTGTGCGACGTCACGCCAAGGTTAGAGGGATGGGGTGCTAGTGAGGGCCCTCAGCCTGTTGCTCTGAGAGGTGCTGGGTACACTGGAGCACACTTGAAGTCTTATGTAGATGAGCCGGGGCTCCTGAGGTAATAGGATCCAACAGGGAAACACTGGTGAAATACCACAAAGGAATTAAGGGGTGTTCCTCTAAGAAGGTGACACGGCCAACAGCCCATCTGCACGCAGCATGGGCAAGAAACAGGAGGAGTTGGAAGCTACCGTGCTGCTAGAAAGCCGCGACCTAGTTGCCATTACTGAAACTTGGTGGAACAAATCCTGTGACTGGAGTGCAGCTATCAATGGCTACAGGCTGTTCAGAAGGGACAGGCAAGGAAGGAGGGGTAGAGGGGTTGCCCTCTACATCAAGAAATGGATAGATTGTGAAGAGCTGTCTYTGAAGAATAGCCACGAGCAAGTTGAAAGCTTATGGGTAAGAACTAGAGACCAAGGCAACAAAGGGAACCTTGTGGTTGGTATCTGCTACAGGCTGCTCGATCAAGGGGAGCCTATTGACGAAGCCTTCTTACTCCAGCTACAGGAGGCATTGCACTTGCAGGCTCTCATCCTCCTGGGGGACTTCAACCACCTCGACATCTGCTGGAAAAATAGCATGGCGAGCTGTAGGCAATCCAGGAAACTCCTGGAATGCATTGGGGATAACTTTTTAAGCCAGGTAATAGACAGCCCTACCAGAGGGGATATGATACTGGACGTGAAGGTCACCAACACAAGTGAGCTAATTAGTGACGCCAAGATTGGAGGCAGCCTGAGCTGCAGTGATCATGCAGTGGTGGAGTTCGCGGTCCTGAGGGATATGGGTCAGGCGAAGAGTAAAGTCGGGACCCTGAATTTTAGGAAAGCAAACTTCCAGCTATTCAAGAAGTTAGTCAGTAGAACCCCCTGGGAAAATGCCCTGAGGGACAAGGGAGCAGAACAGAACTGCCAGTTCTTTAAGGATGCTTTCCACAGAGCGCAAGAGCTCTCAATCCCCAGGTGTAAGAAATCAGGAAAGGAAAGCAAGAGACCGGCATGGCTGAGTCGAGATCTGCTGGTCAAACTAAAGGACAAGAAGGAAATGCACAGGCAGTGGAAGCAGCGACAGGTATCCTGGGAAGAGTATAGGTGTGCTGCCTGATTGTGTAGGGATGGGATCAGGAAGGCCAAGGCACAGCTGGAGCTGAACTTGGCAAGGGATGCAAAGAATAATAAGAAGGGCTTCTATAGGTATGTCAACCAGAAAAGGAATGTCAAAGTGTAGCCCCCCTGATGAACACGACTGGCAACCTGGTAACAACTGATGAGGAGAAGGCTGAGGTATTCAACAACTTTTTTGTCTCAGTCTTCACTGTCAACCTCTCTTCCCACACCTCTCATGTGGATGGACCACAAGACAGTCTGGGGGAGCAAAGTCCCTCCCCCTGTAAGAGAAGACCAGGTTCGTGACCACATGAGGAACCTGAACATACATAAGTCTATGGGACCTGATGAGATGCATCCCAGAGTCCTGAGAGGATTGGCTGATGTAGTTGCCAAGCCACTCTCCGTGATATTTGAGGAGTCATGGCAGTCAGATGAAGTCCCTGGTGACTGGAAAAAGGGAAACATTGCACCCATTTTTAAAAAGGGTAGAAAGGAGGACCCTGGGGACTACTGACCTGTCAGCCTCGCCTCTGTGCCTGGGAAGATCATGGATCATGCAGTCTTTCTATACTTAAAGGGTGCTTATAAGAAAGATGGGGACAGACTTTTTATTAGGGCCTGTTGTGATAGGACAAGGGGTCATGGTTTTAAACTAAAAGAGGGTACATTTAGACTAGATATATGGAAGAAATTTTATACTATGAGGGTGGTAAAACACTGGCACAGGTTGCCCAGAGAGGTGGTAGATGCCCCATCCCTGGAAACATTCCAGGTCAGGTTGGACGGGGCTCTGAGCAACCTGATCTAGTTGAAGATGGCCCTGCTCACTGCAGGGAGGTTGGACTAGATGACCTTTAAAGTTCCCGTCCAACCCGAACCATGCTATGATTCTACCGTTTGTCAGTTGAGCCGTGTTAACTGTCCACTCCATGGTGCCTCAGTGGTCTCGGTCTTGGCACATGAACACATGAGCACCTGCGCAGATGATACCAGTTTGTTTTATTCTACTAATTTAACTATATATCTGAGTTTCTATTTCTGTAGAGGAAGCGGATAAAGTTTACTGCAGTAACAATGTCTAGCTGGGGAGGGGCAGAGCATGCAGAAGTGTAAACTAAATGCTTACGTACAGATACATGTGTGACAAAAGGGCGTCATGCACAGTATTATACATGTGTAATGTTTTGTTATTTAAATGAGTGAATTAAAACAAACAGGCTTAGAACTAGAGCTGGAAATTTCAGGTGGAGGTTGAAGTAGACTGGTACTTTTTTGTTTCTTCAGTCACGTATACCTCAATAGACGTATTTAGACAGTTCTGGGATCTGTATGCTCAGATTTGCTTTCTATGTTTAATGGCATTGTCCCATACTATCTTGGAAGCAAACAAGAACAGTAATGATTAAAGTAAGACATTGATAGCTGAAACAATGCATTATTGTTCTCTGATTTTCTGCCAAATCTCATTTTAACACGGAGCTTGTGCACTACCACTGACCACCTTGGTTGCCTGAATGTATGCTCTGGAGCTGTGGGATTATACAGGTAGTTTTGTTCTTGTGGTGTTATGCTTGATTTACTTACTAAGTACCAGTATTTGCATGTGTGGAGGTATATACATACCTGTACAGCCTTCCAAGCAACTGCTGATATCTCCAAGCACTTTAGAGTTCTCTTTATTACACAAGTGTGCAATATTGCTTCTTAAAGGAAGGCAAATAAGAAGAAAGAATTACAGAAGACATACTTAAAAATACACTGGTTTTTTTCTGTCTGACCTAGAGCCCGAATAAAGCATATTTGACTCTTGGAACCGAGCATGCAAGTAGCTTATAAGCGTTGCCCAACAGCTTGCTTTGCAGCTTTAAACTGTATTGCTTTTACATCCAACTCCCACAGAAAAACATCTCTCCTCAGGGGAGAACTGGTTAATGGTGAGTCATCCCCCTTCCTGTGCGCTCAGGTATACCTGTGCAAATGCAAATCGCTGCCTGGAAACCTGTTACACCAGATCCCGGTTCGCCTGGCTGCTGAGTTTCCCTTTCTTTTTCTCTTTTCCTTTTTTCTTTTTTTTTTTTTTTTTTTTTTTTATCTGGAAACACGGTGGCTGAGTGGTTTCGGAGCTCTGTGAGTGTGAAAGTTAAACATTTCCCACTGGTAAGGGGAGGGGAAAGAAAGAAAAAACCAGATAGGTAACCGCATTTCTTTCATGTGCTTTGCTTCAGAGCGACACCAGTGTCCCCAACGCCACCCAGGGCTCTCGAGGGAAAACGGGAGACTCAGAGGAAGCGGTGGATGGCAGTAGGCCTGAGCCAGAAACGGTCCTCCAGGTGTGCCAGGCCCAGGTTGCCGAGCTGGAACAATGGCTAGACAAAACTAAAGTGTCCCTGAGGTCAGACCCCCAGACCCCTGAAATGCAGCAGATGGTGGAACTGCAGCTTGCTGATTGCCAGGTAAGATGGAGTGGTCAGTTTGCTGCTGCCGTCCAAACAAGTCGCCCTTCCCTGGGGTGTGTGCAGAAAAGCTATGCTCGCTGCTTCTTCTCTCCCTGCTTCATCGGCTTCGTTACACTGTGCAGAAAACAGGTAACCGCTTGGCTTCAGTTCCAGGTGCAGCTTTCCAAGGGCTTAGTTAAAGTACCTATTTTTAGAGTTGGGATCTTTATGCATCTGGGGGATTTAGGTAAAACTCCTGAGTATTTTTAAAGCTTTGTTTTTCTTTGGATTATTTTCAGAAACGTGGCTCAGTATAGTTTGAATCCTTTATTAAATGGCAATTTTTCATTGGTCTCAGTCATGATAAATCAGCTGGAAGAAAAGGAATATCTTTATTCTTTTGACATTTTCACTTTCTATTTTTGTCAGTGTGAGTTAAAAGACTGGTATAAGATAGCTTCCATGCTGGTAAATTCTTTTGCACTTTTTGCAAAAAGCTACCAGCATAGCTAGAAAGATAGGGCGTTTCAGGCCTGTGAGCAGTGGCGATATTTGGGCCTACTGCCGTACTTCTAGGGCAGCCGCTTGCCCCTGATGGCAGCGGAAGGAAAGGAGTGGGTGGTACTCGTTGGTGAAAACGTGTGGAGGAAAACAGGACTGGCATGAGGGGCTGGGGTGGGTGGGAGTCCTGGCATGCAGCTTTTTTCTCTGGCGTGCAGATTAAAAGAAAATGTGCAGGCATGCCACTTTTGAAGTTCCCTGCGGTGCCAGTCTGGTGTACCAGTTTGCTTCAAGCACTGAGTCTACCTAAAGCAACAAACTTCACTCACCATAAAGGAGCCAATACCAAAATGTCCCCATTTTAAATTAGTAGGAGACATTTCCAGCTGTTTTGTTGTTATTGTTAGGTGGGTTTTTTTTTAATAGGACGTGAGTCCATGCCAAGAAGTGCCTCTGGGTTTAGGCTGTGATTCAGCCAAGTGCTCGGGTGCTGAACTCTGTGGTAATTAGGATCCTAAATGCACCTAAGTAGCTGGCTGTGTCTGGATCCCATTCAGGGTTCGTGTCAACATAGGCTTCGACAGGGCAGTTCCAACCGGTAAAAACAAGCAGGCTTCAGGCAGCTGTAAGTGCTGCTGAATTCCTGTCTGCTTTTAACAGTTTGGCTCAATGTTAAGACGTGAACTTGGTGGGGGAGTTTTTCTAACCTAGTCAAGATCTACACAGAAAAATACACATAGCATGAAGCAGAAGCAGTCTCTAGGTATGGACGTATGATGTAAAGCAGTTAATTTGTTGCAGTTGATTACTTTGCAGTTGAGCCATGGTACCTGTCTCCACACTCACCTTAAAAACGTGAGTTTATGGTAATGCAGAGATGCACTTTGATTCACAGCAGCTTGAATCAAAAATCAGATCCCAACAGTTTACAACGGCCTGGCTGACACATGGTAACATTACTATGTTTTGGTAATTCAGCATCATTCCTCCCAAAGGGTGAGGTGATCAGTCTGTGCACTGCCTCCTTCTGCCCCATTGGGGTGTGTTGTCTTCTTGGTTGCATCCAAATGGAGTCTTAGCATTTCTGCTCTCCTCTTTTATTACTCCATATCTGAGTTAATATAATTTCCTGTAGAGGCTGTTGTTTGAAACAGTTTTAAGACTAACTCTGTATTCAGAATAAAAAGAAACTATATTAGAGAAAATCTAGGGGATTTGCAGCTATTTCTCTTTTTGCCTGTATGTTTCTATTCTTTTCATACAGGGGAGGTGCGAGCATTGACTTTAGAATATTATCAGGAGAGGAGTATGGTACTTCTAAGAATAAATAATTGACTGCTGTCCCTTCTAGGTGACGTTATCAGAGATTGAACAAAAGGTCAGTTTTTTACTGGAAGATTGTGGAGATAGTGCAGACTACCAACAAGAGACAGAGGCCCTTTCCTTGAAGCTGAAGGAAGTGAAGTGCAATTTGGAAAAAGTCCAGATGATGCTTCAAGACAAATTCAATGAAGAGCAGGTAAAGCATATGAATGCTATGCAGAGTGAGGGTGAGAGAGTCATGGTGCTTTAATGTACTGTGGTTGCAGAAGAACAGTTAGAGCTCACCATGTGAAGCAAGGAAGGGAGAAAAGTCAGTCAGAAATGTCAGACTTGCTATTATTCTACTTTACAGTGCTGTATAATTATTTGTAGTTTGCAGCAAGTAGTGGATTTTTAATCCACTCTGAACAACATCCTTTCTGCTTTGAGGGCTCAGTGACAGAGGTCAAGATTTTGCAAGGAGTACAGGAAAAGGATAAAAAGTTTTTTTGGTTTAGTTTTTTAAATGCCTTTAAAATGCCATGTTGTTTGTCTGTGACAGTATCACAGCAGAGGGACCTTTAAGCAGTAACTTTCTCTTTGAAGAATATGTAAATGGCAAGGGCAGTGACTGCCAGCTCTCTTGCACCACAGCTGCACACTCTTTGCTGAATTTCCCAATGGGTGACACAGTAACTCCCAGCTTCAGAGCTAATTCCCACTCTGTTGTGCGAGGGGCCAGAGAAGCCCACCTGATGTGTTCGTGTAAGAGCAGCCACAGTCTCTCCAGTGCTGGAGGAGCACACTCTAAAAGGGAGCTTGCATGGCCCAGGAGAGAATTAGCGCTGGTAAAGGCTCCTATTGAAGTATCTCTGTGACCACAGACAGATAGAAAATCCAGGTGCATGAGCAAGTTTATAAGCATAAATTGCACATCCCTATAATTCGGTCAAACAACAAGACTGGAGAGTTAGTATCAATTAATCTGCTAACAGGAAAGGCAAAACAAGCCTTGTAACTGTCAGGGAGAGAAATCTGACAGGATTCTGAGGACTTTAGCAGCAGGTTAGAATGGATCAAACTTTCAGTCAATGGAACTGGACAGAAATCTTTGCAAGGGTAGCAACTGTGTTTCATGCACTGCTGATTCTATGTATGGTAAGTCCAAGACAGCTCCGCTTTTGCCATTTCCCCAAACTGCACCTGCAGGTTCTGCCCTCTTGTCAAGTCTGGAAGCCTTCCCACAACGGGCCTCTCTTTACAGATTCACAACAGGGAGAGAATTGACCCAGAGCCCCTTGAGATCCTACACTCAAACGGCTCCAGCACGCCCCAGCTTGCCCTTGCTGAACAGCCGCTCCTTTGGCCCAACGGTTTCCAGCACCCACAGGTAATTCTCCTACCGTCCAGGAGCCAGGCTGCTCCACATCCCCTGTGGGTGTAGGGGGACAGCTGCATTTGTTACCTGCTGCAATTTTCACTGTGGGATCAAGTCTGTCAAGGGTAGGTTTCAGCCACCCTTCTCCTCCAGGATTAGGGGAGTTTGTCAGGATGGAGAAAGGCCTCGTCCCTAAAATCCCATGTCTAAAAGGTTTAGTAATACTACAAAGCTGGATGGTACCCTGACACTTGCCTTGTATCATAATGATTCAGACGGCGTCACCCATCCCTCCAATCTCCTATCTTGGAAGCATTGATGTATTATGAAATCTGAATCTATACATTGATGTTGCTTTTGAAGATGAATTTGAAGCTAAAGCTTTGTGAACATTTTCCCACTGGCTAACTCACAATGACTTTAAAGTTGTTAACACAGTAAAAAAATCCTGTGATATTCTGTGCTCTGTAAACTGCTTCTGTTTTACTAACTGAAAATTAGCTTTTGCCCTTTTCATGCTATTAGAAAAGAGTTGGAGAAAATGATCCAGCATGAGCTGCTAAAATTGCTCACTTTTCACTCGACATTCTCTTTTTAACTAATGGAGCTCAACCTCATATTTGAGAAAATCCTCATTTTCCCTTGCCTTTTACTCTGAATAAGGATGGCAGTCGATGGCCTTTAGATTTCCATATGTGCATAATTTGTTTCTGACTGATGGTTTTTGCTTTTAAAACTTAAGCTCAGGCAGAAATATATTCCACGGAAATACACATTTTCAGAAATGTGTTTGGTTGGTAAACTTATGTTTACACATAAACTGCATTTTATTCTGATAGATGTATTCTTATTTTCTTTGCTAAAAGAATTCATGTAAAATGTGATTGGAAAAGCACAATCATCATTTCAGATTAATACAGCGCACACAACTGATTTTACTGTCACACTATTCTCTGTGCACAGGACATGAAAGTAAAAGCAGCTGAGCAGAAAAGCCTCATTGACTTCATTGAATCGTGCGTGGAAAAAATGCAGCCACAGTTTGAGGACAGCGTGACGCAGAAATTAGAATCAAGGTACAAAATAACAAAATCAGTTACCGGATTCAGTGATGTAAAACTGCCTAAACCTGCTGAAACTTTGCAGTGGCACCATTGGTTCTGTGCAAGGATGCCTTTAGAAGAAAAATTGCAGAAGCTGGGAGATTTTTGCCATTAACAGTCTAGAGAAATGGAGTCTCATTTATGTGACAGGCTCTTTGATATTGGGCTGACTCCAGTGTTTAGAGTCAGTCTTGATATCAGGCAGGACTGACACCTGCCATAAACTAAAGCAGGCCCATCTGGAGGTAACCTGGGTATCTCTGTTCACAGCCTTTGCTGTACAAATGCACGGAGATACCCAGCCAGGTTTAAAGGCAGCATCTTTGAAAAGGGGGCATTGGGATCGAGTACCTTCCAGCCTGGAACCAAGACATGCTACAGGACTATGCTCCCCATATTGTCGTTTCAGAGATGGAGGCCGCCAGCAGGCCCCTGGGGTGTTTCATGGGAAGGGAAAAGCCCAAAAACATGTATCAAAGCTTGGATTAAAGATCATCCATGCACTTGGTTTCACTCTGGTTTTGAGGCAGGAGCAATAGAAACTAATCTTATACAAGAAGTCTTACAAATCTAATTCTGCTGATTCAACTTCATTATTTGCCATTCTAACAATGTTTTCTCAATACAGCAATGGAGAGTCTGATCCAAAGAGCAAGCAGGCTGATTCCACCTTAGCTCCAAAGGACCAAACGGGTAATAAATGGCAATATTTACAACAAGAGCTGTCATCAAAGATGAAATCTCCTCTCTGCCAGCTTGTGGAACCTCAGGTCTGTTTAAGTTCAGTAAAACACTCTTTCTGCAGGCAGTTGGTTGTGGTAAAGATAGCAATTAGTGTATCTTCCTGCATCATCATATAACGTCTCTTCATCAGATAACTGAAATCTGTGCAAGCATTCTCCAGAGGAAATTGTTACTGCATACTGTTTTCATGATTGTCTTTTAATTTTACTTTGAGGTAAATAACGTCTCTGAAGTAGTGACTACTAAGCATAGTGTGGGAGCACATAGTTGTAGTTAACATTAGACCAGATGTTATCTGCTTCATTCTTTCAAGAGAACTAAGAGAGTTAGCCAGCGAGCTCCCAGGTGATTTTCGTGGATGTGGGTTAAGTCTCAGTTCTTGCAAGTGAGAATGTTTTCGTCAAAATAAATCTCTGGCTTAAATTTTGTTCTGCCATTCACTTTCTCACATATCAAAAGCAGAGTTTGGACTGCAACAAGAGCATGCTATGTATATATTCTGAACAGAATGCAGAATTTTACTGCTTGGACAAAACGATAGTTTCTGTTATTAACAGTTTTGTTCACATTAAATTAGAATGACTAGTTCCCTGTTCTCTGAAATTACTGCATTACATGGAGGAATACCAGTCATGTAAAAGGATGAATATCAGCTCTTTTTCAGGCAAGATTTACACTGCAGTGGGCAGTAGGGCTGCCTTAACACAAACTACAACATATAGCTCTCAAAACTGGGAATCAGAGGCTCTTTTTTCGGTCAATCTCCCATCAGGGCTAGCCTACCCAACTAATTTTTGCCAGTAAAAAGGGAACCTTGCTGTCCAGATGCTTTATATTAATGCCTTGAAACTTGCATTTCAATGCTTTTTGAGAGTAGTGTTATCTAGTTGCCCATAGCCCTGTCTTCATTTGAGCTGTTCACCTAATTGCAATGTTCTTTTTCCAAATGTTAGATTACAACAAAGATGAACATGCTGCCCCGAGGCACATTTGCTAGTGCAGGAACCCCAACTGTGGAAGAACTGAAAACTTACACTGTGCAGCTCGGAGACCTAAGCCAAGAAGCAAATGTGGTACATGCACAGGTAAAAATGGCATGTCCTAGCACTGCAAAAAATACCAGGAATTCTAGACAGAAGACACTGTTTGGGTACTGGGAAACATAGCCAATAATCATATTACTGCAAGTGGTGTTCACTGTAGTGTAGCTTTTGCATCAGGTATGGACTATAATGTAGAAATCAGCTTAGGATTTTGAGAGGAAACATTTCAAGTTTCAGCTATGATACTTCTGCTACCTGAATGCAAAGATTTGCTAGTGTCAGTAAAACTCCTCAAAGCAGGGAGCCTGTGAATGATTTTAGTAAACCTGCAGTATTGGAGCTGACAAGACAAATTGTGTTGTGCCCTTTCCTGAGATTAGAGAACTGTAAGACCGCAGCCACTCCCAATACATAAAGGGTCATTGTCTCAGCTTTGGCCTTGACAGCTCTGTATATTACATGCATACAACTGCTCATTCAAGTCTGTCCCTCAGTATTTCATTAATTCCATTTTATTATTAGCTGACTGAACCTCTAACCTTATATGAGTGAATAAATTTTAGCCGTGCCTTGGGTGAAAGTACTGAAAACTTCTGACTTGCCTTTACCCAGGATAATGTGGCAGAGGAAGTCTCTTCCAATTTGGACAGAAAATTGTTTGAGCTGCTTCTGGCAATCAGCCGATGTTTGAATAACATGGAGGAGATGTTAAACACCTCAGTCCTCTCCACTGAAGAGGCAGCCGTGCAGCAGGCTCTTTATGAGGTAACTGTCCTAAAGCATCCAGGGAAGGAGAAACCCCAGTGGATTTCTGTTACAACAGAATATATATGGCCTGATATTTCCTCTCTGTTTTGATGGTATTATTCAGGAATAACACCACCAAACTATTTGGTGTTGCACAGATTTGGGCCTATTGCTTTTAACAACAATTATCAACTTGAGTCCTGCTGCCTTTTACAGGCAAGAGTCCTTGGACAGAAACCATTTTCACTCATGTTATCTTTCTTTCAACCCTTTAGACTCTTTCTGTCGAGCTGCAAAAACTTCACGCTGATCTGAGTGATAAAAAGGATGATCTTCTAAAATCTATTAGCTGCGCTGGTGGGAGCACAGATGTGTTCTGCGAGTGCTTTAACAACTTGCAGGCGCGGCTGGAACAAACTCAAGCTGCCACTGCTTCAAGGAGCAATTCAATGAAAGCTGGGCTGGATCATAATAGCAGATATCAGGTACTCCACTGCCAAATGCACATCTTGTTTCACAGCATCTGTTAGACCTGTCAGTGTTAATGCATTTGGGTTGCAGATGAGCAATGTATAATGGGCTTTCTTTTTTTTCTGATACTAAACAAACTTGTCTAGGCCTCTCAAGAAGCAAATTAATTTTGCTGTTTGTAATGCTGACTACCGTAGAGGCGTTGATCACAGTAGAAAATTTGCATGCAGAAAGGATGGAAGTAACCTGGGATCCCATGCATGCTGAGCTACAGGCTAAAGCAAGTTTCTGTGTGTAGGGATTAGGCCAAGGAGGGCTTCGCATATTCTTTCTGCTGCTGCGTGCACTCAGGGGAGGCAGGCTTCTTCCGTTTTGGTGCCATGTCTGGCACTGGGCTACTTTTAGCTATGTATTGGAGGTTGATTTCACCCTTTGTATTTACTGTTCCTTTAGATTTTGTGCCACAGTAGCAGAAGCCCTAGTTTTGCAAATTTGCCTTTTTTTGTTCTTTTTCAGAAAAGCAGATAATGAGAAACTTTTCTATAGATTCTCGTGATGGGCTAAATCTACTAGCTATTGCTGGAAAATATTCAGATCAGGTATTTAGGCTGAAGTAAGTTAAAAAAAAAGCCTGGTCTTTGAAATACAGTTTCCGGTGTCCAGCAAAACTCCAGTGTGCTCATCATCTGCAAGTCAGCCTAGCTCTTTACTGCTGAATAATAAAACAGTTCCTTTGAAGAACAGTGGGATGTTGTCTCCCAACAGTAGCAGGACTAGTCTTGCAATGTTTACTTATGCAGAATCCATGGAGCTCCATCGATTGCCAGTAATGGACTCATTTTATCATTTTCAGAAGAGAAGAATTTGTTTCTCTATAGGTTTCACACATTTTTACGATCATAGAGGATCATTGTGACAGAGTAATCTGCTTTCTTACACTACACAGCCTACAGAATTTCCCTCCCTATATTACTGCTTTAAGCCCATAATGCACATGCTTTATTTTGGTTTTTTAAAGAGGAAAAAAAGTGCTTTTGCCATAAGAGGTAACGATTTTGTTTGCTGTGTTTTTGTCTGCTCATTACTATATTCCTGATATGTGATATACTCCTGACGTTTGTTTCTTTTGCAGAACCAAACCAGGCTGCTTTATAATCAGTTAACTGAGAAAAAAGCTACTCTGCAACAATGTTTGAATGCAATACGTGGACATAATGTTTCTGAACAGCTTCAGGTAATTTCATTCGAAGGAAAGGAGGGGAAAAACTCTCAGCATTAGCTATTATTTCCAGTTTTCTGCAATCTATTATGTTTCATATTTTCTAAAGTTGAGTCTCACTTAGGTTCTAAGAATGAGGGAAGGAGACCGTTCGCAACCTTTTTTTTTTTTTTTTTTTTTTTTTACTACACCCCAATCCTTAGTCAGACCTAATTCCAGTCCTTTTAGTAGTTGGAGTGGAGGAACCAGTCCCTCCACGACCTCTCAGAGCAAATACACCCCACACTATGGCAGGGAAGAAAAAGAGCTACACAAAGTACAGCACTTCACATGTTATGCCTTTTTTTAGGCAAAACCAGCTTTTCTTTGTGGGAATAGGACTCCAGTATTTATATCTACTCATTCAGCATTTATGAGCACCTTATCATACGGCATTTGACCAGTTAAGCTGTTTTCTTCGACCTTCATAGGGATTAGCAGAGAATTAAAAATGAACAGACTACATATCCTCCCCAGAATGGTCATCAGCCATCTATCTACTTGTTGGTTAAGCAAAGAGAGTGTCCCGAAACTTTTTGTTACAGGCTCATAACCTTGTTTACAGGCATAATTTTCTGCCAGGCTGAAAGCTATGTTCAGAACTGCTGAATCCCCTAGCAGGGACTGCTGCCTTAGATATATTCTGTCAAGTAACCACTCTTGGAAAAGTAATGCCAGAAGTACACAGCTTTCCTTCCTTCAGAGAGAACCTGTCTCAATCCATCCCTGACTAAGTCTTTCTACTTCATAAGAAAAAATGGTATTTTCTGAGTCCATGATTCCTTTTAATGGCTGCTCTTGAATTAGTAAACTGAAATGCATGTTGAGTATTGGACTGAGGCACAAGACCTGAATTCCCTTCCTGGCTGTGCCGTGTGAACCCAGTAAGCTGTGTCATGAACAGTCTTGTCTATTGTCTAGTTAGTTTATAAGCTCGTTGGATCTCGGAGTCTCATTGTGAACTTAGGCAGTACTAGCACAGCCCCTGGATCTGCTGCACTACTAGTGATAATAGAAAGTTAAAGGAACAGAACTCTTCCTAATAGCTTATTCTATCCTTAATTCAGAAAACTGATGCCTGTGCTTTGGAGCTGCAAAACTTTGAAAATCAAGTAACAAAATTGAGAGGCCACGGGGAAAGACTTCAGTTACCTATGACCTTAATCCAGGAAGCTTATAAATTAGAGGTAAGAGCACAGTACAGTATCCACTTACTCAGCAAGGTTTGATTCTTCTAAGCAAGGTATTTTTAGCATCAAAAGGCTGATGGTTATTTTGCATTCTGGGAATGTGTGTGCAGGTTTGTAGGATTAATTTCTGTCCCTCATGAATCACTAAACTGTGTTTGCATTGTAGGATGTTTTGGATGACATGTGGGGGATTCTGAAAGCAAAGTATGTGGAGCTGAACCCTCCTTCCATCAGTGAGAGCCAGTTTGAGGACTTACTTAATGGATTTGCAGAGCTGGTAGCTATTGGACAAGAGAAGATTGCACAAGATCCAAAGCAGCTAACGAAAAGCAGAGCAGCTCTACAGTCTCACCTGGAAAATCACAAGGTATAAGATGCTTATCATAGCACTGCTCAGATCAGCATAGCAGGAGCACTGTTTTCTGTGACTGGTTTCTCTCCGGTGTTATGGAGAAGAATAACTAGCTCATAGCATAGGGGAGGGAATGGAATATGTGCAGAAAACAAAGCAAGGTTTTTCAGTAGACCAAAATAGGACCCACTAAAATATGAAAGACAGGTTGTTATTACAACTGCAGTTTTGGTGATAAATTAAGATCAGGATTTCAGTTTTGTCAGTCTGATACTACTTTGACTTACCTCACAACTTATTGATATGTGAGGAAAACACATGTCCTTCTAATTACTGTTAATAAATCAGTAGTGAGGTTCCTGAAGTTGCTGTCTAGCAATTAAGAGTTGAGCCTTTGCTTTCAGCATTCTGTGCCATCATGATCTGATGGAGGAAACTTACTCATAACAGCTCCTTTTCCGAAGGGAGGATAGTTTAGATCCTCCCCTTGGCAGCACAGGGTCCCCTGTACCCAGCTGCTACACGCTTGATCGGAGACGGCTGAGAATGCACTTGCATCTTCACTGTCCTGCCACTTGGCAATAAGCCCTGGCCAACGCTAGTCACTCAAAGATGTCTCTGTCATGTCAACACCTTGATTTAACTGCTCCACATAGCTCAAAGTCCCTTAAGAATTGCTTCAGGATGCCAAGCACTGGAAACCACCACTCCAGAGTCATAGGAATTGTGTTTGTCACTCGCAAATTGCCCTTAGCAAAGCAAAATGTTAGGAGTTTATTTACGAAGGAAAACAAATAATGTATCTGCAGTCCAAATATACATACATTGATTTACAAAACCAAAAGAAAACTGCTGTTTTCCCTGCCCTGGTTATCAAGGCTTATCAGGATGCTCACACAGCCTATGCCTGGTGTATGGTCCTTAAGTGAAATTCTTGTACTAGTTGTTAGTTCTTAGTGAAGAAGATCTTGATTGAAGAGTGTGATCTTAAACCCTCAAAGCTTTTATGTGGGGGAGAGTGTTCTGCTGAGATTCAGACATTTCCCAAGAGCTCAGCTGGGCCATAACTAAATCAAACTGTTACCTAGTTATTCCAAAGGATTATTATGCCTTACCTACTACTTAGGCCCTAGAACTGCTAATACCCCTGGTGCTTGGAGTCACCTCCCATCCAGGTGAAACAAACTGGATAATGACTGTCTGGTGATAACTACCTCACGCTAAACTATGAATTTATTTATAGTTAAATATATATTTATAGTTAAACTCTTCCTTCCATCATCTTCCTACAACATCTTTGTATTTCCTATGAACTGAAGGTATAAATGTAGATCTTTTTCTTTAGAAATGTAAAAATGAAAATAGCGTATGCAACTCATCTGTACAAGGGGAGGTTTAGATGGGACATTAGGAAGCATTTCTTTACCGAGAGGGTGGTCAAACATTGGAACAGGCTTCCTAGAGGGGTGGTTGATGCCCCGTGCGTGTCGGTGTTTAAGAGGCATTTGGACAATGCCCTTAATAACATGCTTAACCCTGAAGTGGTCCGGCAGTTGGACTAGATGATCGTTGTAGGTCCCTTCCAACTGAAAATCTTCTATTCTATTCTATTCTATTCTATCGCTGGTTCTTGACTAACTGTAAAATGATCAGCAACTACCCATCTTGGGGTGATGCAGAATTTGGGTAGAAGGCTCCTGACTCCAGCTATGAGAGACCCTGAAACTGGCTACTCTTCTCAGTGAGTCTTCTCTGTCTTCTTCATACTCCTGCTGTGGGTGTGTGATCTCTCTTAAAGAGCAAGCTTTAACTTGTTTTTTTCAGGACTTTTTCCACAACCTCATGACCCACATGGCTTTCATGCAAGCGTTTTCCAAGAAAGTGACTCCCTCCATCCTACAAAAGAGAGAGGAATTCTGGAGAGAGCTGGTGAATGAAGTCAAGTTGCTGGAGCAGAAGGCCTGCCAGTATGGTATACACTTAGGGAGCCTGTTAAAGGTAATCAGTCAAAAGAAACCCAGAGTAAAAGCTGGAGGGAAGAAGAAGAGTTGCGTCTAGGGGAACCCTTTCCGCATCAGTGATTCTTTGGCTAGTAGTTGTCCTTTCCTGTCTCCATTGGACAGCAACAGTCTATTACTTGTTCTGTGTGTGTCAGTAAACTGGCTTTTTTCCTTGAAAACCTCTGAAGTGGACATTTCAACCCATTACTCTGACGTGGGTGGGACTTTATAACTTCTTGCAGTAATTTTTGAGTGCCTGGACTGACAGGAGAGCCATTTAAGGCACAAAAATACCAGTACCGCTTTAAAATAAAACCTAAATATTGATCTTAAAACACCCCTAGAGAATAAAAAATTAAGTATACCACTTTAAAATAAGAAACCTTGAAGATATTAGAGAATTAATTCATTCATTCATCTGTGGTGAAATCATGTCTCACTTTAATATTTCCATATTATCACCTATTTTCGTGTTCTATTTCATTAAAGTAAGAGCTGCTGATGCTAGAATAAGCATTAAGGCCTTCGTCTGGTGTAGCAAAAATGCAGATAGATGTGTACTATGTTAATGATGCAATGTATTTTTCAGGAATGGATGGAATTTGATGATGAATGCCTAGTTTTCAATAAGGAGTTAGAGGCACTTGCCTCTACATTGCCTTCTGTGAGTTTGGTTGAAGAAACAGAAGAAAGATTAATGGAAAGGATTGCACTTCTACAGGTATTTATGTGTCTGTCTCTCTGACTGGTTTTCTTCATGGATCTGTAGAGCTTTGTGTTCTTGTGTGTGGATGCAAGCTGAAAACTTACTTTTAAAAGTAGCAGATCGGGCTGCTAATTTCAACCAGGGGCTATAAGTTCATTTATGTGGGAGCAATGACTGTAGCTACTTTAGAACTTGTTCTTCAAATACAAGTATTTGGGAGAAGGTAGTGTGTAGGCTACATGGATCCCAAGGACAGCAGGGAGCCTTGGAGTGAACACAGAGCCACTTCTCTGTAATTCAGGAATGATTTTCATGCCATGATGTGAAACCTATGGAAGAGGAGAATCAATCCAGTGCCTTCAAATATCTGAACCCCTGGTTGCAATAGAAGGTCTACAGGTTTACCAGCTCCTTTTAAAATTCTGAGAATTCAAAATAAAATGTCCTGATTTCTATCATAACAGAGTAAAATTCCTTTTGTATAGAATGGCAAATAGGTTCCTGGTTTGTTCCCAGCTACATCTCTGATGGCAGAGCTACACCTTTATTTAGAACCTCAAGTCCAGTTGGGAACATTTTATCTATGTTTTAAACACATTTGAATATAACGATATGAAAGCAGCCTTTATGGTTGTTTCATAAGATTAAGAAGAAACAGTGTTCAATAAACTTAGTGATGTATCTTCAGAGAGTGCTCTGCATTCCTCACAGGTTTGACCTTTCTTGGTCTTCAGAGGACCCACTCTATTAGAAATTTTTGAATTAATGAGTCTTTGGGTCTATATTGAGTCCAGTTTGATATTTAGATTCATAGACTATTAAGGTGAAAAGGACTATTGTGGTTTAATCTAGTTGACTGCATGAAAGAGATCATTGGATGTTCCCAGAAAATTTTGAGCTACAGTAAAGCTTTTGAAATAAATCAACAGTAGATATTTACAATCACAGTGGCCCTCTGGTGCTTTTGATGCCTGTCACACTGAGACATCATCAAAATGTCTGAGAGACATGCAATATTTGCATAGCCATTGATTGTGAAGTTGCCTGGTTCACTTTGGTTTTTTAAGTTAACTAGCTTTTTACTCTTAAGTCTTTATTTGTCTTTAAAGACATCAGAAACAAAGTAGTAAGGCTTTAGAAGATTCTTTTGGAGCACTGGAGCTTCACGGTTTCAAGGWCAGAGCAGAATAAAATTCTCTGGGGCTTAATTCCTGTGAGAGAAATATCCCTATTAATAATATTGTACAAGCCCCTTATGCCTGGAGAGAAGTGAGATACTTGCACATCACACAATTCCTATTTTCTGCCTTATCCCTACGACTGATCTACTTTCTTTTTTGTTTGTTTGTTTGTTTTTTCCCCCTGTTCTCATTTTGACCTACCAGTGAAGTGTTGCAATGGTAAAAAGATGCTTTGGTTTTATTCAGCTGTCTAAGCAAACCAGACCACTCCTATGTCTTTTACTTAATGTCTTCACTGTTCACTCTTCATTCCTCCCTGCCAGCATTATTCAGTAATTATCCCAACAGCTTCCTTCAAAACATGGTAACATTTTTTTAAATAGGGTAGAGGCAGGAGGCCCTCTAAGAACAGGAGGGCACTAACTTTCTGCTGGGGACAGTCATATGTTTGGACAATGTAGCCAGATCTGATAGAGAGTGTTTGTCCATTGCTTGAGGTTTACATGTGTCAAAAAAGCCCATCATAACACACATCATAACACAGCCCATTCTGATAATGTATGAAATTATATTGAGATCTGTCTTGATCTCTCCAGAGGAAACAAACAAAAAAATAACCTGTGTCCCTTTTCCATATAATGAAGTACAGATTCCTTCCATTTGGAAAATAAAATACATGACAGAGGAAATGTGAGATTAGAAAGTTAGAACAAATGATAAGTGTTTTGCTAGCTGTGTTCTCAGTTTTTAAAATATTATTGTTTTGCAAACTTCCCATATTCTGATAGCAAATCAAAAGCAGTGTTGATGAAAAGCATGCCAGGCTGTACCAGATGGTGAAAGAAGGGAAGAAATTGCTGACTGCTGTGAGCTGTCCAGAAATAAGAAGCCAGATTGGGAAGCTGGAAGAGCAGTGGTTATCTTTAACCAAAAAAGTTGGCCATGAACTACACCGACTTCAGACGTTGCTCAAACTCTTGGTCAGGTGGGTATAACTCAGAAAGCAATTAGAGATATCAGCTAGAAATTAGTTTCTGACCTTCTATAGATGTGTGTTCTGATATATGACAGTGAATTAATAAATAACTCCTTTAACTTAAAAATGAGGGAAAAAAAAAAAAAGAAAAGCAGTGGTGATCAGAAAAGTGGCCCTTTATTACACAGCTGATCTTCTCTCACTGTGTAGACAAGTGCTTCACTTCCTGCTTGTTTTTGTAGGACAAATATTTTGATTGCTGCCATTGCAAAGTCAGTGCATCTAGGTGAGAGCTAGCTGCATTGTGCTGCAGTTTGTACATTGGAGGTGTTAACAGAAGCTCTGATCATGCTGCCCTAAGCATTTTGGCCTGCTACAAATGCAGGCTAGCCTTGACACCCATGCAAAGGCATAATGCGCCTGTGCACGTACACTATCCACCTTACAAACATTCAAGACCTGGCTGAAATGCTGCCTCAACTTGTGTTTTGAAGCTTTACAAAGGGGAAGGACCCAAGCATGCTCAATGCTTTCATATGGCCCAAGCCCACTGTTAATGCAGTCCTGGCAGTCAGATGGAGACAGTTTGGGTTCTACAGCCCAGTCCACCAGCTGATGTACCAAGCTTAGCTTTCCCTGCACCTGGTCTGTGTGCTCTGACCTCCGACTGGCTGGAACCATAATGTGGACAGAGCATACCAGTGTTTGTACACACTGCAAGACATAGTGCAGAATACACAGCAGGGGTAAATATTAAGAATCTCCTCTGGTGGTTTTGTCCTCCAGCAAAGCTCTTTTCACCCATGTGAGCTTGTCCTGGCAACTGCTGGGTGGATACAGAAAGAGGATGTTCTCAGGGAGAGCAGGCCAGCTAAAAAGAGCTGATAGGAACAGTCTTGTATGTACTTCCACCAGAACTGCTGTCTTGCACATTGATCCATGCTGTAGCCGTGCTTCTGCAGGGTTACGTATCAGGATAGGTGCCAGAATAACATGTCTCTTCACAGAGAGGAAGACAACTTGGAGGGTGAGAAGTGTATCCTAAACTCAGCTAGGAGATGTGTGTTTGTGTGTTTTCTTTTCTCCTTGTAGCTACAACAGGGACTCGGAGGAATTAATGAAATGGTTGGATTCTGCTCAGCAGAGAATGAATTTTTGGAAGGAGCAGTCTCTCAATGTGTCACAAGATCTTCCCACCATCAGGGACAGCATCAACAGCTTGTTTGTAAGTCAATTCTCCTGCCAGGTTTAGATAAGACATCATGACTTCCAATGAAAATGACCCTTTTGGGTGGTTTTTGTATTTGCCGTGACTCAGAAGCTGCCCACAGAACATAGCACTGAATGGCTTTGTGCCCCAAAGCCAACCCATTATCTGTGTGGGGAGCCATGAGGATGGGAGGCCACCAAAGACCTTCCTTCAGATTGTGAGGCCAGCCAGGATGCATAAATCAGAATGGAATCCTCTCGTAATGAGTTCTCAGCTGCGACACATCACAGCCCAGCCAGGATCTGTTATGCACCTACAGTGTAATAGAACGGTTTCTGTCTTGCTCCTGATGCCAAATACCAGATACAGCAGTTCAGCCAAGCTGCTGGGCCACTTATCAACTGAATCTGGAGTGTGGGCTCAGGGAGCAGGGGTGAAGACAGTGGGGCTGTGAAGATGGTGAGCCAAAGTCAAGGAAGAGAAACATGCTGAATTGCATTTCATGTCTTTGCCTGCCCCCTGGTGCTGTGTTCCCCTTGTATGACTAGCCAGGAGGTTCAGCCCCAATGTGAAGCATGACGGAGGGGGTCTTGCACAGTGTGAAAGCAAAATGTCGTGACAGTTGGACTGTTAGGTGTGAGCTAGCTGGAGACGAGGACTGGGGTTGCTCCCTGGACCTGTGTGTGAAGTGGGGATCAGGATATTCCCAATCCCCGTGGAACAAAAGGTGGCATTCAGCATTGTATCAAGCTGGGCAGAAAAAGGCCTTACCTGCTGCCAGAACATGTTGAGTTTAGGTTTTCTGAACTTTACAAACTTGCTAAAATCTGTTTGTTGAGGCAGTTTATCCTGTGACTGAAAACCTGGTTTGTCTTCTTTATTTAAATAGATACATAAGTATTTACCCTCTCTTAAATTTCTCCCATGCATCTCAGACATTCTCTAAGGAAGTTGATGAAAAGTCTTCCCTGAAGTCATCTGTGGTGAGCACTGCCAACCAGCTCTTTCACGTGAAGCAAGCTGATACTGCAGCACTTAGGTCATCTTTGGCAAAGTTTGAGCAAAAATGGGGAGAACTGATTATACAGCTCCCAGCCATCCAAGAAAAGCTTCACCAGGTGAGGAGAAACTCTGCTGTCATCTCTCAGTTCAAGCTAAATAATTACTTTAAAATGTTGCTACTGGGATTTAGACAGCTGCTGCATAAGGCCCGCAAAGCACCTTTTTCCTAATTAGCTGTCTGTCTTGCTTTCAGAATATCCCCAATATTGTACTCCAGTTTAATTATTGCAGTGTTCTTCCTGGACTGTTTTGCATGTATCTATCATCTTTACAGTTTTATATGGAAGTCTGTTACAATTAGAAAGAATTTTATTTCAAATTTCTGAATTCTCGAACTTTTCTTAATTTACATCATATGCCCCTCTGGAGCACAGGGCTCACTTTCAAGTTCATACCCCGATAATTGCAATTATAGTGCCTGAGCCTTTCTAAAAATACAGATGTCATCTTCCTTGACATTCCTAACAAGCAGAGTGTAGAGGATTCATTATATGCTTTACCCCCAGCTTCAGATGGAAAATCTTTCATCGCGGGAAGCTATTGCTGAACTAATGACCTGGCTGGACCATGTGGAACAACAGCAGGGACATGAGGAGCCAATAAATTCACAATGTAGTGCTGCCCAAGTTAGAAGCCTCCTTCGGAAGTACAAGGTAAATGGGAAACTCTAAGTCCAGGCCTTCTGCAAGGTGCTTGGCTGTAACGGGGATGGAAACAGCCTACAGGCACTGTCATATCCTACCCCTCGCTCTCAGGAGGGTTCCTCAAACAGTCTCAAAGGTGCCTTAACATCTTCCTTTATAAAAACCTTTTGCTTCCATGGCCCACAAAACACTGCCTGCCCTGCAATACAGCTACTGCCCGCTGTACTATAATCTCCTTTTCCTCATGCTGTCCCATCTGCCTCACTTGTTCTCTCTCTCTCTCTTACATTTAGATTATAAAACATGTTGAGCAGGAAAGCTTTGCTTCCTGAGGAAGGTAGACTGTGTTTATGCTGTGTTTTAGTCTGCCTTTTCAGCAAGGAATGTGTCATAATTTTGGAGCTCCATAGCCAGGATTCATTTAACTAGAGAACAGGGTTTTTAAATATTATGTTTCATCAAAAAAGATAACCTGCTAGGAAACAGGGACAAGATGAACGTCCCTGCAGAGAGAGAGGCTGCGTCAGAGTTTTGGCTCTGTTCAGATGCTAAAGCACCAATGGCAGAGGCTGATTGCCCCAGCCACAGGAAGGATTCAAGCCATGCTTGTGCCTCCATAGATGCCAGCGAGCCCAACTTCAGGGCATGAATTCCTAGAGAGCTGTATTTTGCTCTGCCCTTGCAGAGCTACCAGGCGGTGCTCTGGGCTCAGACAGGATGGCAGTTCTCTGTCTGCAGCTGCAGTTCTCAGACACTTTGGTACTGCACGTAAGGCAAGTGCCAACATAAGCATTTCTTTCAAAGTGCCTTAGTATAGCAGATATATAACATTTTGGTCTATATGAGTTGGATTTGGAAGTTGGAGCAGGTAGGTGAGGTGCTGTTTTTAACCCTTTGGATATTTAGAGATCCGTTTGTCGGTGTGCTTTTTGCGCTTGTCAGCAATGTGGGGATGTGTATGCTGAGAAGAAAGCTGGGATGAGGCTCACAAATTCCTACAGGGAAGCAGCTATGGCTTCAGTCCCTCTACTGTGGTATTCCCTGGTGGCTTTTTTCTGGGTACTACTATATACAATGAGGAGCCCTGTCCTCCCCTCTTCTCCTAAGACCTTCTGAAATAAAATTCCCTTATGTTGTTCTCACTTTGCACATAGTTTCTCACTCATCTCTGTGGGCAAAGACACTGGTGCTGGAGGACACTTTTTCCTCCCAGATATTCTGTTCCGATATTCTATTCTGATACCAGGTATTTTGATAAAGGAGCACAAACTCTTGTCTGCACTTGTCTGTGAGTTGCAGGAGTGTGGGAGGACCTCAGTCTTAGCCTAATCTGGGCCCATAGCAGTGTGATGGTACTGTCCAATGGATAAAGTACTGGGTCTGGTACCCCTAGGTTTTATTCCCTGCTCTGGCACTAGCCTGTTCTTACCTTGAGCTACCCACGTAATCATAGTGATTTTCTGCAAAAGTTTCAGTGGATGGAACTAGCTGCACAAATATAGAATGGTAAAAATTGAGAATTATTCCTACAGCCAGGTCTCTTTCAGAAAAATATTTTAGGCCATGGTTCAGAGCAAGCCTTGAAGCATCGTTGGAACTGATCAGATTAAAACTGCCAAACCAATTGTTTTATGTTTTTCTTCCTTTTTTTTTTTTTTTTCTCCCCCTCCAGGAATATATGATGGAAATGAACTTTAAACAGTGGATGGTAGATTTTGTTAACCAGTCACTCTTGCAGATGAGCACTTGTGACGTGGAAAGCAAGCGGTATGAAAGGACAGAATTTGCCGAGTGTCTTGGAGAGATGAACCTGCGGTGGCATAGGCTGCAGGCGTCTCTGAACAGAAAGGTTTGATTGAGTTCTCATTGCTTTCTCTCACAACTCTGATCTTGCCTGTGCCAGTGCTCTGTATTTTGCAAGCAGCCTTTCTCCCTGAGTCTGAAAACACTGTTGAACACAGTGAGGCTCCCTGTGCTTTCTGCTGTCTGTCCATCCTGCTGTCGCATGGGGAGCCTGTGGAGTGGTATCGTAGCACATCAGCTATGAGGTGGTGGGCAGGCATCCAAACCTCAGCGAGGTCTGGGAGGATAAACTCTCCTGTAACTTGCAGGGAGGGAAAATAGACAAAATCTGCTCTTCATGACAGCCTGGGATTTACCCTAGTTGACTGTATTAGGTGGAGAAAATAAGATTCCTTGTATGAAGAAAATACAGTCAGTGATATGTCAACAAAGACAACCTATATTGAGAAAACTATGAAAAAGGAAGAATTCAGGGTAGTGTCTGCAGGGCAACCTGTTAGTGAAATCTTTTGAAGCTTTGGGATGCTGTGAAAGTTGGAGCATTTAAAACTTAATGGGAGAAAACACTGGATGGTTTGTGGAAAGGAGAGGTGCTACACTGCTTGGTACAAACAGCCAGGCCCTGCTCAGCAAACACAGCACCAAAAAAGCAAACAACCCTTCCACATGCCATACGATGGGAATGAGAAATAGGGATATATTAAGCTACCACCCGTTTTCCTCTTGTAGCAGTTGGATTTGCCAAAAAAGTAATTATTAAGTAAATAGTGTTGACAGCCGTATTCAGATGGGGACATAAGACCTGCTGGAAAAGGCACAGCAGGGATCTGTTCCCAGCCCTGCTCCAGTCCTCCTGGGTCACTGGAAATGGGTTACTCTGTGTCTGTGTCCTCCTTCTGCAGTAATGAAATATGCTTTCCCAATGGAGTGCTTTGAAGATCATCAGCTGATAGGCAAATTCTACATGTAGACTAACTATACCAGCACATCTTCTCTGTTTCTCTGCAGAAAATCTGTTTCAAGCAATGCCTCAGAATTACTTTACTCTAGTAAGGCTAGAAATAATCCATGCATCCAGAATTAAATGCTGGTGCTTGTGTGCCCCAGTGCCCAGAAAAGCTAGTGTGACTCATGCGATACAGAAAAGACCAAGGGAAGCTTAGCATCCCAAAATGCAAACCTGAGGCTGCTGGAATGAATCCCTCTACCAGCACATTCCTCTTTCATCTCTGTTTCTCTCCCGAACTTACAGGACTATGGGAGAAGCTGCCCTCCCTGAATCCAGGTACAAACACCACTGATCAAACAGAAAATTCCCAAATTTTTCTGACTCAGAAAGTCTTCCAGAAACATTTTCAAGTGGAAAATTCAGTTCCTGCACAATTGAGAAGTTCCATGATGAAATTTCAATTTTGTGGGGGGAAAAAGTTATCTTCTCTAACCATTTTCAAGAAACTGCATTCTAAGATTTAATGGATCCTCAGGTCCAAAACTGAAGATAGGAGACTTGAGGTCCCTTGCTTATTAGTAACTTTGTTGGTGGTTTTTAGGGAGAATGAGGTTTTCAGACTCTATATGAATGTGCCCATGTAGCCCAGGGTCCCGCAACTTGTCAGGTCTGCAGCTTGCCAGCTCGAGAACCCACACTGCCTTGTTTCCTTCCCAGGGAAAAGGTCAGATCCTAAAGAGCCAGTAAAACTTTTTAGCTTTTCCTTTCAAAATATTTTCTCTAAATAGTATTTTCAATGTAAAAATTGTAATCTCAAATTTTGTCATGGAAGGAGGAGGCCTGTTTCTGCTCATCTCTAGGTTTAAGTAAATTAAAATAGCTCTGTAACTTTCAGATACAAGACCTGCAACATATTTTGGAGGATATTACTGAAAATGAGAACAAAGCACAGGCTCTACGCAACTGGCTGGAAGCTCAGAGTGATCGACTGAGATCTTTACAAACCCCAGCAAGTCTGATCTCTGCACAGAACACATTAGATGATTGCAAGGTAAAGCATTATGTGTGTGATATTATGATAAAAAACTTATTTAGCACTTTGCTGAGTCCAGACTAAAGAACTACACAGATTTTAACAGAAAAAAATGTACAGGAAGTTGCCATTTCCTAGAAGAATACTACAATGTAATTTTAATTAAAGCATGTTAGGTTCAGGTGATAAAAAGCCGGATCCACTTTTGATGTGAATTGCTATTTTAAGGTTTTTTTTTCCTCCAATTGAAGATGCATCTGCTGTTGTTCTGTGGTATTTGGAGTGTTATGTAGCAATATTGTAGCTCTTATTCTGAGATGCCTCCAAAAGAAGTAGTTCTCATTTCAGCACAGCCATGGCAAAAGCTATCGATTCCATTAGTTTGAAGAGCTCTGTGGTGGCAGTGTCATGGAAACTACACAGTCCCATTTGGAAAAATAGCAACTCTCTATACTCCTGCCCTAGAATGTAGTCTTTCTGCACCAGCCTCAAGAATCTGGGTGTACTTTGGTTTTGTTGTGTTTTTCTACGCATCAGCTCCCTCAAAATTAGTGCAGGTGCAACCAGCTAATAATTGGCTCCTATTACTCTGACAGTCTGCTGTTCTCATTCAGTAGAGTGTTCCCTCTCTGTTTTTTAACATGGAATATTTGTTCTTTCATTGCCATGGTTACGTGTCTCTCTTTTGTAGTAGGCTGCTTTTATTGCCTAGAGTGCTCTTTACACGCCAAGTTACTTGTCTCTCTGAAGCACTCTGAAACGTATCGAGGGGCCAGAATGGAAGAAAGACACAGGGTATCTTTGACTAAAACACTAACCTGATCACATCAAGGTACAGTGCTAGGATGCAGGTGGCTAAAATGTTTCATTAAAATTAATTTGCTCAATAAAAATGAGGTCCAAATTTGAAAATGATTTGGGGACAGTAAATGGGGGGAAAAAAGGTCATGGCATTAAGTGTAGTATTACAGGAAAATGTTACAGCCCATTGTGCATATGGATATTTACTCATGTTGTGAAGAACTTATTGCTGAGCTTTCCCTAGCATGTCAAGACTAGCTTATAATCTTGCTGATTGTGTTAGGGGAGAAGTTATTCTCCCAGGCATCTCCACTGATTTCAGTGGGGTTTCTTCCATGGGAGAAAGCCTCTGACTAAAGAGGACAAGCTGAAAATAACTTTCTAGAAGTTGTTAGGATGTCAGGGACCCTCATATTGCAAAGTCAGTTCCTATCTATAGGTATGTTGGGGATAAAAGGAAGAGTAGGGAAAATGTGGGCCCTCTCTGGAATGAAACAGGAGACCTGGTTACCCGGGATATGGAGAACGCTGATGTGCTCAGTGACTTTTTTGCCTCAGTCTTCACCGGCAATTGCTCAATTCTCACCGCCCAAGCCGCAGAAGGCAAAGGCAGGGACTGGGAGAATGCAGAACCCCCCACTGTAGGAGAAGATCAGGTTCAAGATCATCTAAGGAACCTGAAGATGCACAAGTCCATGGGACCTGATGAGATCCATCCGCAGGTCCTGAGGGAACTGGCGGATGAAGTTGCTAAGCCACTATCCATCATCTTTGAGAAGTCATGGCAGTCTGGTGAAGTTTTCACTGACTGGAAAAGGGGAAACACAACCCCCATTTTTAAAAAGGGAAAAAGGAAGACCTGGGGAACTACAGGCCAGTCAGTCTCACATCTGTGCCTGGCAAGATCATGGAACAGATCCTCCTGAAAACTATGCTAAGGCACATGGATGACAGCGAGGTGATTGGTGACAGCCAGCATGGCTTCACTAAGGGCAAGTCCTGCCTGACCAACCTAGTGGCCTTCTATGATGGAGGGACTACATCAGTGGACATGGGAAGGGCTACCAGTGTCGTCTATGTGGACCTCTGTAAAGCCTTTGGCACGGTCCCCCACAACATCCTTCACTCTAAACTGGATTTGAGAGATATGGATTTGATGAGTGGACTGTCCGGTGGGTGAGGAATTGGTTGGATGGTCACATCCAGAGGGTAGTGGTCAACGGCTCAATGTCCAGATGGAGATCGGTGACAAGTGGTGTCCCGCAAGGGTTCGTATTGGGACTGGTACTGTTTAATATCTTCATCAGTGACATAAACAGTGGGATCGAGTGCACCCTCAGCAGTTTGCAGACGACACCAAGCTGACTGGTGCGGTCGACATGCCTGAGGGATGGGATGCCATCCAGAGGGACTGGGACAAGCTCAAGAAGTGAGCTCATGTGAACCTCATGAGGTTCAACAAGGCCAAGTTGCAGGGTCCTGCACCTGGGTTGGGGCAACCCCTGGTATCAGTACAGGCTGGGGGATGAAGGGATTGAGAGCAGCCCTGCCGAGAAGGACTTGGGGGTACTGGTGGAGGAAAAGCTGGACATGAGCCGACAATGTGCACTCACAGCCCAGAAGGCCAACCGTACCCTGGCCTGCATCAAAAGCAGCGTGGCCAGCAGGTCGAGGGAGGTGATTCTCCCTCTCTACTCCACTCTGGTGAGACCCCACCTGCAGTGCTACGTCCAGCTCTGGAGCCCTCAGCACAAGAAAGACATGGACCTGATGGAGAGGGACCAGAGGAGGGCCACGAAAAATGATCAGGGGGATGATCATGGGGATGGAACGTCTCTCCTATGAGGAAAGGCTGAGAGAGTTGGGGTTGTTCAGCCTGGAGAAGAGAAGGCTTCAGGGAGATCTTATTGCAGCCTTTCAGTACTTAAAGGGGGCTTATAAGAAAGATGGCGCAGACTTTTTATTAGGGCCTGTTGTGATAGGACAAGGGGTAGGTAATGGTTTTAAACTGAAAGAGGGTACATTTAGACTAGATACAAGGAAGACATTTTTTACGCTGAGGGTGGTGATACACTGGCATGGGTTGCCCAGAGAGGCAACCTGATCTAGTTGAAGATGTCCCTGCCCATGGCAGGGAGGTTAGACTAGATGACCTTTAAAGATCCCTTCCAATCCAAACTATTCTATGATTCTATCTTACCTTTGTTTGCTGGAGCGGAGGAGGACCCAAATGCTAACCTGTCCAAGGAAAAGTTCAGCTGCATTAATAGAAGAACTTTTTGCATCTGGAGAGGTACAAAGAGGCCTGCATGGTGACTGAGGAATTAGCTCCTGATCATTTCCTTCTCAAGCATGATGTCCAGTGCTTATGCTGACACTAAATGGACTGATTCTAGCTCTACCTGAAGGAGACTGTCTAAAGCAGCCACTGTCATTTTGAATTTCTGTAAAGCAGTTGTTCTGTATCAGAGTTGAAATGGTGGTGGTGTTGCATGGCTGAAGAATTACACAGAATTTGCTTTGAAGAAGGAATGTTTATCTAAGCTCCTCACACAGAAGGTTTTTTCTATGGTCTCATTAAAAGATCTTCTTTATGTTCCTTTTTTTTTTTTTTCTTTTTTCATTTAGGAGCTAGAAAATCAACTCACAACTAAATCCAAAACTCTTGATGAGCTCAAACAGAGTTTGGCATTGAATGGTAGTGCAGAACAAACCCCGGAAGCTCAGTCTCCCAGGATAGCTGAGCTGTGTGAAATGGTGGACAGCATTGTAAGCCAGGTAAAAGCTTTGTTTGCATTCAGATTTCCTCCAGTACATATTCTTACCACCAGTGTTATTAATCTTCTTCATGGGATGGCAGGAGCTGGTACAAAAAAGATGCAAAGTATTCCTTAATCTTAACCTTCCTAAGAACTTCCTTTTAAGTCTTTACCATAATGTAAATTAATGTATTTTCAAGGTTGAGAGAGAAAAAAAAAAGTCTGATCTCAAAGTAGTTTGAATACAGGGGGAGGAGGGACAGACCCCCATCTGCAGTTTAGGAAAATAAAGAAATAGTACTGCTATTTTTCTGTCAAGATGAAAATGGAAACCTTAAACTCCTTACTCAATCTGCTTCTCTTTCATACCCTGGTCTTTCTCCCCTGTAGTACGCTGGTGGAAGCTACCTACCCCTGCCCCATTCTCACTGTAGCTTTTCCATCTCCCCATTACTCTTTCATCCACACACCTGGATGGCTTTCGCTATCTTCAAATCCTATGTAGTTTCCAATTGCTTCAAGGAGAGTCTGGCAGATTGGTTTCCCATGCAAATTGACTCCCCAGCAGTTTGCACTTATAGTTAAATTATTTTTATACTTGCAACTGATCTTTTTTATCTAGGTGTAATTGATAGGTGCAGAAGATACAACAATGAGTACATTTATGGATTTAAATTTGTGATAATAAATAACAATATACTGTAGAGGATTATATGTGTTGCAGTGATTGTGTTTATAGTTAAGATTCTCTTACACTTTCTATTATAAAAGCCTTGCTTTTGTTCCTCAAAACTTTGTGAAACCTGAACCCTTTTGTTTGCACTCTTCCACATGAGGTGTCAGTCCAGGATGGGTCTGCTGCTTGTTTTAGGTTTCAACAGAAATGATATGGCTGTTTCTTACCAAGAAATTTTTGTATGTGTACATTATGAAAGTTTTTCCTTCCACTGTAAAGCTGGGGATTGAAATTGGCAGGATTGACAGCCTAGCGCTTTTTTCTTCTTACAGTCACCATGGGTCACGTTAATTTTAGTGTTTTTATGACTTAAGTTTCGAACTTAAACTGCAGAATGTTCTTACAGCCTATTTGTCTGCATGTGCAATGAAACACTGAGTGCACCTTTCTTCCCATGGGTGACTGCTCTCAGCAGAGCTAGGCTGTGATTTCAGATATAGATCTAAGAAGATGTGATACCTTGATTGTATTGTCCGTAGGTTGGTCTCAAGACTGTGAGTCTGTGGCCCAGAGACATTTCACGAGCACAATGTCTTCCTTGTGTGGGCAGTAATTAGCTGCAGGCTACAAAAAGCAATTAGAGATTCCTCCCACCTATACCATGATTCAAATGAGAATAGGGATGATTAATCCATCTACTCCTGTGTGCCTGGAACTAGGATACTAGGATACAATGATCCATGCAGTCTATTTAGTGTGCACTATGGTGTAGAAAAGCCTTCATCTTCCATTGTGTGGATGCATAGTCAGAAGTGAAATCTGGCATCTGGCTTTGCCAGGTCCCGTGGAGACATGCTTGTTTGCTTGCCTGGTTTTCATGCTTTTCTCAAAGAATCTGGTACTGGCATGACTGAAAATAGATATTGAACTAGATTAATGTTTTAGCTAACCCAGGACATGCCTTATGTACTTACCTGTTACAGAAGGATAAAAATGACAAATCACACTGAAGAAGGACTGTGGTTTTGTGTTTGCAATGTCTAGGAGTATGCGGCAAATGGAAACCATGCTTGCCCCCATATAGATTAAATGACTGTAATAATGAAAGAGACTTAGAAAACAAAGAGGATAGCCATCATTTAATTTTATATGAGAATCCTGAAGTTCCTAGGCTGTGATTCAGGTGGGCCTGCATTATTAGAGCACAATGGCATAAGAGGGATGATAGCTCTCCACAGTATTGTAGTAGCATCGTCTTCCATACAAAACAATTCCTGTTCAAATTTTCATTAAATGGAAACTTGATCTCTGGCCCAAACTATCTGCTTCCTAAGAAGATTAAGGCTCTCAACTTCCTTCCACTTCAGGTTAATTTTGGCAGGAAGGAATAAGCAGTTCATTATTTCAGTACTTTTTACTTTTGGGGGCATTCTGGAGTTGTGACTGACAGAATAGTGCTACCTTGAACTCTGGTTAAATTTTTATTTCCAGCGAATTCTTATACTTCACTCTAAATACTGTTTACTGCTTGGTTTGAAGCCTGCACAATTCCTTATGGAGTAGGAAAGTACTCCAACTTGTGAAATTCTTGTGGATTGTCATGGAGTGAGCATTGAGCTTAGATTTTTTAAGTCACTTTAAAGGTGATTTATATGTCAGGACTACCCAAGAAATAGTAACAAAAGTGGTTCGTTTGCAGGTTGCACAGTTGAAGACCTCAATGCAGTCAATACTGGAGCAGTGGAGAGTATATGATGAAGTTTATGCAGAAGTCAGCCTGATGACAACAAGATATTTGTACTGCATAGACCAGTGCAAACCTTCTGTGGTGTCATTGGAAGCTTTGAAGAAACAGGTTGAAACTCTCCAGGTAAATCTACTGAAGTTGTCTTATTTCTGTACTTTCTTCTGTGCCTTTAAACAAGCAAACAAACTCCACTGAAAAAAGGATAGAAAAACTTATCTGAGCAGCTTCCTCTTTATTGTAGTGCCACTGAAGTCAGTGGAATGTGTTGTTTGGTTTTTTTTTTTTACCTCCAGAAGCACTGAGGACTATTTTTAGACTTCTTGCTTTATTTAGCACGTAAGTTCAACTTTGGTGCAATTGAGGTACCAAGGTTCAAAAAAGAAGTGTAGGTCAGCTGCTGCCATGCCTGCCTTACTGGGGGCTAGCAGAGCCTCACTTTTGGATTGCAAAGGTCCCTTGACGTTTTAGTCTTCTGCAGGTGCTGGAAGGTATCCCCATATGAAGCACCAGGTCCTCATGCTCCCTTGCACTACAGAGTCCAGATGGACATGTGCACTCCACCACCATCCCTCATGCTAATGTCTACTCAGTCCACGTCCAATCCACATGGACAGCAGGAAGTTTGGCTGAAAATACAGCTGGCAAAGGAAAACCTAATGCCATCGCTGTATGTGTTTGCCTAAAGATTACTCACCATTCAGGTGAAAGATGTTGGTTCTCAGCTCATTGCTTGAAAGGAAATTTGCACCTTCGCTTGTTCTTCCCAGGGAAATGCCCTGCCATAAGGCTGTAGCATAACTTAGAAGGACATGCCTGTGCATCGATGCTGGGACAGTGCAGAAATGAAGGGGACCTGGGAAAAAATTGGTAAAGGGACCATGTCTCTAGAACTGTGCTTTGAACACTCTGCTTGGGGTACTATGTCCCAGCTGCTGTGCCAGTCACCACTGACACATTTTGCATTAAAGCATTATTTGCATTAAAGCATCTTTCCACATATAAACAGCACTCAGGTCAAGGTCCAGGACCCAGGATTCCTCTTCCCAAAAGCTGTGGCTTCGGTTGGGTGGGTGCAGCAGCCCTGGGTCAGAGCAGGGGGATCCTCGAGCCTGGCGTTTCCGATTCCTCCAGCACGAAGTCAACTGTTCAGTCGCCCTCCAGAGAGCTGGAGTTTCCTGCGCAGCCTCTGAATGAGGCTGGGCATAAATGCTGGGTGTAAATGCTCTGGGTCGTCCTGCTGCTCTGCTTGGCTACTACAGAGTCTTAAGTGGGGCATCTAGAGTAGACGGTCAGGCTGGCCCCAGGTCTGAATGTTTTACAGATATGGCTAAAATCCCCTTACCTGGCTTTAAACGAGTGTTGAAAGGCTATGTAAACATTCCCTGTTTTGCTGTAAATAAGGCCTGTTTTGGTTTATTTTCAAGTTATATCAGAAGTGGTGCAGGACAGACTGAGGCTGTGAATCCCGGGTACGTGTCTCTCGGCAGTAAAGCCTGCATAAGTGCTTTCCACCCTCACCTGGGGACACATAATAAATGGAAGGAACTGGGCACCTTCTTACCTCCTTTCTTCCATCACCCTCTTTATTTTTAATCTGGATCAGTTCACAGATACGATCCATGTCAGGGTTCTGCATTTGCCTGTATCAGGAGGAGGAACATGCAGCCAGGGACAGGAGTTGTCAAGCCAACTTCACTGCCAGTAGAAATTTCCCTGAAATGGTGGCTTAAAATAAAAACATTTTTGGTTTCTAGTGAATTAATTTAATCAGTTCAAGGCTGTGGGTTTGTTAAATGAGCTGTTTCTTAAAGATCAAATAAATGACCTCAGTTTAAAATAGGCCTCCTGAATAATTTTTTAACTTGGACCATTTCACCTCTCTTTTAGCTTCCTAATTTTTAGGATCAGGTGTTACATTTTTCACAAACATTTTAATCTGTGCTGCAAACGTGTGGCATTATTGCTACCCTATCCCTACCAATCTATAGGGGAAGCTATACTTAGGTCATTCATCTCCACAACTAATTACAATAATCCATTCTGCAGTCTCTTCAAGATGAATCGGAGAGCAGTGAAGAAAGTTGGTCCAAGCTCCAGGCTGCTGCTAGTAACCTGAAGAAGAACTGCTCCCCCTCCTTTGCAGAGATTATTGAACAGAAGTGCACGGAGGCACACACTAGGTAAGCTTGCAAAAAAGACCCCCAGTTGTTAGTATTTAAAAATAAAAAAGTTGCTGAGGAAGGACTTGAATGTCTCTCAGATTTTTAAATCTGTATTAATATCACTCACTTGTGATGGATCATGGAGCACCAAATGGTGCTGTGTCAGCGGGTTTTCAGTAACATGGGTATGAATGCAAAGAAACTCCCACAGGAATCCTACATCAAATCATATTCTGGAGGAGAATCTGCTAGGAAAATGTTCTTATCCTTTGATATGTTGGCAGGTGGAACTCAGTAAATGAAGACATCACAGATCAACTGCGGGGAGCGCAAGCGACCCTGCAGCTTTGGGAGCCCTTCGATACTTTATGCACTGAGGCAGCAGCCAAGTTACAACAGCACAAAGAGCAGTGCACTCAGCTCCTGGATGCTCACATGCCTGAGGATAACATGATAGAAACCCTGAAGCAGAGGGTACAGGATATAAAGGTACATGTTTCTGCTGCCTGATACAAACCAGGATTTATTTTTGAGAAACAAATCAAAAGAACACCTTCTTCCCCACTCTTCCTCCAAATCCAGTCAGTGGAAACCATGAAATCTGTGGGTTCTTTTCCATTAACAGACACCGTTATATTTCCCTTAAATACTTTGACCAGTTCCTGAGACCAAACCAAACTAGAGTTAGCATAGGACGAGAAGAGAGTATAAAGGAGCAATCATATTCCATCTCTGCCCCTTTCTGCTCTATACAAAGAATCAGGCCTGTGTTGGAAGGAATCATTAAACCAAAAATTATTTACTTTATGGGGCACTGTTTGGGAGGAGAGATAATATCTACTAGAACAATAGCTGGGGAAAAAAGACCAGTTTTCCAGAACGCAGGACCATCTTGAGGTCTTCTACAGTCTTCAAATTGGTTTTATTTGGGTTTGGTACTTTTTTTGGCCTCGTCTGATAAAATCACAGATTTCTGAGCTCATTAGATTATTCTAAATGCTTCTGACTTTAGGCAAATGAGATCTCACGCTGAGACCACAGGGTACATTTGACTCTCCCAGGCAGCAAAGCTGTCATTAGGTTCTGACATTTTTGGTTTCTTCAGACTGCAATAAAGAAATATAATAATCCTTATTTCAGGACACAGCAATGATTCATCATGCTTTATGAACCTCTAGCCACATATTGGAACAAGTCCAAAGTACTCCATTTTGCATGTGGACAATTAAGAAACCTTACATTATGGGAAAGAGAACTCATATATTTCTTCCTGTGTCAGAAAAAACTGACAGCAGCAAAGCTTAGACCAAAACATTTTCACTTTCTTCTGATCTATTAATGGCTGTGACATAAATTCATCAATGTGTCCACAAAAAGGCATCGCATTTTCTGGAAATTTTTGGGAAGAGTTTTGCACCTGCTAAGCAAGGCATGACCACTAGAGTGCCATTAGCACTGTAGATCCTGTCCTGTTATGTGTGGGTAGGACACACGGAATTTATTGTGGTTTTTTTGAAAATGGTGAGTTAGAAGAATGTGCATCAGTGATATCGCATATGAGTTGTGTATTTGAAAATACATGTGCATTACAAAACTGTATTTTAATCTCTCGAATCTTTTCCTCTAGTATATATTAGGAAAGATTATGGTTTTATGGAACTCTGTCACCACAATAAATAAAAATAAAGTCCTATATAGAGAGTAAGAAATCAAAATGGGTTATTTACTAAATGGCTGAAGTGGCAGTTTACAATATGATCCATTCCAAAGGCAAGGGTCAGGAACATAAGAGCCATTTTGCTTTTTAGGGAAACATGTCTGCTCTTTGCTATCAATCAGAAGTCTTTGTTCATTACTCACAGAAAAGACAATATACAGTGGCAAATTCCAGTGGGTTTCATGGCTAAAAGTAAATGACAGTTGTCCAGGTCAAAAAAAAAAAATCAAGTACACTGAACAAGTATAAAATTACTCCCATTGTTCTTGTACTGCCTTTAGAGTTAATTTTATAGCATCATTTCTGTAGTAAAGGGGAACAAATAAAACCAAAACCATAGTCCTCAGTCACTAAGGGATCCAAAATACCGGTATGTTTGTAACATAATAGCATTTCTCATCTGCAGCGTGGGCCAGTTTCTCCATCTGCTAGTGTAAATCCATTCTGTAGAGAGGGGTATTCTGATTTCTCTCCCTAATCTCCTCTGTAGCAGTAGTATCCCACTGTCTGAAGTCACTGGTGTTCCATTGAACTTTGAACTGTGCCTTTCCCAACACTAGAGTCAGTGGATGCAATTCCCATTATCCTCCAAGTAAAAGACTGAAGCTTTCACCATAGCTGAATTTGGCTCCTGGAGGAGATCAACAAAAAGACCTTAGTTACAGCAACAAAAAATACTAAATGAAAGTGGCACATGAATGATGATCTGATTCATTTGCTGACCTTTTTTTCTTTCCCCTTCTCTCATCAGAATTTACAGCATGGCCTTCAAAACATAGCAGGATGCYGTACACAGATTTCTTTGCTGGCTGATAGGATAAAACAGCAGGCTGGGACAGCTGCACAAGCCATTCTGTTGGAGAAGCTGCAGCCACTCCAGAGAGCATCCTATTTGGAAAAGATGTTGCAGAGGAAGCTAGATGAATTTGAGGTATTTTTTTGAATGTTAAATTAGCTGTCAGCATGAGGTAACCTCTTCACTAGAACCCTGTGTGAGCTACCTTCTTCACTAGAGCCCTGTAGTTCTTGAATTGAAATGAAATTTCAATAAAATAAAACTTGACAGTATGATCAACTATGTAAAGAAACAATACATGAAGCCAGAGGGAGAGATGAAGGAAGGGTTTCACCCTTCTTACCTGCTTGTGTTGCTCTAACAAGCCTTTGTAAGGGGACCTATTGCAGTCAAGCAGTACGGGACCCTCAGATGATTAAACATTAGGAAACATTTTTATTCTATGAACTTTGAAGTAAGTTGTAAAGTTTCTCAGCTCTGCCTTGGAAAAAACCTAAGGGCTTCAGTTTGCTTTGATAAGAGTGCAGAAAACTGAAAACTGTGGTCATTTGATGTAATTTTGAAGATCAGATTCATATCTCTGTTCAGGCAGAGTAGGGAGGGACTTGGATCCAGGTTTCCCCATATGATGCTCTGCTCACAGGAGTGCTGTGGGATTGACTTCCCCTTTGCACAGGTGTTCCTGAGAAAACTTCCAAGCGAATGTGCTGCTATACATTTACTGATGTAAAACTAGTCTGTTCCTGTGAAGAAGTCTGATTTCAGTGAATTGTTCTGTTCTAAAGTAAACCCAAATTCATCAAGAAATTTTCAGCCAGCTCTGTTTATGACTTCATCTACCAGCACAGTTCAATGGCTGGAAGCCAGATGTCTTTGTGAAGATAACAGATTTCTCATACTCCCTGTGAACTTCTCACTCATGAAAAAGTTCATTTTTGGGTAGTCATTTTCTCTGGTGTAACCCTGTAGCATTACCACAAAACTGTCTGTCTCCTCACACCAATTTTTGCCATTCATTCCTTATAAAAATTTTGCTGTTTCGGTGTTCTTAGGGATGTGGAGCTTAACTCTTGCAAGAAAGAAAAAGCTTCCCCAGTGCTCTTCTCCCTGACCCAAAGAAACCAACCTAGTGAATAAAAAAGTTGAATTCCAGCCGTAGCTATTTCTCTCCACAGAGCTCATGTAATCTGCACAGCCTTGGCTGTAGGCACATGGGAGCAGGCCCTGTGTGTAGCTCAAAGGAAGCTCATTTTCACAAGTTTCTTACCTCTGATAAACTAAGTTTTGGCTTTCCCATTTCACAATAAATCAAACAGCCCAAAGCTACAAAAAGGTATTGCAGATGCCCCTATTCCTTCCATACATATATATGAATCATTTTGAGATTTAGTTTCTGGCTTTTTGCTTTGGCTTACGTTTTCCCTTTATGCAGTGTAAAAACTGGAAAAGTTCAGTTAGTGAGTTATAAATACACTGGAATTTGGATTTAACATCTGTTTGTTCTCCTGATGATACTGCTTATTGCTCCTTTTTGTATACTGAGTATGTATATTAAATCATAATTAATATAAATATGCAATATTCACCCTAGTTCAATCTTCTACAACTGGAGGATTTTGAGAACTGCCTTGAAACACTGGAGGGTCATGTCAAGAATTGCACAGATGCCTTCGATAGTCTCTGTCTAGACGGAGAAACAGACAACTCAGAATTGCTCATGGTATGTTTGGATTCTCAAGTATAAAAAGATACATCCTCAGAATTTAAGTGTCTGTAGGGTACCAGCTCTCACCTACTTCAAGAAACTCTTTGTCCCCCAAGTGTCGTAGTTACTGCACTTCCATCAGAGTAACTGTGATCTCCTCCAGAACACAAAAAGCAATGATTTAAGTTCATAAAAACTCTAGACAGGCATTGCAGACCAAATGCCTGCATGGAGGGGAGGAAGATCACATAGATTTGGGGTTGATGGCAGATCTTTTTCCCCAGCTTTGCTCTGGAGCTACCCTGTTGCCCTCAGTGTAGGGTACGAAGTAAATCTGTGAGTACCAGCTCTTGAGTATCTGTTCAGTACTGTTAGAAAAGTGGGCCCTGTGTAAGGGAATTGTGACTTCTTTGTTTCTTATATTCTTTGAAGTTAACAACAGAAATATTGGGGGTTTTGGGGTTAGCGTTTTGGTTGCATAATGTTCAGATGCTTCCTACAGAAGAGGCTTCTATATTTCTTTGAAATGAAAGAAAGGCAGTATTTTTTGCAATTAATTTATTTTTTTACTTCCAGAATCACACACTGGAGCTTGCTGCACTTTCTCCAAGCGTAGAGAGTTTGAATGAAGCAAGCATTAAGGTGCCACTTAGTGACTTCACCCTGAAGAAAATGCAGAGCCTGACTCGGCAGTGGAGTCAGAAAACAGCAGCTGCTCTGGAACGCTGCAGGTCCGAAATGCAAACAAAAAATCACTACTAAGCATTTCCTTTTCTGTGAGGATAATCAAAACCAAATTAAAGCATGGGAAGTCTTGCAATGTGTTCTCAGCTTTCTCAGGGGCTTTCCAAGTTGAATTCCTGCCCTTTCAATTTACTCCAGATTATTCAGTGGCTATTTGCATTCCAAGTCACTTGAAGCAAAAAATCTGCATGTTTGTCGGTGAAGAATGTAGCAAAATGCCAAGCAAAACCTTACTATGTTGGTATTACCAACCACCACGTTGGACCATATGCAAACATATCCAGAAAAACAAGCACCAACACAATAGTTTCTGATGGTTTCTTTTGTTTTACAGTGTGCTTGAGGGAACTCAAGATGATGAAAAGAAATTCTTTCAGAAATGTGAAAACTGGATTAAATTCCTAGAAAAAATGAAAGAGGCCTTAAAAACAAATATTCCAGGACGGTTTGAAGAACTTCAGGAGCAACAGAGAGTATATGAGGTAAAGCTAACTCTAAAAATGGAAACATCTTCTTGAATGGTGAAGGTGGGGGGAAATCACTAGAAAATACTGCCTTTTGAAATTAGATCTGGGCAGAGTTTTACAGAACATTTCACTCTTGAAATGTGGCCTTGTACATATGCAGAGAAAAACTTTGAAATGTGAAAATCCTTTTCCAAAATGGATGGATCCCTTTTTGCAGGGATCAGACCTTTAGGATTGCATCCTCAAGTGTTGTGTCATGGCAGTCCTAGATTTCTCCAACCCAGAGGTTACTCGCCTGTCTGCCTGTCCTACAGCACTGAAGCCTAGTGGCAACTGGCTAGGCAGTTTGCTAGCGATCTGGCAGGAACCTTACCAGTTTCTGGAAGAACTGCATTTAAAACAAAATGTTTTCACAGCATATTTCCATTTTGACCAGTCATTAGATTTTGGTGGAAATCTGTTTCACTGGCATTTTTCCAAACACTTGCTATTTGTTATAGAGAGATAGTGCTTCACACATGTATGACAGTATCCATTCAGAGGAGAAGGTACACTGCAATTCTAAGCAAAGTGTCTATCTATAGACTTTGTCCTAGTGGTGGGAGGATGGAAAAACAACCAAAATACAGAAAAAAAATCATGTGGTAAATGCTAAACATCATGAACTATTAGGGTGAGCTTTGTGCTGCCGCAGCGGACCACAGCTTCACACTGCCCAAAGTACTGCTGCTAATTCCACAGGGTGTTAAGTCTCTGCATGTTAGTGGTATTAATTAGTGTCCACAGAAAGTTATTTTCTCTCTTTTACTTGGACCTCTTCATTTCATTCATTGCAATGAAATTATTTCTAGAATGAACTTTTGCTCGTTGTGATAAAGAGTAAATTCACCCTTTTTTATACCTTTTCTATGGGTTTCTGTCTAGACAGCATTTCTCATTCATGAATCCAGCAAACTTTAGGCTTCAGATTACCTGTAACATACAGCTCCTGGTAGGTTCTGCTATCACAAAAAAAGAAGTGTGGAATCTTTTAGGATGCATTTGACACTAGCACTTGAAAATAATAGAGCTTTCAACATTTAAAACTAAATAAATGCTGTCACTCTAGAGGAGCTTTCATAGCAAAAGTTGTTCAGTGAATAGTTAAAACTGTTGTTCTCATGGTATTTTCAGATGCTGCAAACTGAGATTTCCATAAATCAGCAGACATTTAATTCTATCATAGCAAAAGTTCTACTGTCCTTGGAATCCGGAGAAGCAGAGAAAAGGTAATCTATTTGTTTTCCTCCCTAAGATCTTGGTAATTCAGTGAATACGCTCTCTGCCTTGGAGTTGGTATTGAATCTTTGCTCTCATGAGGACATTAACCCAAATTCTTGACTGGGTTCATTCTTTAAATAACCCCGTCGCACATTTTGCAATAAGTGTGAGGGGGTGCAATAAGAAACACACACAAGTGCCTGGGCCAGATGGCATTTTGGATAGTAACTGGATGTTCTGCCTAACAAAAGTAACTGCTCCTGGACAGGCAGCTTCCTTGTTTACTGCTACCCTGCAGTTGTTGAAACTGTAACGGTGGTCAAGAAGCTACTTTCCTGCAGAGGATGCTGCATATGAAGGATCCTTTCTCTCTTCCTAGATCTCCCTACTTTTTAAAGTGCAGAGGTGTGAGACTATCCACATTGCCCCTGGCACACATGACAGGGCATTGAGTCATCAGCCACGCAATCCAAAACATATGGTAGCTAAACCTGTTTTTTATCAGAATGATCTTATACTTTTCTCTTAATCAGTGTAGAGTGAGAAGCAGCAGGTAATATTTGTGAGCAGAGGTTCAACTGCCTCAGGCATTTCTGCTGTGAAGACATTACCTCTTCTCTGCCAGAGCTCTCTGCTCCCAGAGAGTTGGCAGGACAGTGTGTGTGCTCCCCTGAGCCACTTTAGTATGAAGTCCATTGCTTGGCTTAAAAATGCCAGGGAAGGTAGGGCTAAACTAAGCAAAGCTGCTGGATTTTTGTGTTGAAGCTAGCCCCGCAAACACAGGTGTTTCTATAAGAGCTAATCTGGGGGCCATGGCCTCCTGCAGAGGAGCAGAACTGATAGATGGGGGTTGTCTTAACCACTCCAGCTAGATCTGCTGGATCATCTAACCATGTTGTAGGAGAGGCCAAAAAACTGCTTGAATGGGTTCAACAACAACACAGAGCCTTTTCACTTTGCAGTTAGGTCCCACTGCTGTAGAACACAATGATGGCTGAACTCCCACTTACAGCCTGGTAAAAGCACAGATCAATTTTGCAGCATAATCAGAGATCTTGTCTCACTTGCATTGACCTTCTTCTTCTTCAGAGAAGTGTTTAGTGCATATTGTGTGTCCGTGATTGCTGTACTATATATGTTGCTATACCACAATAGCAAGAACAACTTGCATTATCCCTTCTTGTATCATGTAAAAGTTTCTTTGGATTGCTTAAAAGATGGAATACAGAGAGCAGGGCTGAGCTTAGGGCTGCATAGAGCTTTTTGCATAATTGGGTATTGTAATTGGAATACAATATTGCAAATGGAAATCCATCACAATTATTGTAAAATGCAGCCTTGAGGTCAAAATATATTAACACTCAACACTTGTCATCTTCAGAACAGCCTTTATTTCCAAGCTCACGCTGCTGAAAGAGCAGTGGCAGAATGTTATCCGGATGGTTCAACAGAGGAAGAAAGATATCGATGGACTTGTGAGCCAGTGGCAGCTCTTCAGGAGTTCCCTGCAGAGTCTCAGCAGATTTCTTGCTGACACAAACAGCTTCCTCATAGCTGTGAAGAGCCAGGACTGCTACAGCCTTTACCAGCTTAGAAATCTAATTCATGATTTCAAGGTACTGTATTTATTTCTCATAAATCTAAAATCTGTGTTTTTTCTCAGACTGAAACAACTTCTGTCCGGTAAGGTAAAAAGCTTTAAAATCACATGCTTTTTGGGGAAAAACAATTGCTGAACTTTTTCTTAAAGCTGAGCACAGATGAGAAAACAGTGATATTGTGAAAGGCTCATTATACTAGGAAACTTCCTGGTCAACATTGTCATTTAGTAGCCTTGTATGCTTTAAAAATATTACTGATATGAACATGGAAATACAGGGTGCCAGGGAGATTAGGCAGGAGCCCTGGTCAGCAGGTACCCTCTAGGTCTGTAGGCACATTATTGACATGGCTGCTGAATGAGTTTGTCTGAAGGAAGCAGGCACATATGCAGCAAGACAGGCCATGTGGGTCCTGGGTGTGCAGGGATGGGCAGGAGGTGCGGGGAGCAGAGGATAAAGCACTTGCAAGGGGGTCTGTCCTTGGAGCCACCACTCCAGGATGCACAGATCTGGGCAGCAGTTTTTCAGGGCAGTGAGTTTTGCATTTTATGTGCAGTGGAAAAAATATTTTCCTTTGTTAATTTTGGGTATCTTGGTTTTCCATTTAATTATGCAACTCTATTTTACAAGAAAGTAAAAACAAGCAGTGAACGTGATGGTTGCTTAAGGCAATCTAAAACCTTTCAAAAATGCATTATTGAATGCTATTTGCATGGTCCAAGATCTATTGTGTTCCCACACACCTAATGTTGATGGATTAACACATTACCAGTATTCCATTTGGCACTTGCCCTATTTATTTCATCTTTATTTTTACCTGCTGTGTAAAGATGATTTTCAGTAGATTTTACAAGTTAGTGCTCATGTTTTTCCTTAGTGAGAAAAGCCAGAAAGTCTTCTCCCTCCTACTCCAAATTGCCCTTCCTTCTTGCTGTTATTTTACAGAAGGAAACAGTGATCATATCTGCTTGTCTTATAGACCAATTTGTGTTGTAGGCAAATGATTATTGGTGGCTTACTTCACTTGGAGTATGTCATGATTAACAGAGCTGTTATCGCTGAAAAATTTGTCTTAGTTGTTGATGCTAGAGGTGCTAACAGAACTTAAACTGTTTTTTTATTCTGAATAACTCATATAACTGAGTTTCCATCTTTTTGTAACTGCTGCGCTTCCACTCTATAGATGCAGTCTGTGAAAAGCTATTGTAGAGTTTTATAGATCAGAAGATCAGAAAGAATCTGATTTTTCTGAAATTAAAAAAGCAGATAGGAGAAGATCTATTCATTACTCTTTCATGAATGTGAAYAAACTAGTGCCTTGTAACTCCCTTTGTAAGTCTTCACTTCTTCCCAAGTGAAGTGCCAGGAGTGCACTTAGTGTTTCTAAGAACAGCTTAGAAACTTAAGATTATTTTTTTTTTCTTTTAAAGAGTAAGGCAGTGATTCTTCAGAGGTGGCAAGCCATGTACTCCTTAATCATTGATGTCGGGGAGAAGTTGCGCACTGTCTCTGATGCCGAGACCAGTGCTGTTCTCCAGGAGGAGCTCAGCCAGTTACAGCAGAGTTGGGGGGACACCCAGGTCCAGCTGGAGAAGAAGAAGATGCAGCTCAGCAGCACGCTACAGGTAGATGATGCCCTCCCCAGAGAGAAGTGGCACCTGCTTCTCAGGAGTTCGGTCTCAAGAGCTTCCGTTCCCCACTGTCCCCAGGGCTGTGCTCTGTAGCAACAAGGCAAATGCTGAGCTGCTGCTCGCTGCTGAGGGGCTCTGAGGGAAGTGCCTGTCATGTGCCATCAGGGCATGTGGGAAGCTAAAACTGTGGTCCCCTGATTCTCCAAAGGAAAATGGAGTTGGCATCCATTTGTTGCTACAATGGATGTTCCCACTCTGATTGTTCTCACGCTCACCGTGGCCTGGAGTTCTCTCCTGCTTCAGGCTGCGAAGCCTGAGCTAAATTTAGCTTAGAGGGACTTAGCATGACTTGTTGCTCCTCCTGTTGTTGCACCTCTGAACAGAAGGGTAAGTCATATTTATTTCCTTAGAGCAATGGATTTGCTTTCATGGCTAGACAGCACATAGTATGTCTTAAAATTGAATACTGTCATTGATACGATCCCCAGCCCAAAAACTATGCTTAAAGCCTCTCGGGTTGGACAAAACAAAATGAGCAGAAATGCTCTGTAAGGCAAACCTTAAATACAAGAGAGGGTTTAAGGTCTGTAAATCCATGCACCAAATTCTTATGGGTGGTACTATGTATCGAAAAGAAAATCCAAATAACCAGAGCACATGATTATTTACTTCAGTGGGTTGAAGAGGCTATTTTGTAACATATCCATATGGTTCAATATGTCATGATAAAGTATCTTCACCTTTTGTAACTTCCTTGGGTCTCCCTGAGCAGAGTTGGGACTGCTGTGAAAAGCAAACCAAGGAATTAGAAAGCAGGCTGCGAGAGCTAAAGGAGAAAGTAAAAGATCCACTTCCAGTTGAACATGAAGAGCTCTACAAAGCCAAGGAACACATTAAGGTATTGAACAGCCATATCGTATTTAAATAGATGTAGTCTTTGCACAACACCTGATCCCTGTAAAATCGGTTTTCCCTCTTACCTGCTCTTCAGTGACACTGAATTTCTCTCCTTTATACCATCCTGATTGCTGCCAATCTGCAAAGTCCAACTGACCGAGAAAATTACAAGAGTAGTAGTAGTGTTTGGATTTTTTTTCCTGCTTCTGCTCCCTTTCCACAGTCTGAATTTATAAAATAAGCAGTTCCTCAAACAAAAGGGAAGCTCAATTGGCTTCTATGCTAAAGGCTGAATCTCCCATTTTGTTTTCCAATCTATTTTGGACAGGGAGCTCCTCAGGCGAGAGAGAGACCTTGTAAGTCTGCAAAACACCATGCATACCTGTGGGATCTGAGAATAATTAAAGAGAAGGAAAATTAAGAGTAAGGGAGTGGCAAAAGCCCTTGCAGCCCATAGTGTACCATGAAAATTAAATGGCAAGGAAAGCATTTCCAAGGGATAGGAGACATTTTGTCTGGACTGGTCAGTCTTTCATCATCCTTTTATGAAGTGAATTGTTGACCTATGTAGTGGCAACAAATAAGCTTATTAATGAGCCAAGGCTTTGAACTCATTATCAACTGTCTGAAATCTTCTTTGTGAGTCCTGGCTGCCTTTCCCACGGCAGCAGTCTTGCTGTAGCCCTTAGTTATTTGTGAGATGGCAGCACAACGCTCTTGCCTCTTATTCCAGTAAGAGAAATTCAGCCGCAGAGGCGTCAGGGTCAGACAGTGCCAGTGCAGTTGCTGCTCTTGGGTGTCACAGTATAGTAAAATAAAGGACCAAAATGGCATGGGGGAGAAGGGGCCTCCTTTCTTCTACCTGCATTTCACTCTTATGGAATGAAGCCGTTTTCTTCTTAGGCCTGCACCTTATACGAGTATAGCAAAGTCCCATGAAATTCCATCGTTAGCTCCATTAATGCAGGGATTCAAACCTTGTTAAAATATATAAATGCATGTGTGCACATCTGTAGGGAGTAATTTGTTGTGAGCTCAGGTAAATTTTAGTCTCAGGTTTGTTTGGTTTTCTTCCTCCAGTGTTGAAGCAGATCAGATTTTTTTTTTTTATGATTTGGGTAAGTGACTGGATCAAAAGACCTGTGAAAATGCTTTCAGGGCTCGGAACCAGCACACTTCTGATACAAACACAATTTTTTTTCCTTTAAAATGAGACAAATTGGATGTAAGAGCTTTTTTTGTTAGAGGAGCCAGTGACACTTCCCAGCAACCGCCTTGCAAAATGGGGCCTAGTACCTCATGTGTAGAGTGTCCTGTTTCCCAGCTGCATGCAGTGGTGTCTCTGCTTTTTAGGTGACAATTTTAACACTGATAAGGAAAATGCATAACCTTGTTATAAAGGGAAAGGGGAGTCGGGGAAACAAAGCAGAAGAGAGAGCGTGTTTCTGTGAATGCGCGATTTAAAAGCACCATGTATCTGACAAATCTGATGAAGGGCCTGTGAAATCATTCATTAGAGAAGGGAACCAATTTTATTTTTTTAGCATTTAAATAAATAACCTGAAATTGGAACAAATGCAGGTGGAAAGCAACTTGGCCAAAATAAAAAAAATAAAAAAAAAAAAAAAAAAGAGAACCCAAAGAAGTGGGCATGTTCCTTCCTGGATGTGGAACCCCAAACGCTGCCCTGGAGCACAGGGAGCTGCAGCGGGTCAGGCAGCGTTTCGGAAATTTGGGATGCAGCGGAGGCTGCTGCTGCACCAGTTAAACAGCAGCAGCTCTGCCCTGGGCTCCAGTGGGCTCCGGGTCAGGCCCTGAGCCCCCATCCCAGTCCAGCTGGAGAGCGCTGCACAAGCGGCTGCACATTCCCCTCCTCTCCTCCCCCACAGGCCAGGCAGGGGATTAGCGAGCAGGTTTGGAAACCAGAGGAGCTTAGTGCCAAGGCTTGTTCTGGGTGCGTTTCCATGCAGGAGCTGGAGCAGTCGCTGGCAGACTGGGCCCACAACATGAAGGAGCTGCGGGCCATGAAGGTGGAGTTGGCTCACTGCATCCTCACCGAGGACATGATGGTGCTCAAGGAGCAAGTTGAACATTTGCACAGGCAGTGGGAAGAGCTCTGCTTGCGAGTAAGTCTTCTGCCTCCTCTGGGGTTTTATAGCGGGATATTCATAGGGCCTGGCAGAAAAGGGGGAGCGGGTTAGCAGATGGGATTTCTCTTAGGGTTGGCTCACTTTTGCAGTCTTGGGTGGGGATGAGTCTTCTCCTGGTGCAGCTGACCAAGGCTGAAGTTTGCCCTTTGTTTCCTGGACACAGACTGCTGAGATTTTTTTTTTTTTTTTTTGCAAACCCTTTGTAACTGGTGAGTGCCTGAATTGCACAGAGCTCAAATGCAGCTGTTTGCTGAAATAGGTGGCTTTGTTCTGGGCTGCCAAAGGGCGGGTGGGAGGGAGAGAGGGATAAACACAGGAATTGCCTGAGGGCATGAAGCAGGGAAAGGAAGGGGGAGGTCTTTGCAACCTGATGTTAAAAAAAATGCCAGGAGAGTTGATAAAGAAAACTTAAATGTATTTAAACGCTGACTTCTTGGGTTTAAACACATTAAGAACTGACTTGTCTTTTCTGTAGCAGTAAAATACTGTGAAACGTTTGCCGCCTTTGTGGCTTGTTGCTATATTACGCTTAATTTAGTGCTACATGTAAAATTGCTGGGGAACATTTACCAGCAAGGTCACATGAACTTGATTCACTAGGTTATTATGCAGTTTGAATGTGTGTTTACTTTGCCCTGATAACAGGATTGGAAGAAGTAAAATACTTCGGGGTCTTAAGTTACTCTGAGTGGCTCTACATGACAGCATGCCAAACTCTTGCCTCTCTTTACTCACAAGTCAATAGCTTTTATTTTACAGTTTGTAAAGAACTATTGAAGCGAGTTAGTATTTTGTGTCTAACCCTTACTCAGGCAAAGGTAAAGCAATATTGGTGGGAATATTGCCAGAGTAATGAACAGCTATGCTTATTTCACAAACTTTGGTGTGATGAAATAGTTATTTGGGTTTATTTTTTGCCTTGCAACAAGAAAGAAGAATTTAGTATCTTTGCCTTAAACTGGATGGTTAATCTACAACCAGTGTTTTCTCTGTTATTGTTTCTGAACTCTGAAAATAATTCCAGAGACACCCTTCCCCCTCCTGAGACGTATAGGCCATTATTTTTAAATCAGAATGCCTGAACCATTTTCCTAATGGAAATCTGTAGTTAAGCCTATAAATGAGAGAACTTTGTTGTTTTTCCCTTTTTGGTGAACTGATGATGCCTGCTGTTTCAACTGTGATGAACAGCCCTGAAAATTAAGCTATCTTTTGTATATACCCCACTACAGTCTATCCAAGTAGTAATTTCCTGTCGTAATTTAAGTTCAGAATTTATTCAAAATTTCTATTTTAATTTCCTGAGGGAACAACATTTAGTTCAGTCTATCTTGGAGAGAAGAAAGGGGTGACATTAATGTGACTCTGTTAGGCACACAAAAGTCTGTAGTGGGAGGAATCTATTCAGTGCTGCAGCACTGGGACATACTGAAATGTTTACACAGCCCTAATGAGCCTCCGGAGAGCCTGCACTGATGCTCAGCGCCGGACACGAGGGTAGGGAAGCAGACTTTATCGGTTCTGCTGCTAGCACGACTGCTTTGTTTTGGCTAACAAATTAGGGGAGTCAAGATGTATTGTGTGGAAAAAAAATCTGCAGTATAAATGCAGAGAGGCGAAAGCCTTTAAGAGCGAGACGCGGCTGCAGCTGTCACGGCCACGGCAGCGGGGCGGCCAGATGCCTGTGCCGGACTGGGCACGGACACAAACACGCTTAGTGAGCAGATGCCCTCAAGGGATTAGCGTTCACATAGCTGCCCCTGCAAGGTACATGTAGGTCAAAGATTTAACTATTCCTATCAGCAAGTGTCCTGTCCTAATGAACGCTAGCGTACGGGTTGGGCCTGGGCCTCGGTATTCTTTTAGCCCCTTTTGGGAATGCTCAAATTGCTCCTGCATCACGCTGTGGATGCAAAATTGAGCTGGTACTGGGGCAGCTGGTCCAAGGAGGAAGTGCTCAAAGCAATGGCTTGAAGGGCTGATGTTCTTAGAAGCTTGTCTGGGATTTTTTGGCTCATTCATTTTTTACCCCCAATCTGTATTGCTTAGCCAGCTAAAAGGTGCTTCCTGCTCTTAGAATCCTGCCTTGTCCTGTGCTTAGCAGGCAAAAATGGAGTCAGGATCATTTCAGGATTTAATGATGGTTTTGCTGACATGCATAGTCTCTTCTTCCACTCACCACGTTAACTCGTCTCCACACATGGGAGATGCTGCAAGTGGTAGAGGAAGGATGAAGCATTTACCCTTCATACCTCTGAGGCTGAGGGTACGAGGGAGCATCCCAGAGCAGAGGCCCTCTTAGGGAGACTTTCTGAGGTCCCTGGGGTCTCCAGGAGACTTCTTCCCGTTGAGAACTTTAGAGATTGTTTCCCTGTGTCCCAAGACAGTGCTTTCAGCCTCATCTCTTTGATTAGATCAGCATAAAAGATTTAGAAATCACTTTCACCTCCACATCTCCTCCTTAAAAAAAGTCAGAATTTAAAGGACAAAAGCAATATAGTGGGAGATCACCTGGTGCCTCCTATTTTGACCCTGGTGTTACGTGGAGCTGGTCTTGCTCCCACACTACATGCTTAAACTTCACTCTGAGGTACAAAATAGTGTAGAGATTAGTCTAGGAGAATCAATAATGGAATTTTGAGGAGCCATAAGTTTATTGGTGAGGGTGAGGGGTTAGTTGTTTGTGTTGTTTTGGTTTAGTAGAACTTGTACCATTTTTTACTTCCTTTGTCCCATACATCTTAGTACAGGGATCCATCAAAGTAGATAAATGAATATACAAATATATATATTTAAGACTCCTAGAAATAAGTACTATTGGCTAGTAGAAGAGTGGCCCTGCTTCTTTCTGAGGTGTTGGAGCAGTGATACTAGCTTTGCTGGTTCAGGCAGGAGCAGACCTTCAATTTCTCTGTCTAGACAATTTGTTTATCAGTCCTGGCAAATATAATTTTGAGGAAAAAAATCCATAGTTTTCAATAAAAAGCAGAGATTCTTGATGCTGATTTTTTTGGAAGTTCTCCAAGAACTGGTGAGCAAATAGAAAGAAAAGAGGGAGATTTTTATAGAGAGAAAATAATTGCAGTCAGTAGTTGCAAAGTTTCTCTTACAGTTGCAGAAAAATAAGAAGTTACTTACGTAGGTGTTATTTCTCTTGTGTTATATATGAGACCATACTAAACAGTATGTAGTAATTACATATTTTATATTCCTTCTTTGTTTGGCATTTTCAGGTTTTCACTGAGTAATATTTAAATTGTTATATAAGCTCATTATTTATAAAGCTGTCATTCAGTTTAATTCTTCTGAGGGAGAGAATCTGGTGTTTGCTAGTCAACTTTTGGCCCTGCTATCCAAAATAAGATGTAATAACAATCTGCTTGCTGGCTTTGAAAAGAAAGCTGGAGATATTTGATAACTGCTCCTGCAAAATGGAATATGATCAAATGCAGACTAGAAATTAGTAGGCTCATAATTGTTGGTTTCCTTCCTGAGAAAGACGTTGCCAGCAGTTAATGTGTGTGCTTATCCATAGGTGTCTCTGCGTAAGCAGGAGATCGAGGACAGGCTCAATGCCTGGATTGTGTTCAATGAAAAGAATAAGGAGCTGTGCTCCTGGCTGGTACAAATGGAAAGCAAAGTGTTGCAGACTGCAGATGTTAGCATTGAAGACATGATAGACAAATTGCAGAAGGTAAGTAGTAACGCCACTTTTCTTCAATTGCAGTCTGATAGCTCATTATAGAGACACCATTCCTTATTTCTTCCTTGACTCTCGGAAGCGATACGTGATATAAAACCAGCACGTACAGGCTTTTGTGAGAAGATGAGCTTTTCTAGCCTCAGCTCTTATCTTCTTCTTGATGTTCAGACTTGGAGCATAATGCAAAACAGAAATGCCACCTGACTGCATTTAGGCATGGAGTGTGATGGATGTGAGTTGCGGTGGTGGGGGTCTGGGTTGTTGGGCACAAATGCACATACAGCACAGCTCAGAGCTTTCCCTAATGGGGATCAGTGGTGTCCTGGGAGCATCTCACTGCTCTCACCACCTCCACCCGTGTCGGCAGTTACGAAACTGGTAGTCAGAGGGCAAAGAAAAGATTAAAGGACAGGATTGGTCTTATGCCAGGCGAACAAGAAGTTACCACAACCAAAAATAAAACCTAATTCTGCCCCTTCTCCTTGGTAGTCAGTGCAGTTAGTGCTTTCAAATACTTTTGTATTAGCTTTAAACAGGACCATTATTTTGCTGCAGTGTTCCTCCCCATGGCTTAAAGGTCTCGATATCTAATCCCAGATCTCCTCTGGATAAGAATACCAGCAAAATAAAGCCATCCTAGACTTGAATTTGGGTTCTTTTGAGGTAGCTTGATTGAAAAATTACTTTAAATCAGGAAATCAGAGACAAAATTAGAACAATAAATTGCTATTTTTAGGAGTACTTACTCCTGGCACTTGCAAGTCTTTAAGCTGCTTATTTTTTCTTAGTGGCTTCATTGTGAGAGTGTTTTTCCATTGAGGGTTTTGTTTTGTTTTAAGTGAAAGAGTTCTACATGCTAATGTAGAAACCTCAGCCATAGCAAGCCAAACCTGACTTCACATCACACACGTGGGAAAAGAAACAGATAGTTTTGATTTGGTTTTGTTGTTTTGTTTTGTTTTGCCCAGGAATTAAGCAATGTTTGTGTATATTTATCAGGATTGCATGGAAGAAATAAACCTGTTCAGTGAAAATAAGCTTCACTTGAAACAAATGGGCGATCAGCTAATCAAGGCTAGCAACAAGAGCCGAGTTGCAGAAATAGACGATAAACTCAACAAAATCAATGACCGCTGGCAGCATCTCTTCGATGTCATTGGAGCACGGTAAGAAAATGATTTTCAATGTTTTATATGAGATAAAAGTCAGAGGCTAGTGTCCTTGACCGTCAGAAACAGACTGACACGACTTTTCAGTTCTGTGGAAATTTATTATTGAGAGTCAAATGAAACTGAAGTTAATGCTTTTTCGTTATGACTTGTTGCTGTATTATGACACCAAATGTCTTAATTTATCTAATGGTAGAGGGCAGGGTATAAGAGTTCATATAAAGTATGATTTTAATCATGGGAGCTATGTAAAAGGAAGAGTCAAAGTCGTTTCTCTGTTGCATGCGTTGAATTGCAACTTAATTTTAAGGCAGTATGGTAGGAGTTCATTTGGGCTCTTTAGGGGAGAGCCTTGCTTTAAGACAAGCCTCTATTTCACCCTATGTCTGAGTGCACAGAATTTGAGAATAGATTCCTGGCCTGTCTCTGTAGACAGTCAGATTTATATAATGATAAACTTCCTTTTTTACATTCAAAAGTGTATGAAATTTCATTTAATATTAATTCTATTTCTTTACTCTCTTTCCTAAAAACAACTGGAAGACCATACCATGAGTTTATTTTTTTAAATTCAGGATCTTCTGCATGATGGTGAAATGAAAAATACTATCAGTTGAAATTAAAACAAAAACCTGCATAGCCTAGGCAATGACCTCTTCTTAAAGGATTAAACATCTTTATGATACTTGACAGAACATCATGATCATTTTAGTATTAGCCTTACTGAGACGATCCCATTTCACTATTATCTGAGTTTCTACCACAGCTTGGGAGGAGGATGCTAGGCTGGTCTGGCTGCCTGCCAGAGTTTATTAGCAATCCAGAAAAAACAAGGCTAACACCAAATTAGTACCGGCCTAAGCTTCTCTCCCAACGTTTTGTTTCACCTGTAACCCCCCTCTCTGGGCCCTCAGAAGCTCTCATGCTCAGTTCACATTTGGGACAGATAAGGCGGGTGGTTGTGCTGTGACAATGTAGTGCTAAGTGTGCTGCATCTTAATCAGGAATGAGATCTGAATTAATGGTGACACATGAGCTGTGAATGATTAAGCAGAAGCTGCCTTCTTAAGATATAACACTTTGCAGATAGCCTTGCAATGGTTTGTCTCAAGGTGTCTTTTTATTTGATCCGGTGTAGGAAAGAAGGCTTCACTCTTGTAACAGCACTTTTTCTGTTCTCATCTTATGGTAACATGCAACTTTAAAAACACTTTTATGATAATTTGTGTTCTGCTGTGTGTTAGTTTTGAATTGTAGCAATTTTTAAATGCAGATGAAAATGTATTATTTTAAACCTGAGGTAAACATGGCACATTTCTAGTAATATTCAGGAAAATATGCCAAAGAACTGATGGGATATTTAGAGAGAGATCTGGCAGTCTTATTCAGGTAGTCTGTGACAACAGAGCACTTGTTTGTCTACCTGGGATCTCTTAAATCTTTATCTTCAGACAAGTGTATGGTGGTGCTTTGACGTACATTAATGCAAGTTACAGCATCAATGTAGCTCCCAGAACTGGATATCTAAGTGGATATTGCAGCTACTGGGGAGTTGGTGTGATGCTTTATGATTGTTCCTGTGTTCTTAATCTAAAAGGTCTGTAACATGCCAGCTTCTACTTGTGATTTCCACCAACTTTGTGCTCAGGACCAGGGTAATGAACTGGAAGAACCTGACAAAATGTGGTTTTAAGCAGCACCCTCAGTGGTCCAAGGTTATCAGGCAGCCCAGTGGTCTCTGCTGGTCCCCTTGGACTTAATGCTAACAGAGGTTCAGCATATTGCAGCATTTTGCAGCATGGGTGTAGCACATCTCCTCCCTCATCTAATCAACCTTGCTTGGGCTTGGCTCACAGCTTGGCTGTTCTCGGCTGCTCAGCGATAAATAATACCAGACTAGGCACTCACAATAGAATTTGAGTATGGTCCTAAGAGTTTATTTTGCCCTGTTCACAACCTTGCGACTTTCCCTTTCGAGATCTCTGCTATGGTGGTGGCTTGCTGCTGAGATTTGAATTTTGAAGGAATTAGACTTCAGTTGACTGAAATTTCCACCTCACCCATAGGTATGCTTTGGGGCACTAAAGAGGAGGTTCCTCCTATGCTTTTGGGTAGCCTCCCTTAAGCTCAGGCGTTGGAGAGGAGGCAGCAGTTCTACCGATCACAGATGTGACACAAGTAGGGCCTCTTCATGGGAGAGCGGAGCAGAGCAAGGAGCCTTGGGCTAGAGGCAAGATGACCTGCGAGCATGGGTTGTGATGCACCATGATGATAGACTGTTTCCTTCCTTTTCAGTTTGTTTTTGCAAAAACTTAAAAAAAAAACTTTAAAAAAAAAATATCGTATTTAAGCTGTGCTGAAAGAGTATATGAAAACAGAGTGGTGGCAAAATTCGTGTTGGCCCTGTTGCATGAAGCCATCACAATCCAGACATCTTGACAGGATCTCAAACATCCACCATCACCAGTTTCATTCAATGGATAGGATGGATTGGCTCCAGGGAGGTTGGAGCCTGTAGGGCCTGGTATGGGGGGCTGTGCACCCACTGCTGTCCCGCAGAAGAGAGACTGCAGCGCTGCACAACAACTGCCATGGCAGCATACCCGGATGAAGCCCTTTTTATTGGGCATTGCTTCATTTCTTGGGGAAGATAAAAGGGGTGGAGGAGATGCTTCAGGGCAGGACTGCCAGAGGGCCTTGGAGGGTTTGAGGCAATTGAGGTAGGAGAATGCTGCCTGGAGAGAAATGATTAATTTTGACCATGGCGGGGAGGCAATCTTGTCTTGCTCCTGAAAAAACTACTTGTAGGAACTTACTTTCACAGCACCTCTGCGAGATGAGGAAGTGGTTTTGCTCCTGGCTTTTCAGATCAGTAGCTGTGGCAAGTAAATTGAAGTGAAAATTTTCTGTGTTTTTGGGTGCTGAATCCGCGACTTGAAGATTTTTTTTTTTTGACAAGTGTTACGACTTCAGCACTTTCTGTTAAACGCATAACCAGCTGCTGCCTTTATTCGCACTTGCGAGAGCACCATAGCCCACTGCACTGCTTCCCTGGCCCCCGGTGGCTGTCCATCACAGGGGCAAGGACCAAATCTCACGACGTCTTCATGGCAGGCCAAGACTCAGGCAGTAAGTAAACTACAGAGCCATGCACTGAGTAGGAGGAGAAAATGTACATTCAATAGCTGTGTGTTCGAAGCCAGTCCTCCATTCCAGGCACTGACTCTTTCTCGTAGTAGACAAGCACTTTATGATCCTGTGGTTAAAGAGTATAAAATAACCTGTATCCACAATTGAGATTTATAGTGAATTTCAGTTCTGTGGTTTCTAATGGCTCCATGGCTGACCCTGCAACCTGAGTAACATTTTATCTTTTCTGTAGTGCAGTGTATGGCTGTGTGGTATCAACATGAAACCAAACCAGTCTCAAGCTAATGTATCAATAGAGAGATTTCTCCTGATAGCTTATTTCACCTTTTTAAACCAATAAACGTCCTGGGACAGATGGGCGAATTAGGTGAGCTCTCCATTTAGTCCTTGAAGTGATTCTCTTAGTGCATGGTGACAAGTTCAAATTTGCCATATGGCTGCTCTTGCAGGACTTAACACTTTCATTATATGCCTGTGCTCGGCTTGTGAGGTGGCAAAAGCTTTGCCTCGTATTGCAGCCGGAGGGTGGCTTGGTGCAAACTTGGAAAAGTCTCAAAACGTTAACTCTCATGGGATAAAGTAACCATCAAGACATTAGCATGCCTGGAAAGGAGAACAAATGAATTTCTGTTCAGCTCGGAAGATAGTCTTACCAGGGGAGGTTCTCATGCTGAAGTCTCTGTTGATAGAGGGGGAATACAAACATACTAATAGGCAGAAAGGGAGCATTGTGCCGACTGTAAAAATGGATGCAGAAAATCTCTTGCTTTTGTTCTCTCGTCACCAGCCTCGTAGCAGCACTTTGCCAGAAGAAACCACTGCATGCTTGCACGTGCACCCAAGTGAAGGCCTGAAAGAGTAGGAGAAGGAGTGCACAGGCTGCACGTGGGTGGTAGACAGCCAAAAACCTGTGGAGTGGCATTTACATCCCTGGCATGCTCTGGAGCAGCACTCCCCAGCCATGCATTAACTGGCGAGACTTGCCAAGGACCTGTGTTGTGCACAGCCATGTTCCTCGGTGTCCTTCCCTGGCCCATTCACCACCGATACTAACTCCATGCTTTGCTTCCCAGCCCAGCGGTTAAGTGTTTGCCTTCTGCGCTGCTGTTTGCATAGGGCCTGCTGGCAGACTGGAGGAGCACCCACGTGTCACAGGAGGGTGTCTGCGCTGCCTGGGGTTGTGCAAAGCATTTGGATGGTGCTTCATTAAAGCCACCAGCTTCATCAGGGGCTGCTTCTGGCCGTTTTGGGTCTGCAGACCGGTCTCCACAGTAACAAGCCTTGCATTTCTGTACCTCTGGGCATCCTGCAGCTCCTCCCACTGCCGCTAAGCTGTGGAAGGGGGATGCCATTTCTCAGCTGCTCTGGCTGTGGGCACGCTGTGATGTGTTTTCTTATTTGGTGGGTCTGGTCTGTGTTTTCAGCCTTGTGGAGAAAGGTGCGTTTTTTGTGTATGTAGCAGGAATGGGTTCAAATGACTGTGACCTTTAACGCGAGTACGAAGATACATGGAAGCTAGCAAGGCCAAATGGGCCTTCTCATTCTTTTAAATATGAATCCTTGGCAAGTAGGTCTTTTCCCTGTGTTCACAAGCTGCCAGCCCGCATTGCAGGGTCCAGGAATCTTAAACTGTGATGACCAAAGTCAGCCCCTTCCTTCCCACATCGAACTTGGGAGTTTCAAGGTGTTTTCAGCTGGTTTCCTGCATACCCTGGCTGAAATTCCCAAACAGCCTGAAACTGCTCAGGTTGCAGTAAAACGGGAAGGAGTGGAAGCTCTCCAGTGACACTGCCTTGTGCTGTGCAGGGGGTCCACGGAGGTTTTATTGGGGAGCTTCAGTGAGCCGCCGCTTTGTGCTTCCCCTTCCTCCCTGCACCCTCACTGTGGCTGGGCTGCCCCAATAGCTGCTCTGGCGGCAGCAGGCCCCAGCTTGGTAGGTATGGGGGGCGAGCAAGTTCATACCACCTCTCAGCTGGTCTTTCTGTTTATTTTCTGCCACATTGCTTAGCCTTTGGCGGGGCAGACCATCAGGCACCATGTGTTGGTGTGCTGTCCTACCCTGTTGCAGCTGCGGCTGGGCAGCCCACAGTCAGTGTGGGTGAACTCCAAGTTCAAAGGTCTTTTTAAATTGCTGCAGATCAGTATTGCATGGGAAGGGAAGCAAACTATGCTGCAGTTAGGCCCCCAGTTAAACGATACAGCCATGTTTGGCAGAATTATACTGGTTTGTGGCAGTATCAGTGTAAAATCTCATTCTTGTAATTATTTTGGTGCAAAAAAAAAAACAACTGGGCAGTTGAAATCTGACAAAGTGCCTGCTTTCTTTCCGTGTTCTCCGGGCACCCTGTCCTTTAGGGATTACGCTTCTCTTAGGTGCAAAAGCTGTGACAGGATTCATTATCGTATCAAGCAGGATGGTGGGGCTTATTTTGGTTATGCAATGTGTGCCGACTGTGCCAGGAGCAGGGGGGAGCTGGCGGTGCAAGAGGAGTCCCGGTCTTCTGCACGCTGTCACCATTCCCGGTGTCTGCCTTCAAGATGGGAGGGTTATTTCCCCATTTTTCTGTCTCAGACCTACCATTTTGAATGTATTTTTGAACCTCCCCAGACCATAATCAGGTTAAAACTGTCAAGGTGACTGGGCGTGATTTACCTGTGCAAATGTCTGAAGCCCTCTCACAGCGTGCAGTGTCTTCCCAGGCACTTTTTATCCTGCCACATATTGAATGTGAGCGATTGGCAAGCCAATACAGGTCTGGGGAAGATGACCTGAATACCGAAAAACCTTTGATTTCAAAATCATTCCTTGCATTGTTGGTGGGATTATCATAACTTCTTTATTTTTTTCCTGATATTGGCTGGGTGGGGAGTGACTTTTAATCCAAGGTTCTCCGACTTCCGCCTTTTTTTGCCACCCCATGATCTCTGGCAGTCATAACACACAGGAATCATGACAGCGTGTTTTTCCACAAACGAATTATGTCATAAATGAAGATTAGGGGTTATTTTGTCTTCCAGCGTAACAGGCGACTTGCACTGGAGGCCTTCCGCCTGCACTGGAAGGTTAAAGAGAGGACAGGTTAGTGTGTGGGAGATTTAATTCGTACTTAAATACCTGGGATATAATGGTAAAGGCGAGAAAGAAGAACGCAGGGGAAGTAAGGGTATATCTGTGTGCGTGGTGCCTGTGCGTGGATGTATGTTTTCTCGGTTTTTTGGGTTTGCTTCAAATTGACTCTGCTGCAAATCATCCGGGTCTGAGGCTCCAATTCCTCTTTTGCACAAGAAATAAGCACCGCATCTACCTTTTTCGGTGCCGAAGCCTCCAGCCTGCAACCTTTTTGTTGCCAGCCGCGGGCAGCCGCTCAGCGTGTGCTTCTTCGCGTGCTAATTCTCTTGTGTCAGAATAAAGCTCTTGTGGTTTTGTTCTGAGGAGGGATGCGGCCGTTTGCCAGGTAAAATACCAACCCAAAACGTAGGGGTTAAAACTGGGGAGGGCKATAGTGGCTCCCCAGCTCSGGGGTCGGGGAGGGGAGGGGGACGGGCGAGCCTCCCCCCCACGCAGGATGCTAAAGCGGCGAATAAATAGGGCATCTGTGGAGGAGGGGTTTCCTCTTCCATGCCTGCCGTGGTTGCACAGACGATCCCCCTGGCAGCTTGGGATTTGCAAGCTGAGGAATGGTTTTTTCTTGCGAACCGTAAGTGCCATGTTGGTAAGCGGCTGCGGGTTTGGTCGCGGTGGGTTTCGTTGGAGCAGGCATCGCTGGCGCAGCGGGACCCGCCAGCATCGGGCGTCGGGGGGGGGGAAGGGCACCGCAGTGCCGGTGCGCCAGTGGCTCCTTGCAATTCGCCTTGGACAAGTGGATGAGTGGGAGACGCGGCGTGTTAGCAGGAGGAATAGTGCTCAGGGGCCTGTCGCTTAAAATCAGCTGTGTTTGGGGGTTTTGCACCCAAGACAGTGGAGATCTGCAACAACAACCTTTTTGGACTCGCCGGTAACGCGAGAAAAGCCTCCTCCGGCGCACCCGCTGTTTGCTCGCTGTGCTGACACAACCCACGAACACGGGGGCTTCCTGTCATTGTACCAGGGCCGGGCGCTGTACAGAGAAACGTCCTCGCATTTTATACAAAGGCCTAAAATTTGCCTTTGACATCACCTCTCCAAATCGGGTCTTTTGTCCCTCACATGGTTAAGCTCGCCCTGCAACTTACTGAACAAAGGTTTCCTGGGTTGTGCATCTCATTTGCCTTACCGGGTTGTAAACAACCCGATCAGCTGGCAGGGCAATTTCAGCTCCTCTTCCCTTAAAAAGAAGTGTATGTAGTATCTTYTTCTGTTGACGTTTGTGCTTGTGAAGGAGAATTTGGAATATACGTCAGGATGTTTTTCATTCCTTCAGACACTAAATTTTGAATGTTATTTATTACCTTATTTGAGCTTCCCTGTACCTTTCCTSCAGCATTTTGACAGCTAATGCAATGCAATTGGCAGGCATTTTGCAATTCTTTATGTTTGTGTGAATACATTTCAATCAACCTGGAAGAGCCTTCTACTGCTAGATACTTCCTGAGTAGTTACTACAAAATATTCTGTGTATTTGTGGGGCTAGGCAGTGATTCAGCCTGAAACAGCTTAATGCATTTCTCTTGTAACCTGATGCTGGCAACTTCATCGAGGGTATTAAGACCCAAATCCAATCTCGAGTCAGGTCAGTTAGTCCTTCTGTTCACTTTTGCAGCCAGCTTTTAGTTATAATCTACTAGTTTTATTCTTTTTCTGCCACTTCTATTTTGGTGTAAAGATTAAGATATTTAGAAACTGGCTTTGTTTGGCTTATCCCAGGAATCTTATGCATGTGTCTAAGCGCTGTTTTGAATCAGGATATCTTTTAAGCTGGGCCCATTGCAAAGTACAAGATATGTTTGATTTTGTTGGGGTTTTTTAGATTAGTGGTGTGATATTTGTTGGTTGGTTGGATTATTTTTTTTAATTATTACTATTTTTTTGCTTCTGGGGCCATGTTGAATGGTGGCAGGTGAATTCTCATTGGGAAGTGAACTATGGATAGGTAGGCCTTTATTCAGTAAACAGTAAGTTTTGTCTGTTTGACCAAAAAACTTGAGAATTGCACTTTGTAGAGGAAGAATTCAATCAACAGTGGTGGCAGCCTCTTCCATCTTCTGCGTAACTGGGAGGAGCTCTGCTGCACTTGAACTTTTATTGCTGTTAAATCACTGTGTGTTGGGTGATTGGTCACCTGGATGTGGGGGGAGCTTTTGACCCCAGGCTTGATGGCTTGCACTGTGCACCCCCACCCAGCTCCCAGGAGGCCTGTCTTTCCATACAAATAGTCCCTTCAGGATGCATCTCAAAAGAGTTCATGAGGTTTCTTTCATGCAAAGAGCAGATAATTTGCAAGAATACTTGCAGTGTGCAGAAATGCATCTGAGAATGGTTGTTGCAAATGTAAGACTTTCGTGGATGTAATTAGTCTATTTTACGTTTTTCTTCGAGCTATAGCCAGAGAAATGGCAGTTCCCTGTGACTTCTGTGCAAGTTGACGGTGCTGAATGAGGATGCTCAAATTTTTCATCATTTCACCTGTTGCTTCAGTGTAAAACCCTACCCTTTACCTTGAGCTCTGTGTCTGCTGACTGCAACAAGAGCAAATCAGCCAACGTGAACATCTGGACAAGGCTGCCTTCCTATTTACACGCTGCACTAATGTGAACTTCTGTTAGGTTTTTATTCTTCTCTGGCTGATTAGCTCAAGTTTAAGATTAATGATTTAGAGCATTAAGGGTGGTTAAATGACTGACAAATGCCACATTCTATCCACAACATGTAACAAATTAAATATTACTTAATTACAATGGTGTGTCTGTAATGGCAATTGCTAGAAAGTAAATACAAGCTTGCAGTACCACAGTGGTGCTGTCTTTGAGACTGTTGCTTCTARTAACACTAGTAAAGACCCACATATTTATGTAATATCCATAACTTGAATTTTAGAGTGATTTCTAAGGCAAAATAATATTCTTTTGGTGAAAAAAACCCCACTTGGATTCTAAAACTGTTGCTTTTTAAATTTAATGAATGTGCTGTCAGTCATAAAGACATTTATTTATAATCTAATATCCCTTAGTTTTGCTTTGGACTTCCTTGGCTATGTTCACCTACCTGTTATCCAATATGCAGACTGAAGAAAGATGTCTTGCAACCCATGAATTTTTCTGTAATGCAACTTCAGGATAGGAAACAGGTGGATACAGACAGAGAAGGAAGTAGAGGGAAGCAGAGATGATACTGAGCAGTGCAGTCAGCAGGTCAGCTGTGGCATCAGATGGTCCCAACATGCGCATCTCTTGCAAGTCACCAGAGAGACATTTCCAAAGCACTAGTGGGGAACATCATAGAATGTGCAGAGAATAAATTGACACTGGATACGGTCCGGGACAGTGCAGCGATCGAGCCTTGCTTTCCTCCTGACCGGCCTGAAGTCATGCAGAGTTAACAATGCAACAGCGTTTGGCTCAGACTTTTCCTCAACCGTGGCTCTTCTGTCAGTTCTTCCCTTTGGTGCTCAACACAGAGCCTTTATTGTCCCATCCCTCCAAGGAGAAGGGTTCCCAAGTCACCTGTCTTTGGTGAGCCATGTGCCCTGGGGAGTCAYAGGCCCTGCTGAGGGGCAACTGGATCCAAATTGACTGGTGGGACCGAAGCAGGGGATAGGGTGGAGCAAGAATTAGGTCTCCTGGGTAAATTAYTGCCAGCCCATGATAGCACAAGAAAATGCTGTGCAGTTACCAGAGTATGACATGTTCATTGAGTACCACTTAGTAGAAGCAGAACCAGGAGCAGGAAAATTTATATAGCAGCTGTTTGCTTGGGAGCCAGATGCCTTCTGCATACAGGGTTGAACTAGGGAGCAGAGCTCTGAAAAGAGCTCATTAAGGAAAGCAAGAGCAGCTAAATGCTTTTGTCATCCGCTGGCTTCCTCTCTATCAGCTGCAGCAGTGGAAAGCGCGGTCCGTGTGAAGGGGCAGAGGCAGCTGCTTTGCAGTTTACACCARTATGGGTGGCTTTGTGGGTGCAAGGCAGGAACAAGGTGGACCATGGACTTGGGCCAAATCCTTCAGGCTGGCTTGCAGGGTTGCATCAACCAGACAAGACTAATTTTACATTTCAGAGAGTGCAGAGTTGCTAAATACYGGCCAGGAGTCCTAGTGTAGGACTGTGCTCTTCTCGCCCTCCTTGTAAAACAACTGAAAGTACTGCCTGGTCCTTTTGGGACAAGAGGTAGGGGAGGTGCTTCCCATGCTGCTAATCCATATGAGACCCCAAATTTTCTGGCCTTACTCTGTACCTTCACAGTAACCAATAGGACTGAACAAATCCAGCAGGATCATTCCCACATCTCCATAAGTGCTTTACCTTAAATCAAGTGTCTAGCTGACATATGTATCCTCTTTGATTGCCTTAAGATTGCTAATAAGATCAGTTGTTGCTTASAGAGTGGCATATTCATTATGGATTAGCTGTCCTGCATATCTTCTGTCTTTGTATCATGTGCTGCAACAGGCAACTGCAAAAGCCACTCGGGTACAGGCAGTTTGGACCGCTCTCCTCTAAAACTGGCTAGGATAGTTCGGCAGCAGGCGGGACRGTGGGCCAGGAAACTCCGCATTTTTCTTGCAAGGAGGGGCAGGACCTTTGCGTGAAGCCAGCATCCCGGTACCCTGTCAGGGCACTTCTGTCTTGGTGTAATCTGTCTCTGCCTGCACTAGATGAGATTACATCCCCCCCACCCTACCCCAGTCCGAGCTTGCACAATGCTGGTGTTGCCAAGTACGTTAGGGTTCATCTCGTGCATTTTGGGACATGCAGTGATCCCCTTGTACAAGCTGCCCTTCCAGTCCCAGCTGCTGTTTTTGTTTAGCTCATGACAGGTCTCAGTCAYGGTGGGTAATGAATGGGAAATGTTTTGGCCTTTTCACGATGCGTACTTTAACTTTTTGCACTGCACTTGACTTAGATAATGAGGCTCATCTGGGTAGTTGCTAGACTAGACAATTAAACTTAGGGTTTAATTTGGAAATTTGCATTTTAAAAATCACATGCAAGGTCCAAAAATCCATCCCAAGGCACAAGAACAGAACTAGGCATCAGAGGGATGCAAGCAGCCAGGAGGACAGCACGGGGAAGCAATGCTGGCTAAGAAGTGAGTTCTCCCTAGGTCAGGAGTCGARCGATTTCACCTGACTTTAGCATCTGCAGGGTTGATGTTCATAGTACTGCAGGGTAGACCGTTGCAGTTCATGGAGAGAAATACATGCTTTTTGGTACAGTTCATCTCATCTTGTGATCTGGATGTTTAAGACAGCTTTGATGGAAATCATTATCTAGATTTTTTTTTTCTCCATTAACTACCAAGGTCTAGATGGCAAGCTCCGATATCAGTCTGAAGTCAGAAGAGATATGTGTCACCCCGACGTTGGGCTTTTTGGTAATTTTTGTTGTGAATTGCAATAAATGAGAATTTCAAGGAAAGATTTAAGAGCAGTGAGGTAGTTTAACAGATATTCCTCCAACCCATGGGGRCAAATTTGCCAAAATGTACAAACATGCTACTTGGATAATTTGAGGGGCTTCTAAGGGGTTTTGACATGGGAATATGCTGTAAAGGCTGGAAAAAAAGAATTGAGAGCTGTGCTACAAACAGCTGTAAGAATGGTCTTGATGGTTCATTTGCTTCTCTGCTGCACAGCTCTCTCTAGCCATTGGATATTCTCCCGCTTCAGGATTTTTTTTTTTTCATTTTCACCCACCGGGAGAGTCTGGCACATCTCCGCACATTTCAGTGTGCTGTTTAGAAAAGCTTTTAATGTTGTGGCACTGTAAGTTCTACAGTGGCCGTTGTTCAGGCCTTCTCCTCTGCCAGCATCCATTTGCCCAGGGTGTTGGACCGGTGGTTTGGGCAAATTCTGCCTCMGTTGGCGGAGCGGTACCTTGCTGATTCGGGTGGGCCTCTTGGTTGCTGAAGAAGACACTGAATGTAATTCACAGCAGGAAAACCAAACCATAGATAGCCATTTTAGTTTTAATTGTGGCATGTTACAGTACGAAAYCCCACTTAGACAAACGTCCAGGAACTGACTGAAGGGCTCACTAGCAGATGAATGAGGCTACAAAAATTCACTCTGCTCGTATAGATAGTTTCATCAAAGAATTCACACAAGACCTTCCCACAGTTATASAGCAGAGGCCTGCTGAGCCAATTTAGGTAGGTTTTGACTAAAACATGGCTCTGATTTACAGGCAACRGCTTGGTGCGACAGTAAGTGCTTCATAAAGCCATGCCTGTCATCACCTTCTGCTAACATCATTTCCACTGATTGCAGATCTTTGTAACAAAATGTTCTTCCTGGTTTGCATAGGGTGAAGAAACTGAAGGAAACATTTGCTTTTATACAACTATTGGACAAAAACATGAGTAACCTTCGCACCTGGTTGGCCCGCATTGAGTCTGAGCTTTCCAAGCCTGTTGTTTATGACATCTGTGATGACCAAGAAATCCAGAAGAGACTGGCAGAACAGCAGGTGGGAAATAGCAGCAACCAGAGTAAATGAGCTAAAATGCTGCTTACACTTGGTCCTGTTTTAAAATCACCTGATTCTTTTCTTTAGCAAGACCTTCTGTTTGTTTTTCATGGCATGCTCCTGCCAAGATGCGTTACACGGAAAATTTTTATTTGCTTGCTGTAGTTTCAGTATCGTGTTGACTTACCCCGACTTCTCCCTTCCCCCCTCCACCCAAGGAAAACATGCAAAATACAAACAAAAACATTCTTACATTTGAGAGTTTGCTCAGTTAAGTACAGCAGACTTCATAAGGGCTAGGCAGGGCACAGACAGTGAGCAAAATCCATGCGGATGACTTAGGCTGACAAGGCGTGAATGACGGGTCTCCTGCAAACTGGCTGTGACAGATTTAAGTGCTGTGATTTGATGTATCTCCCTCACTAGCTCAGTTCTCTTCCCCTCCTTACAGACAGCAGAGCAAGCTTGGCAGATGTTTGGGCTTTGGAGGATGGACTTGTGCAAACATACYGTTGACTGAGGCCTGATCCAGTAGGCAGGCTCTGAAGATCCCCTCAGGGTTGGGTGAGATGGTGCGTGAATCCAGCTGAGGCATAAGTGTGAACCAACCTAGCACCGTTGGGTGTTGGTTGAGTGCGTGTAGGCATTTATCCGAGAGAGTGGCTTACCAGGGGGATCTTAAGGATCTATGCTAGTTTTAAGTGGTGGAGATGGCAAGGATCGGGCACAGCTGAACGTACCAGCCAAGTGGAAGTGTGAGATGAGTTGGATAGTCCTGGAGTAAATTTCTCTCTCCAGCAGCCAGGGAAGGAAAAGGAACTTCTCCAAAGCACGGACTTGCTGGTGGAGTCAGCCTTTGCTCAGGGCTGTGCTATAAGTCTGCCCAGGTTCAAAGTGCCTCCCTGGGAAGGCTGAAAATGACCACGGCTGTCATTTGGCCTTTGTGTTAAGCAAGAATATTTTCCCTAAAGCTGAGGATCAAGAATAAAGCTGTCAAGCTGTCAAGAACACCTGTGGGTGTTCTTCCCATCCTTCCCATCTTCTCTCTCTCTGGCAGCTGCTACCATGTCTAAGCAAAGATCCCTGAGTGACCCAGACCTGAGGGCTGTGTTCTCTGTTGGTTGATACGGCTCTCCATCCACTCATGTCTCAGACATGACGGGAAGGGCCAGCTCCTCTGCGACAGGAGTGGAGATGGCTCCCACCGACTCCGCTGCAGGAGTTGGTCAAACACCAGAAGCCTTGGCCCAATGCCTCTAATGGTTTTATCTGCATTGTGAATGGTCATGTAAACAACAAGGAAATATTTTATCCCCATCCAAACCTTTTGCATTCTCAAAGGCTGTGATAAATTGCCAGGCAGAGAAGAACGTGGGGCACACAGGAATTGTGTCCAAACTAGTTTATTTTTATTATGAGCATTCAAGCTTCAGCTYGCTGAAAGAGCCATCATTTGCTGCTCAGAGCTACTTACTGCTTTGTTGTTTGAATTCTGTTTCAAACATAGACCTCTGGGCACCTCTAGACTCCTTCTACTGTAACCTTTCAGCAGGCTGAGTGTGAGAAGACTGTGCCGGCTAAAAAGACCACAGTAAAAAAAAAAAAAAAAGCCTCTTTCACTCTGCATTAGAGAAACCTTTATCTGAATGCAACAAGTAAAAAGATCTTTCCTGGTTTCATCCGAACAATTATTTCAGCAAGAGCAGAGTGATGGTGAGAAATATGCCCTACAGGCTTCTTTTATTTGACATCCATGACTGGAAAAGCTTTACCTGTTCAGTCTTGAATAATGACATTTAAAAGCATTGTGCATCCACAGAGATGTTTTAGGGAATGTTTGTTCAATTAAAGGATGAAGATTAAAACCTGAATAATATTAATTTTAAGATTTCAAAGCTAAGCTGTTTCACTAATGCAGAAGTCTAGCAGTGTGTAGTCTGTTTAAGCTCTCTGGGCAATGCTGTGCAGAGTTGAAGGAAGAGTGCCTTTTTGGGCTCAATGTATTTTCCTGCCCCCATTACTTAGTTTGTTGTGTTTGTCTCACCATAATACAGTCCAGGTCATTTGGAATAACAGCTTGGAATACAGCAAGGGTTCTGCCTGGGGTTATTCCATGAACCCAGGCATGACCAAAAGTAATGAGATTGTGTCAGCAACATTACCATAATSCAAGTAGAGTGGATTTGTAATCTGTGGTCCAAATTCTCATTTTCACTAATACAGCTGTAAATCCAGTGTAATTTAATGAATTCAGAAGAGTCTCTTCAGGTACCAGTAGTGGGGTAGAGCCTGCTCTCACATGTAGAGGCTGTGTTAAAAAGACACTGCTGCCTCTTGCTCAGAAAACAGCTGTGAATTCTTAATAAGCTGTCAAAAATTATGTTGGGTCTGCTTCTGGCAATCTCTCATCTATGTAAAGATTTTGGCTTCTACATTCCTTAAAGACTGTACATTACCACAAATCCCACAAGCCAAATTTTGACCATTTATGGCTCAACCCTTTCACATACCCTTGTAACGCCACTGAAGACTCCCACTGGGTGATACTCAACTCCTTGCAGCTTGCTGACTTCTGGGAAGATCTTCCTCCAACTCCTTTTGTATTTATTACAAGCTGTATCTGTTTTGGGGTTTTTTTGTTTGTTTTATTTTGTTTTGGTTTTGTAAGTCTAGGGCAAAACCAATTCTGCTTCATCTGTTCACTGAAATCAGTAATACCATTTAATGGGAATTCCTGTTCACTGTTGTCAGTAAAATATTCATTTGTGTTTGTTGTTCTAGTGTTGTTCGAGCAAAAGTCTCCGTATCCTTCATTAGGAAAGCCAGAAATGGGTTGAAAAAATAGAAATGTAGTGGACATAGTAATTTCATTAATATTTACAGTTGGTAGCATTGTATGGAGCTGCCTTTTCAATAAGAAATACATAGATAAGGCTTTCTTTTTCCGTTACTCAGTTACATTGACTTTAGGAGTGGTTATAGGTACAGAATGAGAGGCCAGACTACGATGGAGATGCAGGCTCTGGAGAAGAAACCTATTGTGTAGATTAGACAAAGGGTCTTTGCCAGACCCTTTAAAATAGTCAAAACAGGAACTCTGCAAGAGGGAATAAGAAAAGTAGTGTAATACCAGCTACTTGCGTGCCGTGTTTCTGTGTTTTGTGATATCAGCCTGTGATCATATAATCACTAAAGTACACGAACTGTACTATGAATTCTCAGTCAAGTCTTACAGTGCAGTAAGCTGATATGAGACACTGTCATCTTGTACTGTCAAAATTAATAAGTATGTGTTTACGATATGTGTAAGGTTTGGATTTTGAATGCACATTAAAATTGTCCAGACTGTTAATGAGAAGATTGAGCTTTCACTGAGAAACCAAAGCTAGACAATCCCTTTTTGCATGGTGGTTCTGTCCTGACCTGACAGCCTGTCATCTGCACAGCTCATCCTGCAAGTTTGTTTTCTAAAGCTAAATAAGCTTTTCCTGACACACAAACTGCTTTTTCCCCATCCTCTGTAGCATATTGAAAGGGTATGTCTGAAGCCTAGCTGTGCGTGTTTCCTTCTACTCAAGCTATTCTTTTGCCAATGGCAGGATCTGCAACGAGACATAGAGCAACACACCGCAGGGGTGGAATCCGTGTTTAATATTTGTGAAGTCCTGCTGCACGATTCAGATGCATGTGCTAATGAGACAGAGTGTGACTCCATCCAGCAAACTACCAGGAGTTTGGACAGACGGTGGAGAAACATTTGCGCCATGTCTATGGAAAGGCGAATGAAGTAAGTCTCCTTTTACACCTCCTAAAGAAGCCTGTAGCAGCGTTTTGAAGAAATGTTGTAGCTTTCGTCACAAGCTGAATTTCGAAAAAGAAAAAAAGCCCAAAGTTAATAGTTAGCTTGTGATAAAACCTTTGCATTTTTGCATCTCCCTCTCAGAATCGAGGAAACCTGGCGCCTATGGCAGAGGTTTTTGGACGACTATTCTCGCTTTGAAGATTGGCTAAAACATTCTGAAAGGATAGCAGCTAAGCCTAATTCTTCAGAGGTTTTGTACACACATGCAAAGGAGGAGCTGAAGAAATTTGAGGTGAATTTTTTAACTTCATTTTTTTATGCTCAGCAGCAGACTGAATGGTCAGACCACTAAATACTTATTGTATGTGTGAAATGCCTGGATCACTGAAAAAYRCCAGTTCGGCAGTGGTGGTATAGAGAACATAAATAATTTGGCCAGTATGTGGCTGCTAGGTATCTGGCTGATTTATTTGTCTCCAAATTTTTTTTTTAATGTGGAGAATCCCATGCTCTGAACTGACAAGATCCTGCTTATAAGTTAAAGATTTGCTTTTTATAGGCAGGAGACCTTTGTGGGTTGATTTTTTTTTTTTCCCTTCCTTTTCCTAATGAGCTAAGTCTGAGCAGATGATTTAAAATATGGGTCCTTCTCTGGATTTAATTTTGCAGTTGGAAGGTCTGTTTTTAAGGGGAGGGCATCATCATCTCTCTTGATGGATAGTGTCGTCCGGACCCTTTCTCTTATCGGCAAGGGAACTGAGTTCCTTGATTTGCCTTGCAGGCATTCCAACGGCAAATTCATGAACGACTCACTCAGTTGGAGCTGATCAATAAGCAGTACAGGCGCCTCGCCCGCGAGAACCGCACCGACTCAGCCAGCAAGTTGAAGCAGATGGTACATGAAGGCAACCAGCGCTGGGATAATCTCCAGAAACGGGTCGCTGCCATTCTGAGGAGACTTAAGGTAATTTCACGGTGGGGTGAGAGAGTGAGGAGCACTTGCAAGTTTCTGTAACAATTACCCAAGGGCAAAACACGTACTGGAGCAACTATCTTGTGTTGGTTTGTGTCTTGAGTTACCAGTGTAGGAGAGCAGCTCTGGAAAGGTCACCAAGTACATGGCATAAACATGTCCTTGGTAGATGGCTTCATGGTAGTTGAAGAAGCATAAGGGAAGAATGTGTGCAAATTTTGGAGGGTGTGTTGCAAGCCTTACTGCTCCTATACCACTCCCCTCTTATCCAGTCTTGTCATAGGTGGATGCGTTCATGCACTTGCACCTTGAGGCAGAGAGACAGAAGGGCCCTGGTGCAGATGTGGTTTGGAGTTTACAACGCAGCTCTACTTTATGCCAAGTTATGATTCACTTACAAGGCTTTAAACATGGAGATGTGACGGAGGGGTATGCTGCTGTCACCAGCTCCTGCTGTGCTCTCTGTCTGATGGAGCAATGTTGTTGAAAAGTGTATTTGTGACACTTCAAAGAAGTGTCCTGCTTGTCGAGTTAAACTGATCTCTGGGCAGATATTCAGTGCTGTGCCCTGGGGGAAACTTGTCACTGCCTGATTTTTAAATACAGCAGTGCTGCAAGCAATTGACAGGGGAAACCATTAGATCCCAAAAGTCAGTGGATGAGGCTGTGAGAGCGCTGATGGGGTTTGAGCTGTGCAGTTAGGAGGTGGTGTGTTTGGGATGTTATGTTAACCCCCCCTGAACGGTAAATCCACTGAGGAGAACTGGGGCACTGCAAGCTGCGTGTCTGTTAGCAGCTTCCGTGGGAGATGGTAGCAGAGAGGGCTCCTCCTGGCTTCCACACCAAATGATGCATTAATTACACTGGCGTGGTCATCCRTGATCCAGCTTCTCCATTGTTTTAGTGATTCTAATGTCATGGTTTTAATTTACTTTAATTAGAGGTGGGGCTTGCTTCCTTTGTCTGTCTTTCTTCTAAATTTACAACAAATTAGATGTTAAACCTGAGTCCGAATAACTGTTACACTGGTATAATGATGTGGGAGAAAATATACAGTGTGGAAGCAAGAATATAATTTTATAGAAGCATCTTGCACTGATGAAGTTTTATTCACTCTTCCATATGAATAGTGTACTAACATAGGACACTTTGTTCCAGCATCACTACAGGAAGGGGACAGTTTTTGTATGTGGCATGCTGCCATTTGTGCCCTGAAGGCCTTTAAGGTGAACAGCAGTTTTGAAACAAAACACTGTTTTCAGAGGGCTCCTGTGACCATGTTTTTTAGTAGCTACAGTCTTATAACACTTGCTCCCTTCTTCCTATTCAGCACTTCACCAATCGGAGAGATGAGTTTGAGGGGACGAGGGAAAGCATCCTTGTTTGGCTCACAGAAATGGACCTCCAGCTGACAAATGTGGAGCACTTCTCAAAAAGTAACTTTGATGACAAAATGCGCCAGTTAAATGTACGTATCCTTATAAAGCAGTTGTTTAATAAAGCCCAGCTGATCCTGTTGGGCTGCCCTCTCTTGACAGAATCATCTAATTTTCTGGAACTTCACAATAGCCAACAGATCTCTGTAGGGCTATATTTGTTTTAAGACACCAGTAAATTGTTAAGACTTATCTTCTGAATCAAGATTAAACTCTACAGTATTTAAATTCAGATTCAGTGTTCAAGCTCAGTTCTATTCTGCCATTTTCTCCTAACACCAAGTGTCAGTGACAGTGGTATCTGGCCTGGAGAGGAGCACATGCAGGTTAACAGTAAAAGCTACATTCCTGAATTCAGGCGTTCTTTTCTGGTGAGAATTTTTTTGAATTGGCATTAAGGTAGGATCTCTCTTCTGAGTGCATTGTTTGTAGCTGGGACTTTCAAACAGAAATAAGACAGCAGGCATGTGCAATGATTCTAAAGAACATACTGCTGCTTTGCTACCTGCTCATATGCTCATTTCTCCTTTCCCCCTGCACTGTTAATTGTTTTGGGATGTAGATTTACTGTTGTGTAGGCTGGAGGCCCCCAACCAGCCAAACTTCTTTGCTATTGAGAAAAAGATTGTGTGTACCCAACAGCTGAACTCTTGTATCGTGATCCCCTGCAGGCTCAGAACACTGCAATGATATTGATGTACACATRGGTGGAAAATGCTATTTCATCTGGAACTGTAATCCTGCTAATAAAACAAACCTCTGGACTTCTTGAGTAAAAAGATATTTGCCAAATGAAATTAGACAACAATGTCAATTGCTTCTTTTCTTTCACTGCAATGAGCGAGAAAAGGGTAAACCTTAGGCTAGAAAGGGACGTTGCAGAAGTAATTATTTTTCTTGTATGTTCCAATAGGGTTTCCAGCAGGAAATAACACTAAACACCAATAAGATTGATCAGCTAATCGTTTTTGGGGAGCAGTTGATTCAGAAGAGTGAGCCTTTGGATGCTACCCTGATTGAAGACGAATTGGAAGAACTTCATAGATACTGTCAGGAAGTGTTTGGGCGAGTTGCCCGGTTCCATCAAAGACTGACTTCAAGGCATCCTGTAAGAAGCAACAGTTGTTTTGATGCTTTGGCAAGATTTTGGTGTTTGAACTGCAATGCTCATTGCTTATCCCCAGCAGCTCGACTAAGTGTTTTGAGCTCAAAGGGGTCAGGAGCCCCTCAGTAATTGTGCCAGCTTTGCTAAATCTTTGTCACCAGTCTTGTCTCCTCACACCTCTCATGTTGGGTGTCCATCTGCAGAACCTGGATAATAGCATGGAAGTAATTCAYAGGGTTAATATTTAGATAGTAGTGGTTTGAGGGCTTCAAAAGCTTTTTTGGTGTTTTTAATATCACTTTGTTTTCTTTAATTTCAATAATGTGCTTAGAATATCTCTTTATGGATTTGTTTGTGAGGCTCCATCTGTCCACTTTCTTGTGGGAACCTTGAATGGGGAACAGCATGCTCTTCACTTTTCACTGGGAACATTCAGCTGATTCTCAGTTTGCTTTGGCTCAAAAAAAAAGAACATCTATTAAAAAGCCAGGTAGAGGAAGTAACATGACCATCTACGAGTAGCTGTTCACCCCTGCCTGAGCATCATTTCATTGCTGACCCGTGCAGTCCATTTGGAACTGGATACCCCTCCCTGCAAACTAGAAAGAGACGTTATGGTGGTGGTTGAGTGTCTTGAAAKAGGGGAGGTAGCTGCTGATGTGAGGATTGTTTCGGCAAAAGAGGAAGGAGGCAGAAATGGTGCTTCCCTTTAATTTTAGGCATGGGGTCTTCGATTACTGCAGCTGACCACAAAACAGTCCCCAGTAGTACTGTGTGGCTCAATCATTATCTTATTAAGCAGTGTAGATCTATTGTACATCTTACTAATATGCAATAATTATTTATTTTTAGGGTTTGGATGATGAAAAAGAGACCTCTGAAAATGAGACAGATCCAGAAGACTCTAGAGAAATCCAGAATGATCCCTGGCATAAGAAGGCCATCAGTGAGGGGCCCTCTTCTCCACAGTCCCTTTGCCACCTTATGCCCCCTACTCAAGGTCATGAAAGATCAGGCTGTGAAACCCCTGTCAGTGTTGACTCCATCCCACTTGAGTGGGATCACACAGGTGATGTGGGAGGTTCTTCCTCTCACGAAGACGAAGAAGAAGCAACATACTACAGTGCTCTGTCAGGTGAGAACCAGTTGCCAGCTGTTTGTTTTGACATGGACAACTGCAGGATGTCCCTGTGTGGGAAGGGAGGGGGATTGATGTCTTGTTCCCACATTGTTGGTTGGTTTTCAAGTACTACTAATAGATGTGAGTGGTCTCATCTCTTAGATGTCTTGATGAAGAGAATGGTATTGTCTAAACCAAGCTTATATTTTCAGAAACATAAGGTTTYTAGAAACCATACTTTCTAAGAATGTTTGATGAAAATAGTACCAACAACTTACTYTGTTCTTTGTCTTTGCTGTCCCTCATTGTTTCAGTTGTTTTTAATAGTTGGAAAATATTGAATAGTGAGGAAAATGACATTATTCTTTTTTCAGATGTAGAAATCACTGAAAATCCTGAGGCATATCTTAAAATGACCACAAAAACTTTGAAAGCATCTTCTGGTAGGCACCTGCTAATGCATGTGTCTGAACATGGCAATCTCCCTGTGCTGCACGCTATATTCCTCAACCTCTCTCATATGTAATGTCTGACTTCCTGCCTTGTGTGGACACCATGTCTCATCCTGTCATGGTGTTCTTACGCTGCAGTATTCACATGTACATTACAAAGCAGTCAAGAACATACCATTTAGATTTTGCCTGGTAAATGCCAAGGTGGTTAATGTGCATTTCATTCTATTGATCCAAAGTCTTTTGGTACCTTCTTGGTGGTTTGCTCTGGGTAGTATCACTTTTTTGGTTGTTTCTAATTTTGATTGCATAATTACTGAAGGAAATAGTTCCAACTCTGCAAGTATTTTTTGTGTTTTGTGCATGACAGAACCGTGTGTGTCCTGTCTGTTAAATCCAGAACAGATGTTCTCCAAATCAGGACATATCTATGCTTGTCCCTACTGAAATGTGTTGCAGATGTGTGATAGTATTGTTGAGATGCAAACTTTTGAAAACCACAGTGCAGCCTTTTTCTTTTATTTTTTGAATACTCATACCTGTATTTAAGCATTTTCCAGAAGAAAACAGAATGTCCCATAACTGCATGGCTCTCATCTCATTACCTTTGAAACACTGTTGATGTTTTGCAAATGTGCATGCTTTGCAAGGAAAGCTGCAAAACTGTCATTTTTATGCCATAACTTGATGCCATTTTATTCAGAGCGCTTTCTAACTCAATACAAAGCAACAGCTTCCTTGTGGAGATGGGATTTTGCACTCATGGCATATGGTTTTGGTTTTATTTGTTTCAGGAAAGTCTGTTTCAGAAGCTCATCCTTGGCATTCTCCAGATAGCCCAGTCTGCAGGAAACACCGGTACAACCAGGCAGAGATGGTTGGAAATGTGTTGTCTGGTCCAGAGACAAGTACTCCCTATAAGCCAGACTATGTGAGTTGGAGGCTCTGTGGGCACCGAGCCTGTACTACACAGTGTGTTTGTTGTTCTTGTGTAACTCCATCTTCTTCCCTCCTCCAGCATCAAGGAAAAGATTAGTCATGGGGGGAATGTTCACTTTATGCAAACTTAGACATTATTTCTGGTGGCTCAGGTGACCAGTGAGAGTCTCTATCCACTCACTAGAAAAGCTTCTTTAAAACAATTCAGAACAATCATATTAGGCTCCTGATCAGAGTCAGTGTCTGGARGAGCTTACTTCCTCTAGTGTCGTAGGACAAGTCTAGGAGAATTTAACCCCCGCAGGAGAGGGTGTGAATACCCTCCATTGACACTTACGGACATATTTTTCTTTCCTAAGCAGACTGATTTGAAGCGTCCTTTTCTAGCATGCAACCCACCATTTAATCTGCTTCTGGGCACTAAAAAATGTGTCAAAATGGCTACTGTTCGTTGGTGCCTCAGCCTTGGTGGCTGGTTGCCAGCCATAGCTTTGCCAGCAGCTGCCAGGCTCAGTGGATCTGGACCAGTTGTCAGCACTCTTCCAGGCACAAGGTGGTACTGGTATCTGGCTGCTTTTGTCATCATTAATCCAGTCTTAGAGCCTTAGAGTCAATATTGCCAAGACCCAGGATCCAACAAAGAGTGTCAGCAAATGCATATTGTCTGGTCCAYGTAGTGCAAAAGCAATTAATTTGCCATTTCCAGTCTTGTAATAATAAACACTACGGTGTGTGTTTGTTTACTGAGAAGGCACAGAGAGTCAGTATAAACTCTTAGCAAAGATGCAGAAGCCCAGTGCTAAATCTGACGTGCAAGAGCTCAGCGGCAGCCCAGCCACCCCAAAATAACACAAATGAAGCTTGACCTTTGACGGCTTATTAACCTGCAGGGCTCACCGACCAAGATGTCATTCCAGGTGAAGCAGCTCAGCTCTGCAAGCAGCAGCAACACCAACAAGGAGAAAATTACATCTGCTAACATGAGTGATGAAGAACCCCAAGATGACCAAGAGCTTGTGAATATAGCAGCTGCAGAGAAGCAGTCAGGTACAGAGCATTAGGAGTGGCTTTGGTGCTGTGGTGTTTGTCCCGTGACTCTGGGGGAGGCAAAACAAAGATGGCACAACGGCAGCACATTTGCTTTGGGATCAAAATAGAAGTAAACCGCTATCCTCTAAATCAACGTATTTTGCTAAGATTCACTGAGCTGCCCTCTCGTCTGGTGCTGTCCAACCCGTGTTTACTGTTCTAAGCTTTTACATTTTCTGCCAGAATGGAGATTTTTATCACTTATTAATCAGATTTCAAACTGAAGAAGTGTGTCTCTTTGTCTAAAATAAGATTCCTATAGTTCGTTTTCTCAGTTATTGGTACTCCATATAACAAGATGCTACAGTTCCCATTTACAGAAATGTTTTGTCAAAGCTGGTAATGTATTCTGTTCTTCACTGTCTTCCCTGTGGTTCTTGCTTCCAAATAGGCCAACAAGCTGGTTCTCTTAACCTTTTAGGACCTCATTCCTGGTTTCAGGTGCTTGAGATTGTAATAACACATCTCTACTGCGATCACAAAAGTGAATCAGGCTGTGAAAAGAAGACTGCAGCAATATGCACCAGCTTGCTTAGTTTATGTCTCTGGTGTCACAAGTRGACCAGGATTGAGTCCCATACATGGGTGGAATAGGAAAAGGGCTTAGATGTGCTTCCAGAAGTAGTGTTGGTGATCGCACAGGTGGCATCTCCATCTCCTTTAGCACTGAATTCATGAAACATAAACCCAAGTCCTAACTGCTGGACCATGCTTTGTCCCATGATGAATTTTAGTGCCTTACCAAATCACAGCTGGGCTCATTGAATTCCTTAGATTTGCTCTATTCTTCCAAGTGAATTAAAACATTTTCAATTAATGTGATTAAAATCCCGTGGAGCAGTACTATGGATAACTTGACCAGTAATATGAAACTTATAGACTGCAGAATCTCAAGAAAAAATGCGTCTGGGTAACAGTAGTATATGGTAGCAATTATTTGGCCTTGAGTAGATTGGAGAATAATTTACTCATAAAACTCTTTGCATCTGTTTTACGCACACTTCACCCTACTGAAGATTTAAACGTTTTTTGTTCTATCATGTGTAGGCATTATTGATAGGTGGGAGCTCATCCAAGCTCAAGACCTCAGAAATAAACTTAGGATGAAACAGAAACTGCAGCAGTGGCAGCAGCTGAACTCAGATCTCAGCGATGTGTCTGCATGGCTTGATAAAACTGAGGAAGAGCTGGAAGAGCTGCAAAAAGTGAAACCTCCAATCAGCATGCAGGCGTTGGAACAAAGGATCAAGAAATTGAAAGTAAGTTATGGCATACTGAGAAGTGGGATTTCAAGATGCTCATGCTCTTTATCGTTGTCTTTGTGCTCCTAGGATCTGTCCCAGCGTGAATGCTAATAACCATGTGCTTGTGCCACAGAGGAGCTAAGCTGTTTTCAGCTAAGAGGACTAAAGAGGGTAGTTAAGCAAGGTGCTTCTGTCTTCATATGCAGAGATTTGCAGGCAATGTGCCTGGGTACAACAGGCAGCCAGGCTGAAATAAAAACCTCTCCCTTTCTGTTTTCTTACAGAAACACTTTATTCTCTCTCAAATAAAACATTCAGCCCCAAACTTCTCTTTTTAGGCCTTTTGTTTTAGAAAACAAACATAGAAAAAAGCTAAATAATGAAGGCTTAGACTCCCCAGATGCATGGAGTCAGGGCTTGTCTTGGGGGGTTGGGTATTCTGAGGAGTGATACCGGCATTTTTCCCTTTTCTGTGCCATTCTCCTCTATGCAAACCAGAAAGGGATTGAAAATTAGCCAGGTCTACAGGCTACAAAGTCTAGGCTGTTTTTTTTTAAAATTGAATTAATGGAGTGGGGCAGGGTTGTAGCTCCAACAGGGAGACTGAGAAAGATCTGCACTAAAGCTGTGTTTGCAAAAAATCTTAGCTCTAAATAGCACCTTTGTCCTATAGTTGAAGGATACATCATTTCAAAACATGCAGTTGCATTTTTTCACTTAGCAAATGCAGATTTCTCATTGAATAGAGTGTATTAGTTAAAAACGAGAAACAAAATAAATTCAGTCTCTGCTAATCTGCAGCCAAGTAATAGAACAGTTAGAGAGACRATAATGTGAACATTTGTAAGCATGTGTGGTCATGTTATGTTGCCTGCTATGACTCTCAGCTTCCATAAATTAAGCAGGGCTAAGTCAGGTCTGCAAGTTGAACCGGCAGGTTACCAGGGTACATGTAAGTGCTAGGTCCCTAGGACTTGGGTAACAAAATGCCTCAGGTTGAACTCAGAGAGCAAGTGTTCCTAACGCTTGTGGGAGTGCAACRTCCCTGTGTGCTCACCCTTCTGCCAGCAGCCTCGTAAGGAGTCACCCAAATCCTGAGGCTACTGGTCAGTTTGGCGTCACACTCKGGGAGATGCTCACAAACAAGATACTCTGCAGGACAGAGGAGGGATTTCTTAGGCATGTTGAGAGTATGCTTAAGCCTACATGTCCTTGAGTAGACATTAGGCCAGGGAGAATGACTGCACTCCAGTGTGTGACTCCAGTAAGAACAACTCTGTTTCCATCGGCCAACCTGGCTTAGGCACCAAGTGCTAGGAAAGGTTCGGTGATGCCTTGTGAGCGGAGGGAGGTGCTTCCCTTCAAGCTGGAGTTGGGTGTCTGACCTCTTCAAAGAGCAGAGCTTCACTTCTCCTTCTCTCTTCTTAAGAGGAGTCCAGCTGGCTGTAAATCCCCTTCTCAGGGAGTTTGGCTTTCTATGGTTGTGTAAAAGAGGCAGCACGCTCAAAGACGTGAATTTCATGAGATGCTAGGACATCGCAACTGCCCTGGATAAGGATAAAGCCAGTCTGGCTGCAGACTGGCTTACCGGTGTTTAGAGGTCTGTGATGGACTGTCTGTATKGTCTGATATCGAAAGCAACTTTGTTGCTTGAAGGAGAGAGACAGGGTTCTTTGTTGGGTGAAAGGTAATTTAGACTAGCAGTTTTCAACGAGTGGGACGCAGATCTTGAGAATATATAGAWTGACTCTTAGTTAAAAAGGCTGCTAAGGAAAGCAATCTGAGCTGTGTTGATTGCAGGACTCATCCTACAGCTCTTACTTTTCTACTGCAAGAGCCCACAACTTGAAGAAGACTGAGTACCCTTGATTCAAACTGTAAACTTCTTGAGGGTACGAGGTATTGATTAGCATTCTTCTTTTTAAAAAACCTTCAAAAATATGGGCTCTACCTTAACATAAAGGTGGTTAGCTGWTACAGCCATGACTTCGCAAATTCCGTATTATTTCCCCCTGCAATTTGAAGGGAGAGGAGGAAAGCAGGCGGGGCTGCCATCTGGGGGGACCTTGACAAGTCAGAGAAATGGGCTGACAGAAACTCTGACTAGAGAGATGAAAAAGAATTTCTCTCAACGGAGTGGCCTGGTGTGGGACCAGGGGCCCAGAGGGGATGGGGAATCTGCATCCTGCGAGATACTCAAAACTTGACTGGATGAGGCCCTGAGCAGCCTGCTCTGAGTTTGAAGCTGACCCTACCTGGAGCAGGAGGATGGAGTACAGATCTYCAGATGTTCCTTTCAGCATTATTCCAGGATTCTGAGGCAGCAAAACCTTTATACATCAAGAGGAAATACCATGTGATGACCTATGGGAATATTTGTCCAAATGTCAGGGAAAAAGACAGCTCAGAGGAATGAAGGGCAGATGTGGATTAAGCCATAATGCCTGTGATTTAGGGAGAAGCACAGGCGCGACCAGTTTTCTTCAAAGTGAAGGTTTTTGCTTTAAAAAAAAAAAATAAAATAGAACAGGCCACCTACCTTAATATGTTCCTTAGAAGTATCTGAAAAGCCACCAGATTCAAACAGCTTTCCCCAATACCTGTGATTCTTTTGAGACTATTGTGAGTAAACAACATGTTTTTCATCATTCATAGAAGCTCCTAATCTGCTTTTTCTACCAGGACATGCTTAAAGCATTTGATAACTACAAGGCAGTAGTGCTTTCTGTTAACCTGAGCAGCAAAGAATTCCAGAAAGCGGACAGCACAGAGTTCAAAGAGCTTCAGAACAGGCTTCGGAAGGTGAACTTGCATTGGGAGAAAGCAACTCATGCATTGGACAACTGGAGGAAAGGTTTACAACAAGCCCTACTGAACTGCCAGGTGCATACCACGTGCCAGCTTATAAGGGAAAACTCCTCTTTAGGGCGCTACTGCGGGGTAGATAAGGGGAGAGGGCAGAGGGGTGATTCCTGCACGTTAGTGGAATGGTTGCTCAGAATCCAAGACACTTAATTTTCTTATAAACTTGACTCTGTTGGGCTTAAAGGGTTTGRTAAAAATATCTTTGAACTGGATAATACCCTTTTATTACATAAATAGAATAGYTTACCTAGGTTGCTGTAGCCTCACTAATTGTGAATTTGTTGTTGGCTCTGTCTAATCTGGGCTGGTCATTTTGTTTGTAGGCAAAGCCAGGTGRAAGCACTGCAAGAGTGTTTTTTCTCTTATGAGCAAATCTTTTGTTTCTCTAGGAGTTCCATGATCAGAGCCAAAAACTAATCCTGTGGTTAGCAAGTGCTGATAGCCGAAGGAATGAAGCCCAAATCACAGATCCAAATGCTGACCTCAATACAATACTGGAATGCCAAAAGGAGCTAATGGTAAGTGTAGTCTTAACTACAGCACCTCAGCTCTTCCAGTGAGTCAGTAGTTCTCACCACAAAATGAAGAGCAATATGTTTATTTCTCAAGATGTCTGCAGCCTGTCCTCGAACSTGCTGTATTCAGGCACATTGGCAGGTTTCTGAAATGGACTAAGGTACCGCTTATATGAGGCATATTTTTCTGTAATTACGCATCATAATTAAGTTCCTTATGAACAGTCTTTATGCTGGAGTAAGACTTCCAATTTCCAAGATCTAATGTCTTTTCCATATGGATTAATTACTGCTAGAACTATTCCTAAATGTTAGTTCAAGCAGATACAACAAGTCTCTTCAAGAGAACTTAATTTCATATGTAGCTGTAATAGCCATTCCTATGTATTGCGGATTCTCGGGCAGGTTGAGTTGTTCTTTAAAGCCTTCCAGAGTTCCTCCTTTTATGAGAACATCCTTAAAGTTGAGAATAACAGTCTGTCACACTGGGTTTTTTTGTTTGTTCTAAGCAACTGGAGAAAGAGCTGCTGGAACAACAGCTTCAAGTAAACTCACTTCAAGAACTCACTGCTTACCTGCTGCTGAAATCAGATGGTGATTACATTGAAGCTGATGAGAAGGTCCATGTAATTGGAAGGAAACTGAAACAGCTTATTGAACAAGTTTCACGTGACTTAAAAACCATACAAGGAAATCTGGTGAGTCAGAGTTTAAATACTTCTTCATGGATCTTTCTTACTGAAAAGTGATAACATATTAAGAGTAAAGGTATTTATAAAAGACTGACTTAAAACTTAAGTACTTCCACCTTCATAAGCTGAAAAAAGAACAATTAAGTCTGCCTATAGGGAAAAACTTCAGCGCCACGAGCCTAGTACAATATTGAAACGGACTGCCCAGAGAGGTTGTGGAGTCTCCATCCTTGAGGGGTTTGAGGAGCAGACGGGATAAAGCCTTGAGTAAGGCTTTTGGTCTGGTCTCGTAGCTGACCGTGCTTTGAGCAGRAGGTTGGACTAGATGAACTTCCTGAGGTCCCTTCCATAGGAATTATCCTATGATCCGTACAAAGTGTCAGGCTAGGAGTGCGTAGCARACGCATGGGAGCTGTAGTTCATAGCAACACATTGCTTATCCTGAGAGCTGTCAGAGAGAGATATTTTCAAGTTAATACCTCCACGCACCTACTCCATCATAATTCCTTCGGGCTGTGCATAGTAAAATATTTCTTTATGCTGGAGGACTGGAGCATCTGTTTACCACTGGTTATGCACATCTAAAGAGGCAATGGGCTGTGCACCTACAGAGAGGCAATGAAAGGTGGCCCTTTGCACGTCATCTGTTGTGAGTTTTGAATGTGCGTTTTAAAGAGGAAGGTGTGGTTACCTTTCAGGATACCAGGGCATTCCTGCTAGTTCCAGATGACTTGGACTCAGGAGTCTATAATCCAGTCGCAGCGATATCCAGCCCTGCTGTGAAGGCGGCAAGTATTTTTTTTCTAATATTTTGCTCTATCAGCATATAGCAGATTTTGACATATTTAGCCTGAAAGTTCCTCAAATGTAATAATTTTACCTTTCAGGTGCATGTACCTTATTACAGAATTTATAACAGGACTTTAAAGTCTACAGCTGTCTCTTTTGAGAAAGAGAAATTCCTTGTAGTTTCTGAAACCTGGATACTAAAAGCTATTTCTCTCAACAGATCACCATAAGTAGAACTGCAGACGGCAGAAACAGCAGCAGCACAAGGTATGATTTTATATTAGCCTGATCTCTTGAAGGATAGTGAAAACAGCAGAGGTGAGCTGAGTGCCAGCAGAAACCTGGGCAGCTGTTCCTCGTAGCTCGACATGCAGGTGGAGGTGATTTCTGCCTACCTGTACTGTCTCCTCTACCTACCAGCTCTGGGCTGCACCTCGGTGAATGGTTCTCCTTCAGCACTCCTGCTCCTAGACCTCTGCACCGATGTGCAACCTTGGCTTGTGTTTACTCTTGAGAAAATATCTTTTGTGCCAAATGGGGGAATATTTGCGTTTTAAATCTTCCTTGAATTCCACCAGCATACCTGGACAAAGAAACTTGCAGCTTAGAGYCACTTACTACAAACAGACCATGAAGGACAAAGGGAGAACTTCACCCCCAGTGCRTTAGGATCGGTTCAAAGGATAGATCTCAGTAATGCCAAGGCAAAGAAGAGCCTGATCAGTCTGACTGGTGGTTTTCCTTTATACTGCAACATGTATTTAGMGTGGTTGGTTTGTCTGCTGGGAAAACTTAAGTTTGCATCTGAAAATAGGGTAAAAMCCCACTGATCTAAGCTATTACAAAGAAATGTTTCTTCTTCAGTAGTAAGGACAGTAAACCCAAGCCRTCAGTCAGCTGGCTTCCCACTGAGCAGTCTCGCACGCTTTCAAGTTACAGTTAGTGTTTCATGTGCAGGGCATTTTCCTGTAGATACGCAGCCCCGCATCTTGGAAGGGTAGTGGGAACCCTAGAGAGGGAGTTAAAACAACTTGTTTATTCAAACTCTAAAGTGCCTTTTTTTTTTTCTTTTTTTTTCTTTTTAYCTCCTTTTCAGAGATGAAAGCCATCCACAACCTATCCAAGGAATTCCTCGGTCTCCCTCCTTCTTTTACCGTGTATTACGAGCAGCTTTACCTCTTCAGTTATTYTTTCTACTGCTTTTACTTCTGGCCTGCATGATTCCATCTTCTGAGGAAGACTACAGCTGCACCCAGGCAAACAACTTTGCCCGTTCTTTCTATCCCATGCTGCGATACACCAATGGGCCTCCACCAACTTAGAAAGCAGCCCATGAATCTTCAGTGATACCAAACCACACTCTCTGCGGTGCTTTTTTCATGCTGCTAGCATCAATCAAGCAGTGACGTCRCATAATTAAATACAGAAACTTTTGTGCTGTGTTAGTTCCCCAGACGACACACTGCTGCGCAGTCACTGCTGCAGCTAAATAATGCCTCACGTTTATAGCCTCCTTTCCCTGTCGCAGGGAATGTGTTAAATTTCACATCTCAAAATGTATATCTTGACAAAATTTCAGCATTTTGTACGGAAAACAAACTTTTTCTATAGATTTTTAAACTGTAAGCAACACACTTTATACTTTGATGCAATAGATACACTATTTTATAGGTGCAGTGCTCTTAAGCTTGCAAGGTGGTTGAATATTGAGTTGTTAGATGCAGAAACTACATCACCGTAATCTTAAACACAGCAGTTTGTCTCGGGTTAGCACAACAAACAAGCAGCTGAGGAGGCATTTTGCCTAAAATGATTACTGCACACACGTCATGTTACCTGTATCTTTTGGTACTGTAGTCACTTGGTGGAAACAAAAAAAATCTACATCTTTATGAATCTTTGTTATTGTATTTTATTCATCTAACATGTTCAATAAAAGGATGCACATTTGTTTTGTTTTACATATAGTGTTCTAATGGTTAGGACTGCTGTGTTGTCTTTTTATACCACCTTTGAAATAAGAAATCGTCACATTGCATGGAAATGGTTTATGACGCACATAYTTTCTAAATGAACATGATTATGTAGACTATCCCTGATGTACACAAATAACGTAATGACTTTTTTAATGAAAGATTTTTTCAGTTTTTAACCTGCTGAATCGTGTATACTATCTTGGGAGAGAATTGTGCATTTTTATAAGCTTCATCTTTAAAATGAAACTGACACTTGGGCAATGGCTAGAGAAGCACCGTSTACAGTCAGCGTTGCCATTGCTTCTCGGTTGTACACTTTGAGTACTGTCATTAAAATCTTGCCAATGTCTGCAGGGACTATCGGTGTGTCTAGCGGGGGGCACCCAGCCCTGTGTTCCAGCGGTGCTGACCCCTCCGCTCCTGTATGGSTCAGCTCATTTGCATGCTAAAGCAACAGCGTCAGAAGAAGCAAAACCACTCTCGCTTGTCAGAGCAAGCGTTTACAAATTCAGAAGTGGAGCCCGTGTTCGGTGGCACAGATGCTTTCCTTTGCAACCAACTGTAATTTCCTGGAGGAAGAATACAAAGTTGAAGCAACTAGTGCTTATTACTAGTCTGAAATGCTGAACTRTTTCCCCACCCTGGAACTGATTTTCTAAACTGGGAGTTGTGGCAGTGCTGGAGAGGGGAGGTGCCCATCGAGGAGAGCTCAGTGCAGTAGTAAAGGGTTTGGTTGAACAGGTCAGAATTTTTGTGTTTGGTTRCAGTGAAAAGCACCCAGGAATTAGCCAATTTATGTAATCCTTACCTATAGAAAATAGGATTTGTGATTAGCCTGTGAGAATTCTCCCACCTTTTCTACACTTGTCACCASTGGCGGTTGCATATTCCCCATCTTCTGGCAGGGGGGTTTATGAAGTAAGTTGCTTTGCATGCTTATGTTCAGAGAAAGAACAGTCCCTGTAGCAAACCAACAGCTTCTTCCCAACCATGGTGGCAAAAAAAGCCTGGTTTATTTCCAGGATATTAAACTAAACTAATCCATTAACTGTGGTACAGTTAAGCTTGCAAAATTAGCAACATGGTTTAGGAAAGTCAAAGCTTACACTTTGGCACTTTTTAGTAGTGGTACCGTATGGAAGTTTACATCCACGCTGTGTGCTCAAGTATGGGCCAAGATACGCCAGCTCCGTACTGAAGTGTCTCGACCTCAGTCCCAAGCAGCAGATCCCGGGCTCCGTCCTGCTGCYGCCAGGGATCTGGCTTCCATCAGTGCTTCCAGACCCGGCAGCTCTCCCAGCCCATGGGCCTGCACCCCGCTCTGTGCAGCTGAGTCTGTGGAGCCAGACTTGTGCTACAGCTACCGATTTCACAGCTACAGCTCTCGCAGCAGTGCTGTATCCAGAGATAAACGATGGATCCTTGCCGCACACAGAGACACACGCTCCTCTCTTCCTCTGCCATCATGATTTTGTATTTTGAAAGCAATTACTTTCAGATGGAGCTCATTTAAGTTTCTGTCTCTGTAGAAGTCAGCCAACTCTAACCATTATTTCATTGCCAGGTTGTCACAAATGCCCATGCAAACCTTTCTGCCAAGAACTAATAGTCAGTTGCTGACATGATATTCAGTTCTTCTGCCATTAAAGAACCTATGCAGGGGGAAAAAAGTCTGAACAATGTTAAAAGGTCTAAAGAAAATTTCATAGCCTGCAATTTCCTTTCATTATGTACAGTTATATCAAATTGTTGAGCTGATGTAATATACAAAATGAGGAGCTTTCATGAAATTATCTCAAAATGTCACCAAAAAAATAAGTCTGGGAAAATAACTTAAATGTTTTTCCCCCCCAAACCTACTTTAAATAGTTTTACTTCCAATTGATTACAACCACTGCACTGTAGGCTGACACTGAAGCCTACTTCAAACAAGTCATTATATATGCCCACCAATTTCTTAGTGTCGTCCTCTCGCTCAGGACTGGGCTGTGAGCGTTCGGTGAAGGAAAAAATAAAAAGATTAAAAGAGAGGGCAAGAGCAATAGTGAGAGCAAGCACGCGCGCACGCGCTTTTGCACGCGCATTGTGCGTAGGAGTGAAACCAGGCCAAAACTGAGTTGAAGTCGTTTCTTCAGCAGGGAGCTGAGACCTCCATCTATTCTCAGCTATACCCACCCCTCCGCCAAAATAGTCAACAACAGCTCTGCCGGCATGRGAAGCAGAGAACTGTTTATTATGACTTGCCCCCAGCTACAGTTAAATTTGCCGGTCCCTGAAACACTAGAGCACACCCTGCATCTTCTGTAGTCACTTGGTGCTGGGAAACGTCCTGAGAACTCGAGTACCTGACAAAGTAGATCAGCCTACGGCTTGCGGAGTGACTGCGGAGGTGAGGATGAGACACAGACACCGTGATCACGCACATTATGTGCTCATGAAACCAGGCTGAGCTCAGCTACAGGAAAGAACCAAACAGCCAGGTATTCAGGTTTCATGATACCTGTTTATTCAGTCACAACAATCTACAACTGAATGAAACGCACGTCACTAGACAAATAACTGTAAGTTCACAGAACTAAAGAGCAGCTGAGAGAAAGGGAGGGGTGTTTTCCCCATTACTATAACATATGTAAGGTACTTTAAAAGGCACCAACTTCTGTCCTAAACCGTTTCCATTGCAAACTTGCAGTGRGGGTGAAACATATCCAGATCATAAATAAAATGAAGTCTTAGCTATGAAACAGTGTGCCATTTAACTCACCACACTTCGGTTCAGTAGTAAAACACTGTGAAAATGAATGTAAATAACACTTATTTTCCATATTTTAGCAATCCACTTGCTTTTCATATTCCCGTTTACACCACTTGCTTTAGTATTAGTTTAGACATTGGCTCAGCGCAACAGACGACCACATCCTTAACTGCTTCRCTGAATCATTATCTCGCAGGACATAAATAACCTCAAATGATTTCTTCTGAGACGAATGGTGACRATAGCAAAGGCATTTCCATGACTTCCAGCCCTGAGTGTATGGATCACAGGACCGTGCACCATTGAAAGCAATGGTGCAGCCTACAGCTGGGCTGAGGCTAAAAGCAGCTGCCACGGTGGTGACTGTCCTTGGCTGTGCTCGCCTACAGCTACTCTGCCATCCAAGGAACTGGACAGAATATACTGAATATATCTATTGAATATATATATGATCAGTATTCAGCCCTATAAAACAGTAACTCCTGTGACAGGCCCTTAGGCTGTACTCACTTTAAGGCACCTCAGACAAAGCCATGCAAATCSATCAGCTCTCAAGGTAAGAGCAACCTGTCTCCCGTAGGCACTTACCTCGGTGGGGAAGGGCAGGGAAGGGAGAGTGCCGTCTACCTCTGCCGGGGGCTCACTGTGCTAAGATCGAAATAGACCCATAATCACAACCGCGTTTTTAATATATGATGTGGGTTAAAGCACATCCTAGGGAAGAGCAGCTATTTCATCAGTGCACAATTATTTTCTATTATTCGGACAAAGGAACAACCTTGGATGCACGAAAGCAGGTTCCCTGGGCCAGTTATTAAAAATCATTTGGGTCCAGCTTGGGAAAGCTCAGGCTTGCTTTCCGTGTGGTTAGGCTCCAAAGCCATCGGGAGCGCCCAGCGGCAGCAGCAGCATTGTGCCTTTCAAAACCCCAGTCATGGCCACGGCCACGAGCGATACTCGGCGCGCTCGGGCTGAGCTTCCACGTGAAACTTTTGTGCCAGTTTATACATATGTATTATTTTGAATCTTCTGCTAGCAATTCTAAATTACATTCGCATGCCCTGATCCTGAGGGGGGAACTGCAACCACCCGGACATGCTGGAAAAGCGGCAGAGCGAACTGCAAGCAGTGCTAGTACAGGTGACGGAGAGCCCGACCAGAGGAGAGGCACTGCTGGACCTGGTGCTCATTAATGCAGAAGAACTTATCGGAGAGGTCAAGCTTGGAGGTAGCCTGGGCTGCAGCGATCATTCCCTGGTGGAATTCTCAGTCTTGAGGGGTACAAGATGGATGAAATGTAGTCAGGACCCTAAACCTCCAAAAGGCAAACTTTCATCTGTTTAGGGTGCCAGTGTGTGGGATCCCTTGGGAAACTGCCCTCAGAGGAAAAGGAGTGAATGAGAGCTGGGAGATATTTAAAGACAGTTTTCTTAGGGCACAAGAGCTCTCAATCCCAATGTGCAAGAAGTCGGGCAGGGGAGGCAGGAGGCCAGCTTGGCTAAGTCAAGAAAGTCAAGACCTCTTAGCCAAACTATAACACACAAAAACCAAAATGCATAGGCRGTGGAGGCAGGGATATGCATCCTGGGGAGATTATAGGGCGATGGCCCATGAGTGCAGGGAGGGGATCAGGAAAGCCAAGGCACAGCTGGAGCTGAGCTTGGCTAGGGACATGAAAAATAACAAGAAGCGTTTCTTCAGGTCAATAGGACAACAAAGGAAGGTGAAAGAAACTGTACSCCCCAATGAGCAAAACGGGAGACCTGGCTACAACAGACATGGAGATGGCTGAGACACTCAACGACTTTTTTGCCTTGGTCTTCACTGGCAAGTGCTCTAACCACACTGCCCAGTTCACAGAACCCAAAGGCAGGGACCAGGAGAATGAAGAACCCCCCACTGTAGGAGAAGATCAGGTTCGACACCATCTAAGGAACCTGAAGGTGCACAAGTCCATGGGATCTGATGAGATCCATCTGTGGGTACTGCGGAAAATGACGGATGAAGTTGCTAAGCCACTATCCACCATAGCTGAAAAGTCGTGGCAGTCTGGTGAAGTTCCCAGTGACTGGAAAAGGGGAAACATAACCCCCATTTTTAAAAAGGGAAAAAAGGACGACTCGGGGAACTACAGGCCAGACAGTTTCACCTCTCTGTGCCAGCAAGATCATGGAGCAGATCCTCCTGGAAACTATGCTAAGGCACATGGAAAATAGAGAGGTGATTGGTGACAGCCAGTATGGCTTCACTAAGGGAAATTGTGCCTAACAAATTTGGTGGCCTACGATGGGGTTTCAGCGTTGGTGGATAAGGGAAGAGCAACTGATGTCATCTAGCTGGACGTGTACAAAGCATTTGATACTGTCCTGCACGACATCCTTGTCTCTAAATTGGAGAGACCTGGATTTGACGGATGGATCACTCRGTGGATAAGGAATTGGCTGGATGATCGCACTCAAAGAGTTGTGGTCAGCGGCTCAATGTCCAAGTGGAGACCAGTGACAAGTGGCATTCCTGAGGGGTTGGTATTGGGGCCGGCACTGTTTAACATCTTTGTCAGGGACATGGACAGCGGGATTGAGTGCACCCTCAGCAAGTTTGTGGATAACACCAAGCTGAGTGGTGAGGTTGATGATACTCTGGAGGGAAGGGATGCCATCCAGAGGGACCCTGAGAGGCTGTGGAGGCGGGTCCATGTGAACCTCATGAAGTTCAACAAGGCCAAGTGTAAGGTCCTGCACATGGGTCGGGGCAACCCCAAACATGGATACAGGCTGGGCGAAGAGTGGATTGAGAACAGCCCTGAGGAGAAGGACTTGGTGGATGGAAAGCTAGACATGAGCCAGCAATATGCGCTTGCAGCCCAGAAGGCCAACTGTATCCTGGGCTGCATCAAAAGCAGTGTGGCCGGCAGGTCGAGGGAGGTGATTCTGCCCCTCTGCTCTGCTCTGGTGAGACCCTCCCTGCAGTGCTGCGTCCAGCTCTGGGGCCCTCAGCACAACAAAGACATGGACCTGTTGGAGCGGGTCCAGAGGAGGGCCACAAAAATGATCAAGGGGATGGAATGCCTCTCCTATGAGGACAGGCTGAGAGAGTTGGGGTTATTTGGCCCAGAGAAGCAAAGATTCAGGGCAGACCTTATTGTAGCCTTTCAATACTTAAAGGGGGCCTACAGGAAAGATGGGGAGGGACTCTTTATCAGGTAGTATAGTGATGGAACAAGGGGTAATGGTTTTAAACTGACAGAGGGTAGATTTAGATTAGATATAAGGAAGAAATTCTTTACTGTGAGAGTGGTGAGGCACTGGAACAGGTCACCCAGAGAAGTTGTGGGTGCCCCATCCTTGGAAGTGTTCAAGGCCAGGTTGGATGGGGCTTTGAGCAACCTGGTCTAGTGGAAGGTGTCCCTGTCCATGGCAGGGAACTAGATGATCTTTAAGGTCCCTTCCAAATCAAATCATTCTATGATGAAGTCCAAACAAGACAAAAATTCTTACCTCAGAAGAGGCTGATCACTGGTGACAGCTTGAATACGACCAAGAGGCAACCTTCTCTGGGCTCACTGCATATTTAGGCTCTGTTAAACCACTCTAATGATGCAAATACAGCAAATGTCTTCCATACTCCACAGGCCATCAGTAGGAAAAGAAAAAGTCTCAGCACTTAAAAGGATGCTCTTTCAACACAGTGATCCCTGTATAGATTTATCATTCAGTTAGTAAGGAATTAACATATTATTATTATGGAAATATGCATATTTATTGAAAAAGAAATCTTTAAGTGCTACCTGTCTTAGATTGCTACACATTTTATAGGAGCACCCAGCCTGTCGGGCACTATCTCAAGTGAGAATGTTCCAACACGTCTTTTGCCCATATTCTCCTCTCTGACTGGCAATGTGACAGCACTAAAAATGGGTAATTTGCAAGAAGACGTAGGTGTGGAAAAGGTCTCACATTCCTGGAGACAAAGCATTTCACCTGCCTGAAATGCTCCAAGACTTACCACATTTCTTTAAAAAAAAAATTAAGGTTGTTTTACCATTTGGTTCTCTTTCCAGACTTGAGGGGAAGCTCAGCATATTTTTAACAGCACATATAAGGAGAAGTTTGGGCTTTTTTCCTTCTTTCTTTCTTTCTTTCTTTTTTTTTTAAATCCATGGCAATTGGCACTCTTGCATGAAGCAAGTTTTCTCACCTCTGCGAACATCCCAGCGCTACAGCATAATTTCTTCAAGYAGAAGGAGCCACCTCTGGCCGGGTCCCAGCTCAGCTGCAGGAGCTGATGTACAGCAGAGCAGTGAGGGGAAGCCATAAACCAGCCCCGCTCTCCTCCCCTCCTCACCGCCCTCGCAGCTCCTCAGCACTCCATTCATTCATGCTGAAACTGGAAAAGCCCCCCAATAGCTAAACTGAAACGCAGCGCGGCAGCTCTGCGCAGGTCTGGCAGGGACATGGACACGCTCCCCACCAGGAATGCAGCATCTGAGAGAGTCTGTGGGACACAGACCCACGATAAACMCAACATCTCTCTCAAGAGACGAAGGCACCCTTGTTCAGTCATTTTGTCACACAGCTCCCTGTTTATAAACTGTGCTGTCTGAGAATCGTGCACCTTCTCTTTATCCAAATATGAACACAGCCATGTTAATCCAGAGAGTCGACAGCTATTGGCTTTTGCCCATTTTAAAACACTAGTAGTAACTTTTAATAAAATGATGTTCAACAAGACAAAAAATATCTGTTAAAATCACATCATTGCACTGTGCTAGTAACAGCATATTTGTATCACAACACGTGGCACAAACCTGCAGCATCGCCCTTTTACAAAGTTAATCCAGAGCAAATTTCCATTTAGAAGTTAATTTTACGATTTATACCCACTCTTTCCCATTTTCTTTTTAAGAGGTTTCTTTCAAGACTGCACATAAATTCAGCACTTCTAAAGCAAACCAACYAAACAAGAAAAATCACTTAAACATTTCTTTGAAAAACTGTATTAAACAAAAAGATTACACAGGAAAATCAGAAAAAGAACAATACAACAGGCATTGAGGCCAGAAGGTGATCAAGCCCAAGAAACACTGAAACCCATCTGTTTCACAGCCAAATTTCCCTCAAAATGAAAGTACCAATGAATTCCAGACTGTACTCACATTTTTTCTCTTTTTTTGTAGTAAATATTACACTTATTTAGAAGGGCACTGCTATATTACAGTTTCTTAAAAACAATAAAAAGGTAGCTAGTAAAAATTTAGACCATCAGCAGCATCTGGTATAGTACAAGATCAAAACAAGACAACAGATTTGTGTAACTCACTGAAAACTCTTTATGCTCCTCCAAAAAAAAATATTGTCCTTGGCTTTGAAAAAACACCAAGACCAAAGGTTTGACTAATATTCAAAGTATGCAAATGGCATACTAATCAAAGTCCCTAATCCAAAAGACTTATTGGCTCAAAATAGACTTTTGGTGTGATCCCAATTTAATTTCATCCTACCTGAAATGCCCAGAACATACATGTATTCTATTTAAACATATCCATTTAGAGTGATAGCAATTCTAACTCACATCAAAATGTGATATTGACAGTTGCCAGAACGGATGATGCCATCCTGCTCTTYGCTGAGGTCATCGGCCAGGCTATTTCCTCTGGTTTTTTTGCTCAGTGCAACTTAAACACATGCAGAAATCAGCACAACAGGGGGGTTTAAACCCACATCTTCAGTGAAATTCAAACAAGTCATCACACTTGCGAAGCAAAAGAAGTKCCAGAACCATCATCCCCCCTGCTCTTTGAGGGATCCTACACAAGATATGAAAACCGCAGCGTAAGGTGCCATGCGCTTTGAAAACAAGCAAGCAGCAAACCTGAGGGCAGCAGGCAAAAGCAGGTCCTGGCTTAGGTTCCCGTCCACTGCCTCACCCCCCGCAAGACGGCTGCAAGAGGTCTCGGGTGGGCAGGACGTCATTCCACACGTGAGTCGAAAGGGGAGGGAAGATGGTTTGTTTCTAGCTGATTTCACGAGCCCTGATTAGCATATCATATACAAACGCAAACAGTTAATATTCACAGAGCAACCTCTTGTACCTAAATATTATAATAGATTTAACATCATTAATAAATATATAAAACAACATGTTAATCTCACAGACAAAACACGTTTCAAAGGTCAGCATTGACTGAAATATCTCGGCAGTTTGGTCATTGTTCAAAGCACTGAAGAATTATACATGGATAATAATGTGAGTGTTAAGAACAGGCTCACAAAATACAAACTTAAGCTTGGTTTAACATTTCTGAAGAGGCTCTGAAGTGGCCCTAGAAGCTATTCTGAATGGCCTTCAAATGAAGGCCCCTTGCAGCCATTGCATATTTAAGAATAGAAGAAACTCCTTTACACTGTACATATCTTGGCACTTTATCTAGATTGGCTGCAAAGCAGGTATTCCCCAGGGACCAGCACACACAGGTAAGTGGATCTGTCCCAAACGATGCTGCTSTACATGTCATACAATCTCACGCTGAAAGAGGAGATCATCTAGTCAGCGCTTAAAAGCCTTGGTCTGGGAGATGGAGACCTAGGTGCTCACTCCTAGCCCTGACACAGACTTCTTCTGTCATCTTAAACCAGGGCCTTTATCTCTCTGTCTCAGTTCATCTGCCTCTGAAAGGGAGAGGCAGTAATTCCCTGTCTCGSAGTACTGTTCTGAGGCTTCATTTCATAAGGTGTTTTTGAAGAGTCTCAGAAAAGGCACTATAAAAGTGCAGCAATTATAATGTCAGAAACACGGACAGAGGTGTGCGTCCCACAAGCCTTTCCCGAGATACCAATGTGCAAATCTAGTGGACCAGCGACGAGRACTCGCACTTGGTTACACTTCGGCAGTCCCATCACAGCAGCTTTGTTTTCTCCCATAGCTTTGAACAAGCTTCACATTTCCAGGTCTCAGCAGAATTACTGGGCTGCCCCGTTTCGCAGACTGTCTCCACTCTCCATTTGTTCTAACGGGCCAAATTCGGGATGTGTGACCGGGGACTTCCTTTGGCCTCGGAGAGTGTGCGCATTCAACATCTCCAGCAGCAAGTCATACACTGGGACCACATTTTTACACTTCATGCTCAGGAGATGCTCCATTCCCTTGTTACTGTGAAGGAGAACAGAAAATAAGTCAGCGATCTGGGTCCCACAATGCAGAGAAGGAAAACACGCTCATGGCTTCAAGAGAGTCCTTTTTTTGTTAGGAGTTAAGAAGATTTAGCTGCTGTAGTCCCTGAGATCACTTACCTCTACCAACAGTAACAACATCCCAATACTCTAAAGCTGACTGTTTTCCTATTTACAGAATCAAGATTTGTTTTACATTGCACAAACTGACTTCAGAAAATAATGCAGATGTATTGACCCTATTGAAATCAAAGAGAAAACCTCTTTAATGCTGTAAACGTGGGAGGCCCACAMGCTGCAGCTTTATACAAAACGGGAATTTACAATGTGTAGCTCTAGTGACCTCCTACCTCTCCTGCCTGGTTGAGTAGGAAGACCAAACTACCCTGGCTAACTTCAAACAGTTTGTTTCCTATCTGCATGTCCAGTGTCAGATCTTGCAGATGGCTACAGGCTTTAAAARTAATTTTTTTGTTATGCAGTAAGATACAATGACACCTTGTTAGTTGGAATGAATGCTCTGTGGCTGTATCACGATTCAGACTAACAGGAGATGGCTATTGCCATTGCGGTTGCACATACATATCCTTCACAAGCACTCAGGGTTTTGGGGTTGAAATCTAAGCGTGCTTGCTCAACACCAAATTTATCACAGTGGAAATAGCAGCAGACAGCCAGCACACAGCTGACCTGGTGGATTGAATTGGGAGGGGGGCAAATGCTTCCAGAAAAATGAGGTTCTGCTACAATTCAAGAGTTATAAATATGTTAATGGCAAAGAAGAAATTGCGGCCCCGCTCCTACACCCAGCTCCTGAGAGTCCTGCATCATTTGGTAATCAAGGCTGAGAGCATCAATTACTTCCAGAACAAAGTATAATTGACTGACCAGTGCTAAGCAACGTAAAGGAGAAAACAGGTAGCCTCCAGACTTCAGCTGAGGCAGGCACAGCATAAAAACTCTTGTTTCAGTAAGAAAATACAAAAATTTTGCGAAGATTCACAATGTTTATTCACGCCACGCCAGAACAAGAGCTCCTGCGATGCTGTGATGCGGTGTCACACCACAGTGGGCAACGCAGGTGACGGCAGTGTATCAGAGCCGTGAGTCGGGCTCAGCTCTGKCTGGTGCTGTAGCTTCTGTAGGGCCATCTCTCAAACCCACCCCCAGTTCACAAACTGGCTGTTAAAAGCTGCCTTTCGGCACAGTCAGGTCCCTGCTGCTGCCACCCGCTCTCCCAGGAAGCTTGCTGCGAAGGTGGCTGTCCCTCTTCCAGTGTCCCTRCACAAAGCCGGGCATGCCCACCTCTCTTTTTCATGCTCCAGCCTGGTCCCAGGACTGTCTTCCCTGGACACAGTCCAAAGCCAAGACATAAGACAGCTTTGTCAATAGCTGGTCTCTGGGTAATAATTTAAAATGACAAACGGCCTGAAATTCAAAGCATCTGTTTGTAGGGCCCTGCGCTTGAGTCTGCTGTACTGCAAGCAAAGATCAGCAGCTCAAGGAGGTCCAGGAACTGGCAGGGAGCAGAGGAGCTGCTTCCCATGGGGAAAGCAGGACCGTGACAGCTCTGTAGCATGAGTCACTTGGCAAAAATGCTTTGGTTCCGAACAAAAGACAACAAATTTGGCCTGGGACAAACATGGCACCCAAGTACACTTTGCTCCACCAAAGCCCACACTGCAGATCAGTTTTAAAAGAGATTTTTATTTTGGATGGAAGAGTTTTGATGGCTGGGTGAGGTTTTTTTTGAAAGGCTGAATTCGTGTTATTATTGTTAAACATTTCAGGCAGATAGATACATAAAGAACAATTTAATGTAATACAGTTAAGACAGCATTTTAATATCAACCCAAGTTTTTTGAGTGCCAGCAAGCACTTGAGTAAATTGCCTGTTCAGTTGTGCTAGGAAGGAAAGCCTTCAATGAACAGAGATGAAGAGCAGTACCAGGATTCCCTCAGGAGTGCTCTGGAGTTCAGGCCTTGCTTTGTTGCTGTGACAAACAAACACTAACACCTTATGCGTTACACACATTCTGTAAAATTTACCTTGCGTGTCTGACGTGAGAGAGGAGCATCAACAAATTGGCCAGACGAGTTGTCTGCTGCTGCGAGGGGATTCCGCTCTTCGCAATAACCCACACCAAAGCGTCTGTGACTACATTAAGCAAGTGATGCAGTTTCCTGTTGCTTTCAGGTTCTTCTGCTGACAAGGGAAACATGCCTAACCAGAGAAGGGAAAGAAATACTCCCTGCTCATGAGGAAATAAAAAAAGCTATGGCTGTGGATTTTTTTCTGATGTAATATTTCAACAGGATTAGAGAAGATGATACATTTCCTGACAGCCGCCCTCAAGGCTGTACAAACGATGCTCCATGTGCCACACCAAGCTCCAACTCACATTCCTTTGCCAAAATTTGATGGCCACATCATTTGCAAACTGAGTAACTCTCCCAAATCCTCCCAAGACAACATAGACCATGAACGTAGACCCTTCAGGCCAGAGAATGGACATGCTCTCCATTTTCATGGGGGTTTTCCTTTGAATCATTCTGTACCTTGTAATTTAGTAACTATCACGAATTATAGCATTATGCTTGCTCTAATAACTTCTTGCTGAAAAAAAACTTTTTTCTCTGAGTATACCCCAGAGAGGGAGGAGGACATGGTGAGAGACGCTGCTCATAGACCCAGCCTGCCATGGTCTCCCTACAGCTCACTAAGGGTGCCATAATACAGCACTTGCCTACAGCGAGAAACCTTAAAAGTCAGCAAAGACAAAAAAAGGCAATTGGGGGTATAGAGAGGGAAGAGAAGAAATCACCACTAGGAAGGTCTGGAAACACACAATAATGTTATTGATAGAGCAGAAGAGACCTGGGGGGGGAAAAATCCTCCCAAAGATACTTATGGAAGGGCAAAGCTCCAGAACACCTTGAAAATTAGGAGTAAAAGATTGACTTTGACAAGAAAGGAGAGCAGGGAGAGGTGAAAGGAGAGATTTTTTAAGAGGCGAGGCTTTGAAGAAAATATGGCTGATGAACATGGTTTTTTGTTGAGTTTTTTTGGTTGGTTGATTGTTGTGGGTTTTTTTGAGAAAAAAAGAACAGTTTTTGTTGTCTGTTGAAATAAACAAGTGGGATAACAGCTGGACTGCTCCCCTTCAGAACTGGGCTGAGAATTACACAGCAGTTCCTCGCTGAAAACAGTAGATGTAAATAGTTGGATGTTATTTTATTGTTGGGTTTTTTGACAACATTAATTACAACATGTTCTGGGGAATAAAATTCTTTTACTGCAGACTATCCTAAACTAGCAAACACACACTCCTATTTGCCATGTGTAAAAGGTTGCAAAGCAAAGCTCCTATCCTGAAATTCATCTTGCACAACTGTTGAGTACTTTCAATCATTTCTACCAATTAATTACCATTAAATAGGAACATTTAAGCCCAATTAATCATCACTCAGTTGAGTAACTAGTTTTACTAGAATTAAGAATTAAGGACAGGTTTGTAGAGCTGTACAGCAACTTTACACGTGACCAGGATGCACAGAGATAAGAGCAAAAGGTCTCATTGAAAAGGACATACCCACAGCCTGGGCCATGAGCCCCACCGCGGAAGAAGCTTTCAGACTTGGGGTCTTTCATGCAGTTCTTACAACATAGGACATAGACCCTAAATCCAGCAAATGATACAGTTTAGAAACTTCTTGAGTAAAAATCCTTACAAACTGACAGTTAGAAGTCCTTTCCTATTGTTCTCTTTCAACGGCTTTCTCTCATTTGATATTTCTGCCATTTTTAGAGGCTGATTTCCCAGCCACCCTCGAAATAAAAAGTACAATTCGGTGAGCGTCAGAATCAACCGCGTACTCACTGGAATTGAGGAGAATCATTGCCTTGACACACAGATACTCCTTGTGCTGCAGTTTCAGCTCTCGGAACCTCGAGGTCATGGCCAGGAGCATATCAAAGATCTCCAAAATTCCCTCTACACATTTCCCCTCGTCCCTATGGAAACACATTTAAAATGTTACCGAAAAAGTAGAATTAAGGAACTCTGACTCAGCCAGATCAAAGTCAAAGCACAAAGGAGGCTGCAAAAGGCCTAACCATCTCATCTTTGGGAGAATTCAAAAGGTTCTATCATGAAATCTAAATTGAAAATTACACTGGTATAAAAGGTCAGCACCTCTAAGAAACTGATTTTTTCTTTAAAGYGCATGCAGGATTGACTGCAGGTAAGTATGACCATATTTCTATAAGAGGCTTTATCCTCACAGCCAGTATAATTCTGGATAATCAGTYTGAAACTCTGTAGTGCAGGGCACAGTACCACCTTGAATCATTTTCCAGATTTGTTTCACAAGGAGTTAATACCACAACCTTGCGCTGACATCACTATCTGTACCTGATGGAGGCCTCAGGACTTGGTGAATAAGAAAGACCCCCTAAAATAAGTTTCTTGGAGCAATAAGACATTTTTAAAGAATAAAACAACCTCTACCCCCACCCTCCAGCACCTTTTTATTTGAAGGTGTTTAAATGTAAATAGGTTTTTGGTTTTTTGGTGGTTTTGTGTTTGGTTATTTTTATGTTTGCGAGTTTTTACTGAATGCAAATTTCTCCGTTTTGAATATTAGAAATGGTCCCATTTTCTGATCTGAAAAAAAAAACCAAACAACCCTAAGCCATTCCAAAGGGTTTAAAATTAAGCAGCAGCAAATTTCAAACCAGTGAAGTTACTGTTCCAGGTTTTTGGTTAGGTTTTTTTTTTTTTTTTTACATGTACTGGACTAAAAAAGCAGTTAAGCTCTGCAACACGGTATTCAAAGGGTTACTTCTTATACTATCTGGAAAACGAGATTTTTTTCTCTGTAGTGTTTTTAAGATGAGACAGACTTAAGCACAGCAGTGCAGGAGAATTAAAGAACTTTTCTCCTCTACTGGATCCCAAGAGCAAGGTGCTGAGCCTTCACGCTGCAAGGCAGGCACAGGCAAAGAACCGGGTGCAGCACATACTGCCTGCAGAAAGGCAGCTGCCTGAATATTGCCCAGTTTCCCGTGTTCCTCATAGCAAAGGACAATTTTAAGCTATGGAGAAGGACAGGCAGCTGCCAGTTTCAAAACAAAGACACAAGCATCAGAGAAGTACTTGCCTACGAAGATTATGCAGGAAATGTATCTGAAGTTCAGCTAAGATAAAAACAATCAAGTTACAGACCAGTTTCATATAAGCATGTCTTAAAAAAAMCAAAATTACAGCATGCCCAGATAGCTTGCTAGCTCCCACTCCRCTGTGTCTTGTGGAGATGAAGGAATGCATCAATAAGCTCACTCTATTCAACACATATTAGCTTCCGAGGAACTAAATGTATCATACATTTTCAGCAATTTCTTATCATTGCATTGAACAACACAGCGTGTCCTTGCATTGAATTTTATATGAGCGAATAATAATTTATTTCATATCTTTTATAAATTAAATTTATTTCTCTTACTAACCCATTTTGCTTTCTGTATCTACGATGATGATTATTATTGAGCTCAAGCCACAGAACTGGTACAGATTTGAATTTCCCCAGGTTGAAAAGGCTAAGAGACATTTTAAGCCTACCCAAAAGACTAGATTGTTTCCCTGACTTTTTACCAATATGAAGCCCAGGTCAAATCCTTCTAAGGTCCTGTAGAAAAACATCCTTACTAATCCATATTCTTCCCTGCTGGTACATGATGTTATGGAGAAATAATTTTTATACTTGCAAAAACCCTGGTTTAGCTTGAAAAAATATTCTCAGTATTGAACAACAAGCTAGGTTTTTTTAAATCCCTTTTGGCTAGTGCTGCAATGTTCATTATTACAGCTATCTATGAAGTCTGCAATAGCGGCAGGAAGAAAAACGGGTAGAAAAGCTACTTAAAAGAATTAAAATATGGCCTGACACTACGTGTACTTTTTTTTGAGGGATGTGGGGAGAAACTCACAAGGTAGTGCGTTGTGTTGATGTGTCTACAGTTTCAGCATATAGAGACCCAGASCAAAAGGAACAAAACCGACAAAAGATGTGAAAAATACAGAGGAACTTCACACTGTCATGTGCTACAGGAATTCAGGAATTTGCAAGTTCAACAATACTGTTTATGCTTAGCATTCCTTAAGCCCCTGTAAGGATGTGGAATCTCAAGACATTATTGTTACAAATACAAGTAAATTATATTGTTAGATAAAATATTAATAGCATCTCCCATACTTAATCCTCTTTCTCTTACCATTCACCCCACATCCAACTATGCTAATATGAAGTGTTCTCAAGAAATTTATTTCTCTTACCTGTCTAATACAAGGTCTGGTGCAAAAATCAGTTTCCCAGGATGGTCAATTGATCTCCACATCAAACCAATCATTAAAACTTCCATCCAGCAGCTCTCCAAGAGTCTTACTTGGTCATAGAGGCTGAGATCAATGAAGCCTAAAATGATGAAAATAGCATRAAATAAATCAACCTGTTTATTTCTCTGTTTTGGTAAAGAAGACTGAGTATACAAGAAACAAAAAGAAACAGAAAGAATTATGAGTTGTGAAGAAAGCCAGAAAAGGGAGCATTGACATCAGAACTGCCATGCCGCCACCTCAAATAGGAACATATTTGTTATTACCATTCTCAAATCTTCCACAAAACATTTGAAATAGAGCAGACTGAGGTTCAAGTGCAATTACTCCCACACAGCTGGTGAAACTCAAGTGACTGCAGAGGACCTGCCTTATGCTYGGCCACCTCTTTAGCTGACGGTCCCACAGCCTCCTGAGAGGCACCAGGGATTCACTTGGGAAAGTCACATTTGTYGGAGATTGCTGCATTGCACTGCAGAGGACTCCTAAGAAAATTGTTCTTTCCCCAGTACGCATATGGTTGTCGCTTGCAGGGKTTTTTTTAATCTCGTAAGACAGGCATGTTTCTGGGTTTGTTGGGTAACTGAAAGAACCCACATATTCATGCCTCTGTGTTATCATCCCCTTTGTAAATGACATGTGTTGACCCCAGCCCATTGTTTTCCTTTCCATCCCCTTCCCCAAAACTGCAATAAACCAGAAAAAAAAAAAGACAAGGGTAGTTGGTGAAGGTATTAGTGTCCCCATTGCCTCCATTCACAGCATCCTAGAAGCAAGAACAGAATTAATGCGACTGTGCATAAGCCTGTTCCAGCATTTAGTAGTCTCCAGAAGTTACAGCAAGGCATCAGATAGCACTGCAACACAGCCAGAAGGGAGAGACAGTCCTTGCCCTCCCTTTCCCTTCCCCTGCAAAAAAGATTGGGGAAAAAAGACRTATAGAAGCCAAATAAAGAGAAATAAAATTAACACACATGCAAAAAAAAACCCCAAAACACAGAAAACAGAAGAAGTGTGAATTATCAAAATGCAAGTGGGAAAGCAGACTGCTCAGTCAAGGAATAAAACACAAATACAATGACAACCAATTCGGTGGTCAAACCGTAGCTGTGTTCAGAACCGAGGCCAGGCCACAGTTCTCAAAGCAGAGCTGCTTTAGCTAGGTCTCTTAGCAAAGGCACTTCATTTTCAGACGAGCTGGTATCTACGACTCTGCACAGCGAAAAATCGTTACACAGCCTGGCCATGGGAGACAGGTTTCCCGTAGTTCTTGCCAGTTGTCTGAGGTCTTAAATTACACACAGTACGTTTGCGCTGTCAAAGAATCTGCTGTTAGTAATTTATACAAATGCTCCATGTATTTTAATCTTATTAAACTACTAGGCTGGAAGACAGTCAGTGACAGCTCCGGGTTGACATAGACTGGGTAACGCRCACTCTCTCTTATCATTGCTAGAAGTGCTGCCTTTCAAAATCGTTAGCCTTGCTCCTTATTTTATAAGAAGGGTAAACAGGAGCCTGTGAGCGGTACCTTTCCTCCTGGATTTCGCTGTCACAGAATTTACTACAGAATCCACAGCCAACAACAGATTATCTKCCAGACACACACTCATAATTTTAAAAGTGCTTTTAGAAAAATAATCATGGAAGTGTGAATAGTATAAACTGTTGGTGGCAGTTTCCCAGGAAACCACAGCCCAAAGACATTTCAGAAGTTTATTTAAATAAACATTTACACAGGTGTGTGCTGATTTCTCTAGCATAAACAACCGGTTATTGGGTTTAAAAACTATATCTACCTCAGTTGAGTGAGATGTCAGATCAAGTCCCAGCGTTCAATCTACAGATACTTAAAGATCCAGATTTATCCCAGATGTCGTCTGCTACACTCGCATTTATCCGCACCAGCAGTATGATTTATGACCATTGAGCACAGCGATTAGAAGGACTATACATTTCCTTTTCCTAACAATCTTATGCTTTAAAGACCGAGGACAGCACATCACCACCACCGCTTCCATTGCAGTGTCAGAAATCCTATTTCATTGCTGCAGAGTACATTAAACTATTCATTTTTCTGTGGCTGTAGTACATGTCCTTTAAATCGTGTGCACTATACCTAATCATTTAGTTATAAATTACTAAGATATAGACAAGAAAAAACTCGTGCTGGATGTGTAGTAACTAGCAAAAGACACACTGCTCTGGCCAGCAACACACTAGGTTGCATAATGAAGCCACATTTCAATATTATGACAACATCCTATCGATTAGCAATACAGGTTCAGCTATGAACCATGCTCAACTCTCTTAGACTAGGTCAACAAAGTAAAAGGCAATTATAGAAGTTATGTTCTGCTGTCTGACAACCTAGAATTAAAATACGTGGAATTCAGAAGGAAAAAAGTCCAGGCGTCAGCTTCTATTTTACTGAGCAACAACAAAAATACAATCACTAAACTTAAAGTACAGACAAAAATACAGTCACAGAGTAAAACTCATAAAAAGAAGGTCATTAAGTATTAAATATGAAAAAATGAAACACAAACATTTATCTTTCCTATTTAGGCAAAAAGTTACTGTTAACATCAGCATCTATAAGGAAAAATAAAAAGAATTTCTTTCACTTCTGGTGAGTGTCAAAATAATATCCAATAATAATTTAGAGGTTAAAATGGGCTTCTTACCCGGCTACACAAAAGCAAATATTCAGCTTTACAGAAAGTAAAATTACTGTTCAGTGGGCCATTAGTCAAGAACTCTGTATTTTTTTTCTAAGACCTTACCTCCAGGAAGCAGAGCATGGATCTAGATGATTAACTTCAGGCAAGAATTTTTGAAAACTGAAATTCTATGTCATCACAGCTATTTTAATGGAAATAAAGCTTTAGTCATCACGGTTATTTTAATGGAAAAAAAAAATAAATCCACATTCAGGTAAATGCTCTAACTACCATGTAATATGGCAATATTACTTATAATTAGTACATATTAAGCATCACATCTATTTTTGACATTGTTCTAAAATGTTGTTTACTTCTGTTCTGTGTAACAACAGGACTGTTCAGAAAAAACAAACATACACGATAAAGTGTCAACATTCCCAGGAACTGTTTTGAAGGGGTTTGACTGCTTCAATGGGTTTTCTTCATACAGTTCTCTTATTGCCAAGAAAAAGTTTTTATTTCTGACAGATGTTGAAAATAAACTAAAAGTGATCAATGTCAAAATTGGGGTTGGTGTGGAAACTGATCTTTTAAAAAACTCAAAAAATTAATCTCAACTGGCTGAGGTTTTGGGTTTGTGGTTTTTTTTAGAAAAGCTGACATAGTTAAAAACAATAGAAATTAAGAACAATCACAAAGTGGAAAAGGTTGCTGTGGGKTTTTTTCCCATTCAAATATTGCTTAAAATGAGGACGTTTTCTAAGACTTTCCCTGGTTTCCTTCACAATTCATTTCCTATCGGATTAACATGACTATATGGAGTCCTCTGAAATGGAACCTTTTAATCAAGTTTTTCTGATCAGACAAGAAATTATAGCAATAGACACCACTCAACCCCTTATGGTTACTTACTTTACATTTATTTTCAGAGTTTCTTAAATCAGGAAAAAATAAGGATTAAGGATTCAGGCTCCCAGTTTAAAACATTCCACATTAATGGCAAAAACTCTATCACTTTGCAAATGGCTAACATGGTTTAAGATGCTTGTGCTGTGCAAGCATCTCCTCCCCAGCAGCTCAGCAGCTGACCTGGAATTTGCGCACCCTAAAACCATCACACCTGAACCCTCCAACACAGTGGCTGAGCTGCGGAGACTGTAATCTGCAACTAGGAGATGTGGTCCAGCAGCTGGAGCTGGTAGCACCTTCAGCCACTCCAACTAGATCTGAAATAGGATACGTTTCCCTTATCCTAAATTCTTAGTTTAAGGATTATATGATATATTCTCCACTTAGCTTGTTTCCTATACTGTATACACACTCAATTTATTTCTAGATGTAACGATTACTGTCATGTCTTCCTATGTGCGTATTCAAGCAGCAGCAATTGCTGTTTATAGTGCACAAGCGTGACAAGACCAGGGCACACACCAGCACGCTCTGGTTGCCTTCAGCATAAAATCCAAGAGAGGAGCCATGGTGTGCTGGCTCCTCAGTCCTGATGGACGTGGGGTTAGGACTACCAGACGCCCTGCAGAATGTATTAGCCGTGCGAGGTAAGCACAGCCGTAGGGATCACTTCTAGCAGAGCACCATATCTGAAGTTAAGGATTAAGCCCCATGCTGCTATACGTCTATCAACTATGCAATGCTGCTTTCAGCTCATTATTATTATTTGGTCACCTCAGCTCTCACTAAAGGGCCACAGCCTGTGGTTTAGTCTATGCCAGCCAACAAGTTTTTCTGCACAACTACCTTCTCTGTGTGCTGGCTGCTTTTATTCTGGCTTTTATTCTTTATTCTGTTTTAATCATGGGCGCTTCCTGGAGAAGGAATTGCCAATGCTCACCACTTCCAGTTTGTAAGAAGTGAAATGGTACGTTGCCACAATACTGTGGTCGTATTTGAGACATTCAAGGCAATAACGCATGTAGTTGTGCTTCAGTGCATGTTCTTTGTGTTGCCAACAACCAAAATCATCCTTATTGATTTTTGTTTTGAAGGAGAGCGCACAATAATTCTGAGATCAATRCTATGCGCCACTTTGCAATCTGATGCTTTTGTGTAGCAACTATGTCAACTGAAGCAATTGCAGACACTCAGTGCTCGGACACACTTTAGTTTTTATCAACTGCATTAGAAACCTTCTACCAGGATTCAAGGAAAGAATTTGGTCTTAAAGTCTTTTTTATAGCAATCTAGTTAATATCCCTTTTAATAAACCTTCTAAATCAGATTAATCAGGTATTTATAGTTGATGAGGTACAAATTACATACAACACCAACTATGCTTTTTAGCAAAATGGAAAAGCATTTGACTAACAACAGATAGCAAATTATGGGCTAGGTCATTGTCTAAATCAAAATACATCCAGGTGAATTACTGAAAGTAATAAATTGTCCATTACTTTATAGAATAAAAAGCTTAAGATTTTCATACCACACATTTACTGTGCTGTGCTGTTATTTCAGGGTAGAGAATGATACATTGATGGTAAAAGCATTGAATAAAATAAACAAAAATAAGATTGAAATTCTTACCAGGAATTTTTTTGGCCCAACCAATCATGTGAACCAGCTCTTTGTCTGCCAGTTTTGTCAGGGACATCATCATGGAGGCCTCTGTGAATGGTTTGCTGGGACGACTCACCAACACATTGGGAGGCTCCGCTTCAAGTAGTGTTAAAACAAACTGCTCTGGACTGACTGTGCTGAGCAGGATCTCTTTTACGCGGGTTACTGTCTCATTGTATTTCTTAGCTTTGCCAATGCAATGCACCTGATCTTCTGAATTACGATGGCGACGCAGGATCCGATATCCACAACGTTCTCTTCTTGAGCCTGACACGAGAGGCACATGATTGCATTGAAGTATTTTTCTCTCAGTGTTGCATTATGTAAATCCAAATGTTTGGGGAGAAGGGGAAAAACCCTTTAATGTTGGATGTTCTAATATTGAACATCAAGTTTCAGAATTTCTAGAGCATTCAGCATTGACTTAACTTTGTTTCCACTGACTTCAGCTGAGGCTTTCGGTTATTCTACTAAACAAAAAATAACGTTAAAAATGTTTATTTTTGAACGTCAGTTAAGTCACTTTAAAAGTCCATGGGAAAATTCCCAATGACATCAAAAAGAGATAAATCAGGTCTTTAAATGCAAATAAAGACAGCTGTTTGTAAATTCTGTTTTTAAATTCTGTTTTAGATGTAAACTAGGGGAAGAAAAGACTCCTGAAAGTTTGGGCCATGATACAGAGTAAATACCTCAGCCAGAAGCACAGCTGGGCCGCACTGCTAGCTGGGTGTTCAGCTAGGGACTTGGTGAGATGCAACCTGTTTTCTCCCTGTGTCCCATTAAGCCAGTGGGAGTTCCCCCAAAGCGAATTCAGATATCTACAACTAGAAGGAGCAAGCCCCCTGTTTCAAGTTCTGCATGCAGAACTCTATTTCTGTTGTAAAGAGAAGTCCTTTAAACTCCTGGAATTAATTTATTGTTCATTCTAACACCACCAAACATTCTCCATTCTCTGCCAGTATTATTGGTGGGACCACTGTTATCTGTTCTTGCATAGCTGCCATGGAAAGAGTCTAAAAGCATCTCCAAAAACATGGTATGGGGATTTGCTAAAAAATTCGTCCATGGCTTCTACTTTCCCTCACCCCATCAGCATATTCTATAACAAGGACTACGTTTACTGATTTACAAATAACCCTTGGCAGTAACTAATATGCAAGATTGTACCATAATAAAAATCAGGATATTTAAAAATATTAAGTTACTGACGAGATCCTTAGACTGGAATCCTCCAGCACTTAACATTTCTAATATCACAGCTAAATTGTCCTCTAAATCTTTTCAAAGTTAATTTTTTGTGCTGGTCATCAATACTTTTACTGACATATGATACTCAAAGGCTGAATTTTCATAGATATGAAAATGCCTGTGCTAACATAAATCTATACCAGACCAACATTTATTATTGCATACATAGAGACCACGGAGTCTTAGAGCATAATAAGTTGTCTCAATTGGTTTCAGTTCCACAACAAATTTGACAAAAGCATCCTTTCTGCTGCTGCTACTATCTTAACATTACTACATTTATGAAGTCTTTTTGGTGTGTTGCCTAAAGACTTCTTGCCCTTGTCACAGACTCTGGTTCTTCTTCATTAGGGTATGTGATTAAAGGCTTCATAAAGTGCATGAAGAGACAGAAGCGAAGGAATGATGAAGATGGAAGAATCCCAAGAACCTGATCAGTGAAAACAAGCACACTGACTAGGCTACTCTCAGGGCTATCAAAGGAGAGTGATCAGCCTGTGGTCTGGGCATGACACCCAGCAGATGATAAGTCAACAGGAAAGGCTTTTCAGTTCACCTGGAGGGACCAGGCATTCCAAGCCATCTACTAGAAACTCGAGGATCTGGGTGTCAGCTACCGGTAGGGCCATAGGTTTGGACCAACTGCCAGAGACCTATTTGTGTGTGTGTCCTCGTGTGCGCAAGAGAGTGTGTGCACAAGGTACCTGGAAGAACAGAGGATCCAGGGGCCAGCTACTGGATAACATTGACTTTCTAAAGCCAGTTACTGGAGGGATCCATAGCACATGTGTGTTTCTGTGACCATTTGTGTGGGAGAAGGTCTGAGTACCAGCAACTGGGGTGAGGCTGCAGACCCAGAGGCCATCAGCTGAGGAGATACAGGGATCCACGGGCCAAATATTTGACATTCTGAGTGTCTAAACCCAGCTAATGGATGGATCCATATCATATAAATGCATATATTTTCCACTGCTTGTGTTCACATGAGTGCTATATTTTCTGTCTGTGCTAATCTGTGTGGCTGACTGTGGATACAGGTATTGTGTGTGTATGTGTCTAATAACAATAGACGCTCAGATTTGCTACTGGACCTGGGGATATGGCAGTGTGGCAGCTTCCCTTCTGTCAAGCTACTGGATTCAGCAATTCCTACCATTCTTCATCCATATCCATCAGAGTTATCTAGACCATGAGTTGTCTAAATTCCAACCAGGCAATGCAATTCTGGCCCTGGGTTTCAGTTAGCAAAGAGGTCCAAACATAAGCCAAATTGAAAATAAGGGAGTAGGGGCACAAAAAATTAATTTCAGATGCTGTTGACAAGGCTTTGTCTTGCTAAATAAGATGTTGGGTGAATACAGACTCTCAGTGGTGGAGGTTCCTCAGATGAGGTGGCTTTTCAGGTCATAGTCCTGTCTTGTCTTCATCAGCTATCGAGCACAATTTGAGTCAACCCGTGAGAAGGGTGAGATGCAAAGGCCAATCGGGTACAACCTGAAAGCACTGAAAAGACTGGATAAGGACTAACAAAGTCTGCCAGGACTTTAAGGATGTGGAACTTTCAACTGCACATTGCTATCTTCCTCACTTGCTGCCTGTTTGGTAAACCACCTCAGATGTAAAAGAGAACAGGATGACCGTTAAACAAGTTCTCAATATTGGAGAACACCCTCTATCTGGAAACCCAAGAAACTGGAGAATACAAATAGGCAAAGCTGGTTCGATGAACAGTCCTCAGGCATGGAGGAATCCAAGTGGAACAAGGCATTTGGAACTGGAAGCATTATCAGCTAGAAGTCCAGCTTAAAGTCAGCACCATTTTGGGCAAGGATGGTTTTGCATCCTTAAAAGGAATATGGGTAGGATGAAATGGATTGAGTACTGACAGGACATTTGCACAAATAACAAATTGAAGGAAAACAATCAATGATTTGCAGAACCAAATGCTTAGCTGAATGACATCTAGCTAGAAGTTGCCAGAGCAGCTGAACAGTAGTTAGGGGAAGATAACATACCAGCAGAGACAATCAGAGCTGGAGACATTATCTTATGGTAGATTCATGAAATCAGATTTGATGACACCCAAAAAAGAACTATACAAGTTACAGAGCAATTTCTTCAACCATCTGTCTGGGCAAATCCTTTTCTTTCTGAGAGAGTCAAAGGATAGTGAGGCATAGACTAATTTCTACAAAGACACTTGGGTGAGGTAGTGAACTCTGTGCTAAGCCTCATTTTGGACTAATGTACAAAGGTCAAGAGGAAAATCTTAAAGAAGTGCTTTGTCAGCTTCAGAAAAACATTAGAATGGCACAGTGGGCTGCAGTCTGTTCTGGATTCATGTCATGCACAGAAAGTATGTAAATATTTTCCATCAGGGAAGACAAAGAGGAAAGGTCGACAGTGAGCTAAGCAACTGGAAAAAAAGTACAGCTGAAGACAGATGAGGAAATGCCTAGGTATCAGGGTGATCTGCCTACAGAGATCTCTATGGCTCTTATTTCCATATCAATATGCATGGTAGAGACCATAACCACCAGGAGAGAACTGAACTAAAGCAAGAAGCACCACCTCACATTGTTTCCACTATTTAGAAAGCTGAAGCACATTGAACATGGACATCTTGAAGGACAGAAGAAGAAAAATAGCACAGAGGGACTAAAAGCCATAGGGAGATGCAGGGCAGAGGAGAAATTTTCTTGGGCTATCAAAAAATACCAACTGCTCCACAACATGCACAGTTTTTATTCTCCAGTACCTGGTGGAGCTGTGAAGCCCTGAAAAAGACGACACACGAATAGCAGTCTTTTAATTAAACACATGGAAAAGTTGTTCAGTTAGGGACCATATCTAAAATGATAAAGTCAGAAAAACTACTGTTTCAAGAGGGAGCTGGGGGAGAGGAGCCTGATAACACAATGAGGAAGAAATTCCAGCAGTTTGGACACATCTGCCAGAAGCAACATGTGGTCAAGCAAGCACTTGCAATCAGCTTGTTGACCCTAGTTCAGTTCCTGGCACTGAAGTGAATGAAGTGCACTTTTGTGGGACTCCACATCCTCTGATCAGCTGTCCTCAGCGCTGTTATACTGTCACCCAGTCTTCTCTGTGGCACAGAAAATATCAGGTTTTTGGTGCTACGGCCTGAGTTATCCTTTCAAATTTACCGTTGTAAAGGTTTTTAAATAACATTTTGTAACCTATCCAAAATCTAAACACACAGGTAAGTGACCAGGTACTTTAATGAAGATCAAAGAAATCAGTAAAATTTTTAAAAATATTATAAAATAGTAGTCTACCATCCTGTTCTAATTGATACAATCTTGTACAATTTTCATCTGCGCAGCTGCACTCCATGCTCCATCTTAAAATAATTCAGCCAGATTGTGATATTTATTGACAGTATTAAAGGTCCCAGTACTTGTGGAGGATTCTTACTGGGAAATAGCAAGCCCCTTTAAGTTACTTTAGGTTATTTAACTAAATCAAGTTTCACATATAACCAGTACTTATTTAAAAAAAATAAATGCTCCATTTAAAACATAAAACCAGTTTCTATAATCACATCTCCAGTGCAGAAAGCCAAACTAGGAGTGTTATGACATTTCTGCATGAAAAACTTGTTACTAAAAAAAATATAGTTGGTGATGAAAAAAAAGGGGTAAAAAAAAATCCCAACTAAACCAGATTCTGAATTATTGTTTGTATTTTTTAATCACCACATACTGCCAAAGCAGGCGAAGGCTAGTTCACTGAGCAGTGTGCATAAAACACAGCTCTTCAGTAATTAAAAGAGATACCATTTATTTTCAMGTTAAAATTTGTTCTGCTTGTATTAAAAAAAAAAGGATAAAAAAAGAGTGCATTGTAAGATTACACATCTAAGAAAACAACATTTAAGCTTGCTAGTCAATTGACACATCAGAAAGTAGCAGCCTTTCCAATTAAAACAACATTTCAACAACATAAAGGAACTTCTGTGCTTTTTATTCAAATCCAAAGTTTAGGCAGGACTGAGAAATTTTACCTGTATGTCTATTAGCATCCAGCAGGCATGTATAAGTGCTTATAAAACTATATATTATAAATAATTACAGACCAGCTTGACGTTTGACTTCACTAGACACAGAGATGTGGACCAATCTGTATGAAGGCACAGCAGTAAAATACGGCTTCCCAGATTAGGGACGATTTCTGACTTTACTGCAAACACCCTAACTATACTTAATAGCTAATATTAATTCATATAAAGGTAATTTAGGCAATTGGAGAAGTGCACAAGATGATCAAATCCCTCATGATTCCTACAGCACTCTCCTTATTTAGAGCTATTCTTTGTGCAAGAGAATGGCTTTATTCAGCTGGGAATGCTGGACCAAGGGCAAGACCTCGAGCTACAGCACCATAGACCACATGGGTAAATGATCACAAGAATACAAGAAATAAGACACATTGAAAAAAAGTCATTAAAATGAACCTGTTGTTCACTCATCCATGAACAAGCCACAACAGATATTACTGGCAGTGAAATACATTATTTTTAAGCCAACTCCCGCTTTACGAATTCTTTGAAAATGGCAAATRCCTCTGCTGTCTTGTATGGCGGACAGTTATACGGCATGTTGCTCTTAATATTGATTTTGGTCCCTGGCAACTGCTTATGTAACTAACCGGTTCAGCAGCAACTGCAGATTCTACCATTGAATATATTACCAGTTTTTTAAAGTGTTTGAGCTTAAAACTCACTCAAGTATACATTAGTAAATCATTATCACTCCGGTCACCTTTGAAAGCAAATGCAAATGTTCTGGTGAGTACGCCTGTATTCACAGAGCAGACCTACTGACAAAGAAGCTGCCGTCTGCCACACACACATGAGAATCAAGCTGAAATTACAGTAATTTCTATAATAGCTAAAATACAATTAATACATCTGATGTCCAGAGAATGCCATGAAAATTTTTTTCCCCACTTACTTTCTGTGTGAAAAGTAATTTACAGTATTTCAAAGTGCTATCTAGAAACTGCACACAGCAGCCAAGCACAGGAGAAAAAGAGCCAAACTCTGAACCGTATCAGCTCACAGAGAAGTCTGTTTTTCTTTCTGTAAACTTGTGGAATGATGCCAGTATTCAAGGTCAGCATCTATCCATTGCTTTTTAGTATGGCCCCTCAGCCTCCTCATTTGGGGTGGGGAGGGGGCAGAGAGGAACTTTATCTTTGGAACATTTTCAACACGTTGAGAACTGGCACATGGGGAAAAAAAACACAGGAGCAGCGCGGGGAGATAAAAGGTAAATCTAGCCCAACAGGGAAACTGAAAACTCCTTATGGAAAAAGGTCTATATGAGCCTCAGGAAGCCAAAAAAACATATGAGCATAGCTGCTCCCAGAGTGGCTATAGCTAAGTGATGAAGCAACTCCCCTCTTCTTTACTGCCTTTGGTAAACAGCCCAGTCCATTTCAGGCTCCCCAGGTAAACACCCAGAAGCTCCAAGAGAAGATCAATTTTATCCCGATCTGTTTTATTCAAGTTTACTGGGCAGAGTTTACCGCAGTATTTGTGTTTTCCTTGTTCCTGGTGACAGTGCTTTGCAATTATTTCTCTACCATTGCTGGTAGTCCTAGTGCCAAAATTTAGCAGTACCTTTCTTGATTGGAACAGTAGGCAGCACAGACTTCCTACAGAGAAATTTGCAGATTCAGTGTCTAAGACCCTCATTGTGCTTTTGGCAATAATGGCATATTTTGTAAGAAAATCTATTATCACCTTAATACAAAGCACCCCCCAAGCCAGCCTCCACTGAAATACCCGTGGTTTGTTGGGCTGACTTCTCAATGTTTATGAATCCAAGAGAATTGTCTTTATGACATCCAAGAGAATTTCAGACCAGGAAACTCCAAAGCAACACTTCCCTACTGCCTCCTACTGTTTTAAAGATGGCATGTACTGCCCAATCACATTTGCACACAGAAACATATGCTATACACACACACATATACGTGTATTTTTTCTCAAGGTGTCTATTGATAATAGGCAAAATGAGTATTTAAAGATTTGATGCAAACAGTGCAGAGTTTTTATGAAGAGGTTTCATAAACTACAAAATGGAAATTGAGGTACTTTTATCACTTCTCCTGGACAACAAGTCTCCACTGAGCAAAAATGCACTTACAAACCATTCTATCCTATCCAGGGTTTTAGCAGATGTGAACCAATGCATTCACTAAGTGGGAAAGGAGTGGACATGGGGAAAAGCCTTCATTAAAAAGAAAATGTACTCTTTTATGGCTTTCTACAGTAAAAAACTGGTATTAAAACATGGGTCTAACATGACAAAATTTAAAAGATAATCATTCCAGTATGCAGGAAATGGCATTTATGTTTCATGCAAGAAATACAGTCTTAAAATCTGTCTGGTTTAAATGTATGTTACCATGTGTCCACGCATCAGCTTTACTCACAGGTGCCTCAAATCATCAGGCAACTCAGACAATGCTGAGTAATTTTTATATTCCTTTTTCTGAAATTAAATTGTTAAGACTCTCAAATTAAATTCTCAAGAGTCTCAAATTTCAGTGCTACTATTTAAAAAACTAATTTTTTAAAAAATACAATTCCTGTTATTTTCCTGTTACAGTTTCAAAGTTTTCTTTTTGGGCTGGCACAGTCATTAATGTCCTATAAACATTCATTATTGTAGGAAAAATATGCTTATGAATATGTGACAAGATTAAAAGGAACATATTTAAAAGGCTAAGACGTAAGTACATATTATCATTATTTATTACTTGTAATACCATAGTGTCTATGAGGTCTAATCACAAATCAAGACTTCCTGGACAATTAGAATAAAAGGATTCATTTGAGGAAAGCATTGTGGAGGACCACCTTATAATATCATAGTGGAATCAGTCTTTACAAAACTCTCCAACTCCAGAACTGGGGCTTGATAGAACCCCCTGTTGGAAAAACATTGAGTAAAATTCTCAGTCATAAAGACGAACAAAAGACAGTAACACCATTCAGAAAGTAAGGTTTCAAAAGGAGTCTCATTTGCAAGGGTAAGGCTTTCCTTTCTGGAGCCAGACAGCAAAGGTAGCTAAGACCGTATTAATGAAGAACACCGAAAAAGTTGAGATGCATCATCAGTGCAGAAGAAGATAGGAGCTTCATATAGAAAGAACTAGTTGACTTGAGAACAGAAACTAAACGTATTTCAGGAGTATAAAAATAATACAAGGAACAGTTGAAATTGTAGCTCTAAGCTGGGAGTTATCAGCTAGAAATGAACAGGCTGCAATCATAACAGCTCTTAGAATGATTATGAACTACCAGGATGATGCAACCATGAAAAAGGCAAATAGGATTTTGGGTTGCATGCAGAGAAAAGCTCCCACAGAAACAGATACGTATTAATGCTACTACAATGAGGAGAGTTCACAGGAATACTGTCCATGATTCTGGTCATCCAAGTGCAAAAAAGGTTATTTCAGCCTGGAGCAGATTGAGGGACAAGCTACCCTGATGACTTCCAGATTCTGTCTACTTTTCTTTTTTGCAAGAGGAGGAAATTTCTTGGTTTATTTAGCCCAATAAAACAAAGGTTGTGAGGGGATATGATGTAGTTCGTAAATACAGTCAGAGCATTAACAATAAAGAGAAGAGGAGCCTCTAAGTTGCAAGACAATGTTGCCACAAGAACAAATGGGCATTAATTGTCCAGCAATAAATGCAGGCTGGAATTCTGAAGAATGTTCATAATGAAAGAAATAATATTCTGCAAACAGATCAAAGCAGTGGGAGGATGAAAACACTGCCTAGCCTTGAAATAGGAGTAGGTATCTACATTAAATGGGACGAAATGAGATGCACACCTGCAAATCACAGAGGACCAAGCACAGTGGCCTCCTCCTTTCCACTCCAGTGTTCCTATGTGATGTTTTCCCAGCCTATTTCTATCATGTACATTGGGGAATCTATAAGAAACAACAACAAACCTTGACTGTGAAAGTACATTAGATATTGAAATATCTTTTAAGTTATTTTCCTCTTAAAAGTAACCTTTAAAATACCATCTATAAATGTACAACTACAGTGAAGTCACATCTCTGTAAGTACAAAATGGGAATAAGAGAAAAGACTGGATAACTCTGAGTGGTGCAGAGACAAACTGTGGTTGTTTACTACTTCTGTTGATGGAAGAGCTGGAGGACATCACCTGAAAATAGCCCGTTCAAAAAAAAAAAAAACAGTCCCCCACTGCCTTCCCCCTGCTGCCCCACCAAAGCCCCACAAAAAAGCCTGGCAACCAGAGAGATAGTTCTCACGACATGTGGTAAAGCTGCAGAACTCCCTGCTAGGGGATGCTGTAGATGCTAAGACTTTATAGGATTAAAAAGAGGGACACTGGACAAGTTGTCATTCCATTAATATATTGAGATCTATTAAATACAAGAAACGACTCCTAGACCAGAAGTCCCCAACTGCTAATTTTTGGAAGCTGAGAGTTGCCAGCAGTAGTTTCATTTAGGTGCTAGTCTCATTCTTACACTCCTCCCGAGGCATTCACTTTTGCCACTGTTGGAGGCAGGATACTGGGTTAATTAACTATTGCTTTGATGCAGCACTGCTGTTCTTGCATTACATTCAACCAGCAGAGCACAGTACAGGCTCATTTACTCCATATTAGAAGGGATTTCAGTTTGGTTTGAGGCTCAGGCAGCAGCAGGTCTTGGGTTCCCGTTCTGCAGAATGTAGCATGCAAGTAAACTGCCTTCACAGAGCTCTGCAGAGATACTATGGTTTTCTTGTGCTGAACCTACACCTTACTCCTTCCCACAGGTTTTCTTCTGAAAATGAAGAGTCTTCTGCTTTAAGAATCAGTACATTCCTTCCAATAAAACCAGCTTAAACCTTGCTCTAATTGCCTGTTGTGTCTTTTTAGGATTCCAAGAGAAAAAAGAAAAAAAAAGCTATACAGAATTGACTGAAGGGAAAAAAAAAAAAACCACAGCAAAACCCAAGCAAACAACACAGACATGCAAAACTCACCACATTTCATCATTCCCACTTCGTAACATTTCCGTAGCCGGCATGCCTGGCAGCTTTTGCGCCTGTTTTTGTCTATCGTGCATTGATTGGTAGCTGGGCAGATGTAATCGTTATGTCCTGGAGCAGAGTAAGAAGAGAAAATTTAACATCTCCAGCAGTCTCTCTTGGTCATTTCCCAAATCATGACCTTCTGGATTTTAAACTTCTCAACTTTTTCATATGCATATATCTAAGCTCCATTAATTTAACTGATGCAAAAATGCATATTTATCCTATACTGAAAACATCAATCTGTGGCCTCAAAAAGTAACCAGACAACATCAATCAGCTTTTACTGATGACTGTTATATAACCAAGCACCTTCTAGTGCCATTTTTTAAAATGGAACATATGTTTTTGTGGAAATTTGCTGCCAGCCTCCAAGTTCTTACTGTATATTGGGACACTACAAATGTCAGATAGTAGATTTTTTTTTTTCCTCAGCAGAGTTGAAAACAGCAGTGCACACAGCTTCAGTCCTGCAAAGATTTAAGAAAAMTACAGCTCTATTTACTGAATTCTCTGATGTGGTGAATTCCAGGAATGAAGAAGCCTTTGGAGGATTGACCCTGGACCAAAGTTAACAAAACAAAGCAGCCCAAGAGAGAATGAAGACTAGTATAAAATAATGCATACTGTATAGTACGAAGAAAAACACAAGCAGAAGGTATAACTTTTAGATATTGTGGACAAGTGTTTCTCTCATTTTCATCAGTTTCCACTACAGCCTCTTCTGTTGTCTTCTCCTTCTCTCCCACCTCACCTCACCCCCACCCAAACCCCTTTACATTATTGTATTTCATTAATCAATAATCTGGTCCAAAGGTTTATTACTGTAAACTGGACTTGAGTATGCTCTTGGTGTAAATACAGTCGAATAATCCCCTGCCAAATACTGGAAATCTCTCTTGCAGTAGTTACCAAAGAATGCAAAAAATATTCACTCATTTACATTTCTTAATGTCTTTTCTCTCAGATTGTTTTTAAGTTATTTTTTCAAACTTTAAGAATAGATCAGGCAAAGATACAGCTATTAGAGTTTTTTTTACTTGATGCAAGTCCAAGAGTTCATGTCCTCAAGAGTAATTATTTAACTGAACCATTGTGACTATTTCCTTGCAAAATTAAAATAATTTTAACCTTGAATTTTTGAACCGACAATTTTGAAAAGAAGAGATCAGGTTACAGTCTGTCCTGTTTCCTACTGGCAGATATGATTGAAAAACAAATTACTGTTTATCACTCTTCACACAACATGGGGGGAAAGGAGAAGGAAGCTCTCTGTTGCACTATAACCCAAGCACACAGGAGTATAAAGTTTAAAACTCCTGTGGCCTTGGGATAATTTAGCTTGCAGGCAGATGTTCAGAGATGTGGGACGAATACACTACACTACAAACTTGGACAAGCAGAGGAGACCACACACAGTTGCTCAGTCATACCATCTAATTTTAATTAGACATTAGCCCAACATTTTGGTCTATCATAGGCCCAGAAGTTTTTTATTTTTATAAGCAATATCCTTCATAACAACAGTTGCAACTGAGTGCTTGATAGTGTTTTACGCCAAGAACTTACTTTCATTTATTTGAATTACAAAGAAACGTTACCTGACAGGGTACATTAAGGTGTACAATGGGTAACGTGTTCACGGCCAAAGCACATGTGAGCAACACAGAGCAGGCAAATAATTTTCCTGACAGAAAACACTTTGAGATCAAATTCAGTTTCCATTTGTGACAAACTGGAGACAAAGTTCTCTTCAATTATTTTAGAAATCAAAAGAACTTACACCAGTTTATAGAAATTGTTATTCACCCATGTAGAACTTGCACAATAAATTGAAAAGGTGAACAAGTTTTGAAGTAAATTTTATTCTAATGGTGACACCAACTCTGCCATATTGATCCAAAAGAAAATATCTCAAGATTGCTAAAGGCTTTGTGCGCAGAAGAGGAAGGGAACATTATAGACTGCAAAATGACAGGATTTTCTGTGTTAGTATCTGCATGTAGTACCCAATGTCAATCCAATTAAGTTTCCCCCAAGAGGCCCCACATGAAGCCCCAGATGATAACTAGAGCCAAGGTTAAAGAAATGAAGTGGTCCAAAGCTGCAGTATGGTGCATAAGTCACTGCCCATAGGCTGTAATAACAAACTTCATACTTCAGCCACTCAGCAAATTCGAACTAAATACCAAATATTTAAGAATTTAAACACTGATAGAGAGATAGAGAGATCTGGCAGAGTGAGAAATACTGCAATGTAGGCTCTGGGGGGTGGAGGCCTGAGAAATAATAATAATCAGGTTCGTACCTAATACTTGCTACACATATTTTTATATCCTACATACTGTGCAGATATTATATGCTATGACTTAACAGCTCCAGGAAATATACTCTTGTCAAGAATAGTCCTGGCAAGCAAAGTCTCCAGACAATTACCTACTCTAACTGTGTCTACTGTAACAAATTCACGATTACTATGCCTACTTTGGGACACAAACTGCAATCAGATTCACAGGTCTGCAGTGCCATCCCACTGAGGCCTTTGCTGCAGGGCCTTCCCATGCTACGTATTCCACCTCTTCTCTAAAGAAATCAATTGCTCACTCTGTAAAGTTTCCAGATCCTGATAACATGAGTCAAAAGATAAAGTAGTCAAACCATGTGTTGCTCTGTTTTCAGCATGCAGCACCATACACTAGGATTTTAGATCAACTCATTACTAGATCAACCCCTGATCACATGAAACAACTTATTTGAGCAAAGTTATCAAAAGCTGATTCTCCTACCTTGAATACTTCTTTTAAAGAATGCTTTGCAGCCTTCACATGACCAGACCCCATAGTGGTATCCTGAAGCATAGTCACTGCAGACTGCACAGAAGTGGGCATCCCTTTTTGAGCCAGGATTATTTGCAATTGGGCTTGTACACTCATTGCCATTAGTTTTTCTTTTTAACGTTTCTCTGATAGAAAAAAAAAATCTGTTATAAAAGAGGAAAAAATTAATCTACATTGCAAAGAGTTTCACTATTTTCCATTGTCTTCTATTCTCTCTCTATAGAGTCTTCTTATTACTGAACACAGGGTAGCGTGAAAAGCTATTAAGCTGGTAGGGTTATTTAAAGCATATASTCTGAACCCAGAGCTTTCAATGATGACAGACTATAAAGTTTTAAAATACTCAAAGGCATAAAACTGGACTGCTGATGTGTCATTCACATGAACTCTGGGAAAATCATACGGAATGATGATGGATCTTGAAGAATTCCTGGAAATGTACAAGTCCAGGAATTTGTGAACCAAGTGGACTTTGTCTTTGGGAAGCTTCACGTGGAAAATGCGAACTCAGGCAGCTTGGACTGATGTGATAAACACTACCATGAACCGAGCTGCAGTTGCTTCGTACTGTTAGCAAGGCAAAATTYTAGATGGAGCAATACACATCTAGTCTCAAGTATTTCATCCTTTAAACGAAGCTTTATTCATTCAATGAGATGCTGGAGACAAATATCTTGAGATGTGAATCTCAGCCTACAAGATCAACACACAATGTTAGACAAAGTTTTCTGTTAAAGGTGACAGCCCACGTTGATCACCCTAATGCTAAATAAAAGGAAGTCGGAATACAAGAAGAATGGAGAAACACAATTAATAAAATACTTTCATACAGTAAAAAAAATATTGCTCCATAAAAATTAATAAGATATACGCATTCCTGAAGTGCTGCCAATAGTTCCAACTTACTGGAACTATTCTTAATGACTGAAATAAAATTAGAACAGGATAAAAACATGAAATAACAGCCAATTCCTGACACCAAGATCCTGTAAACAAACAGCAAGAGGAGAGGAACTTAGATTATCAGTAAAGTGGTTTTTAGGTATAGGAAGCACATCCATTGTGTACTTTTTCTCCAGACCTCTTTTTCTCAGTGGTTTTAGTATGCCTTACCTTCACGGGCTATACAACTTCTAGATAGAGAGAAAATAGTGTCACGTGCAAACTCTCAGCAGCAGTTTAACAAAAGGAAAGCTGTATAGTCAACTTATAGGTATAAACTTAAGCACAGAGACAGAAGTTAGAAACTGCAGAATTTTCCTCATGCTACCTCCCAGCAGGATTAGGGAGGAGAAKAAATATCAGTTGTGATAAGACAGCAGGCAGCATGGCTTATGACTTCTAAAAAACAAGGATACATTGCCAGGGCATAAGAAACCTGTTCACCAACAAGAGCAAGTTTAAACAGAACAGTAGAAACATGCTGAAAGTGCTCTCAAAAAGGCCTTAACTAACATATTAAAAGTAGACTTTGTGCTGGTTTCATGACAGGAGGTAAGGACAAACACACCCACATGACAACTAAAAATCATCAAGTTTATAAGTATTTGAGGAGAACGTGCTCCAATTTCCTAGTAGAAAATGTGGAAAGGAAAAAAGGTGGTTCTCTGAGCAAATTCCAAAACAGAAGAATTAAGGTATTTGTTGTACAGTTAAGTTGCTGCAGGCTTTTAAAAAATGTTAATTTATTCAGGTATTGCAGGACATAAGGGTGTTTAGATGTTTAACAAGCCCAGTCTTTGATTACACACACACCCCTGTTAATGGATTGCCAAATCACTAAGTTATTTCCCGTTCTGCCATGCTGGGAAGACCAGTGTGGGGGAACTCTCCCTGAGAATAAAGGGACTGTATCACACACACCTAATACGCTGCTAACGCAAGGAGGAAAAAGCATTGTTATTCCATTCCTTCCTGTTTCCCTGTATTTGGAAGAAAAAGTATTTTGGCATTTCAGATTAGCAGAAGAGGTATATTTTTAAGCTCTACTTGGGAATCATGATCCAATTGTGAGAGTCAGAAAAGAATCAAAGTCAGCTAGAAAGCATCTCAGTGACTGATATGCTGTAGAGAGCGACGTTTATYGCTCTCATTAAAGTACCAAGGTGTTATGGATGAAAATAAAGAAAAAGCACACACCATAACATCTCACTGAGCGGTGTTGTTTTTTACCTTCCAGTCATGACAAGTGTTTTAAAAACCACTTTTTCTTTCCCTGCTTAAAAGTTTAATGACAGTCACTCTGCACACGTGCAAGCTGCGTGACTTCCGCAGACTGTGGCAAACAGCTTGMACACAGAGCAACAATCTGGAGCGAATTCCTCCTGCAGGCCGAACGGGCATCAAATCTGCTCGTCTGCAATAGCTGCAGCAGCGCAGCAGGAGGTTCAAACCCAAACGTTTTGTTAGTGTTGTCTTTAAGGACAACAGAACTAGGAAACAGTCAAGAGCTTTAAGGTACACGTTCCTTACCCCGAGGACCTTGCGATCAGACAGCGTATCCACACAAACAGCAAACCGGAGTGGGTAGCCCCACACAGGGTTAGAGACCACCTCCCGGCGCTCTTGGTGCACTCCAGCATGCTCAGCAGATGAATGACCTGCCAGGTCCTCCAGAAGAACTGGCGGTAGCTGGCTGCGTGCCCACAAAGCTCCCGCACCGAAGGATGCAGGAAAATGGGGGATGTACCCTAGCTGCTACTAAGGAACCGCATGGACAAAGATTTATCGCTTTACACCTCCCAATACTCCTCTCTATTTTATGATCATGATTTCTAGCTAGAGATATTATGTTTCCATAAAAAGAATTAAGATTTTTTTGAAAGTTACAAGTCAGTGATTTCCTACTAGTCATCAACAGTGACAAGATGATTACCCTAAAGGAGAAGGAATTAGCAAGAGTATTTAGGTTGTTCAGTATCTATTGTGTCTCCTAATTACCTCTAGCTTTGCTACAGCAAGTGTTTGATGCGTATGCCACACCTGGAAAACTTGAACCTAAATTCAGCTTTTTATAAAAAATGAAGAAGTGTGGCAAGGATTTGATCTAGAAAGTAGCAAGATTTGCTCATGGCATTTGTTGTCTGTCAGGTTTTTATAAAACCTAAACTATTGTACACTATAAAAAGAAAGAGAGAAAAAAAACACTGAGAAAATAAAAAAATCCACTAAGTCAAAAATTAGTAGTCCAGATTTTATAATTTCTTATAACTCTTCCCTCCCTCCCATAGGCCACTGGCTCATTCAGTGCCTGGAGATAATTCAATCCCATATGAGCCTAAACTGTAGGATGAAGAAGGCTCTTCCATTCTCTCCCAGAATGTGTGCAAGATGATGGGGAAAATCAGCAGAAKAATACTTTTCAATCCTTATCTTCCTCATTTTCTAGAGACTCCCTTCACTATAACTTCTGGAATTGTTAATACCACAYAACTGTCAATATCTATGTCTCCATAGCACAGGTTCTGCTATGCTCCAAACAYTGATTAATATGCTGAAAATCATGTCACAGATATCTCAAAATTAAGGGACATATTTTTGCTTAATCTCTGTAACTATTCCATCATAAAATGGAGATGCCAACCCATCACCTCAAAGAGACTTCAAGATATGTTTAAGTGCTCTGCAGAATGAGCACAATAAAAAAAGCATAGGAGAACAATGCAAATAATTATGGCTTCAGAGCAGAGTTTGAGCAATGTATAAATATGATATTAGCGCACAGTGAACAAGACAAAGTTACTAAATAATTTCTAATTAAGCAAGCATTGCTAGCCTGTGTACCCCAAAACCTTTACTTACACGCTCTACCTGCAATTAGTCAGAAGCACAAGGAAAAATAATTGAAAAGAAGACCAAATTAAGTTCCAGAAACATCACTCTGGCAACTTCATTAGTTTCCTAATACTTTTTAGAAAATAATATACTTGTTCATTTTGAAAAGAAACCTTYTGTTTCTTTAATTAAAATCCTTTTATTTAGGGGATGAAGACAGAAATAAATTTCAGACTCCTTTTAAATATAATGTAATTACACTGTCACATTCCTTTTCTCTTCATGTAATTTTAATATAAATTGAGTGATCCTGCACCAATAAAATTTATGAGAATATTTCTATTGTCTTCACTAGGTACAGGACCTATAATGCAAATAAACATAGCAGAGTCTTTATCACCAAATTATTGCCATTTCGTACAAAAAAATGGAACTCTAAAAATTTACATCTATTTTTACATGGCATACAATTCATTTTTTTTGAACTATTGGTGCAAAGTAACACTATGCTGCATAACATTTGCATTTAACAAAGTTAAATTTCTTCTGTGTTCATATAATGAACCTATTTGTGAGGAAAAGGAATGCTGAAAATTCAGGTTCCTTATTTTAAGCTGATCTACAAGCTGATCTACACAGTGATCAGCTTTAGCAAAGTGGACCAYATTAGTTTAGCTAATGTTAACGGAAATTTACACGCAGGGAAAATAAAATCCTCTTATGGCGAGACTCTTGCTTTATTTTGAAAGGTAAAATAAACTGTGTAACAAGCCTAAATATGTAGCAATGCTTTCTTACTCATCTTTCAAACAAAATCTCTTTCCTCAAACTACAACGCTGTTTAAAATTATTTACATTTTACAGCATTAGTATCTCCCTTCCCYCAGAGCTATTCCTTTAGGTTTCAGTCCCAAGAACTCTTCCTTCAAGGTATAATCTACGAATCTGTAGTGTCACAGTCATTGTTCCCATGGCAATAAATATAATGTTCATGACATTAATTTAAGATCTCACCAAAGGATAAAGCAAAAGGAAGCACAGGGCTTTTTTTTCTTTACAGCCTTATTTCAGGACAGATATCCACAATAAGGGAATTACAGCTCTTGCTTTTTGTGTTTCCATGTCAAATTAATTTTTTTTTCTTTTTTATAACTTCTGTACACACAGTGGGTGTTACAATGCATCATACTGAGACAAATGAACCACTGAGAAGGTCCAGCTAGCAAGCAACACAGTAGTTGCTGCTGAACAATAAAGATCATCCATAAATTTAGACTCCAGATTTCATTTCTCCTCTTTAAGTTAGGTCATCATCAGCTACAAGAGCAATAGTCTGTATGAATCTACACAAGTGGCAGAAGACTTATTTACTTAAACTCCAGTGTGGCAGGTTTGGCTTCCCTTCTGTCTATGTAGACAGCACACTGCAGAGCATCAGATAAGGTGCTCTTGCTCTTGGGTTATTCCAGCTGCTGTCCCATCATCTGGACAGCTTCAAACACTAACCTACAGCAGCCTTCCCAGGGCTGTCAAAGTTCTGAAACTTTAACCAAAGCGGGAAGAGTTTGGATGTTAGCCCTATTCACATTAGACCTGCTTGGGGGATTCTTCTGTATATAAGTGCTACACAAATGGCCTCTCCCAACCCACACACCTACACTTAAAGTAGATTTGCACTCCAGAACTGCCTGCTACTCTCTGCTGACTCCAAGTAGAGACTAGTCAGGTGGCTGGGCTGAAGATCTGTGCAGCCTACAAGTCTGAAGTAGACGTAGATCTCATGCCTTAGCCCTGTGCAGTCAACATAAGGCCCACCCCTTGCAGAAGGAACATGGGTAGTCTCAAAAATATCACAAATCCTCTATTAACAATTGAACTAAAACTGTTACCAGGACACACTATTTTTCATACTGACAATGACTGCTGAAGTTAAATAAGGAGCCCTATGAATAAACGTACAGCTACTAAAACAGGAACAGCACCTGCAACACCCCGTGCTTTTATCCATGCAACAGCTTTTGTGCCCATGAATGGAGTAATTTCATCAGCTGATGATCTACACACTGCTTGTGGTTTGTAATATGAGTAAATGTGCAGAATGGGAACATGTTTTTGCAAATACAGTTCCTTTACAGCTGAAAATTTAGCCCATGAATCTGCTGTTCACAACGCCTTCATAAAGTCAGTTCAGAACAGCAACAAGAAATAATGTCAGACTTTCCAGTAGCAGCACCCTTTTGAACATGATCCATGCTGCTGTGTGACTGTTAATACTAAAACCAAAAACCAAAGAAAATTCTAAGTTCATGAAAAGCCTTCACAACTATTAGATGCAGTTAAAAAAAAAAATCCAGATAAAATGGGATTCAAAGAACGTTGTATGAAAAGGAAAAAAAAAAGGAACCTTTACTTCTTTCACTCAAAGGACTTAATTTGCCAGAGCAAAATTCATTTTTATTACACAAAGTAGTACCTAGCAGTCTTGAACTTTTGTTTATACACAGTAAACAGTTCCCACATTGAAGGCATTTGCAGTGCTTTGTGTCGGTGCATAGTTCTCTAAGGAGCTATTGAAAAAGTAATCCTATTTCAGAAGTTACATTAAAAAACCCACAAAACCCAGGACTGATTTGGTGTTTGGTGGAGGTTTTTTGGTTTTGTTTCATTTTTCAGAGAGACCAACACATAGAAGTCAAACGTAAAAAGAAAATACTTAAAAGAACTAACGAAACTGTAAATAATTTTCAGCAAAGTTTTAAAGAAATAAGTAGTACTGACCTGGTCACAGGTAGCACTGGCTCCATCGGTCTTGCTTCGCACCACGGACTCTTTGGCTGCTCTGCATATAGAAGCGATGACTGACAGTGCAATGTCAGAGGGGAGAGATGGCCAGGAGCAGACCATAACACACTGGGGCTTGATGTTTGCCTCACAGATGCACTCTCTGAATCACCAAAATTGTTGGTAAGGTTGTAATTCATCATAGCAGGACTGCAGAATGCCATTGCAGAATATTCATGCCTGTTTTCCATGTAAGATGAGGGAATATAGACTGGACTGTGTTCTGCTGTCAATGTGGACTGATTACAGCTGTAGGGAACTGGAGAGACGATACCAGCGGGTGAGTTTTTAATTTCTGTTTTATTGCATCCAATATCCTGAAGTGGCAGCAACTGAGAAAAGTCTTTGTGAGAAGATGCACACAGGGACATTTTGAGGCAAGACTGAAGACTGTTGTTTAAATATTCATCCTAAGATGGTAAGGTATAAAAGAAGTGGAATTAAAAAGTAAGAAAGTTCTGTATGAAGTCTTTTCTATAAAAGAAAAAAGGAATCAGTAAAACAGAAAATATAAAAATATCCTGTTAAAACAGATTACATACCAAATGCACTTAAACAGTCAAGGTACAAATTTACTACCTTTAAGAAAAAGAAAGCTTTCTAGAACTTCCTTAAAAATAAAGGCTAAGACACATGTTGAGTTTGGACTCCCTTAAAAAATAATAACGAAAAAAAATAATAAATCACTTGAAGTCTGAAACAAAGATGCTGGTGACAACTTGGATCTTAACAAAAGTAATTCGTTACAACCAGGTAAAACTGCTCTATGCCAGAGGCAAAATTACTCTGTGGTCCACAACTATGGAGTGAGTGCCCTGAGAAATCAATTCTCTTTATAAAAACTCACCACCTCCTGCTCCTGCTGTAAGTGTCCTACTTCAGCCTTCCCTTTACCAACACAAACATGCAACAGCAGATATTCTGAACACGTGCACACACACACACACACCCCTCTCCTTTACCTTCCAAAACCAGAACTCCACTGCACAACCCTCTCCACAGAGGAGGAAGACATGTAATGGATGTCAGTAAGCAATGCAACTTCATCACTGAGAGGTCCCTGGATAGGGCACCTCTGAGCAGAGCCATTATAAAAGTAGAAGTCACAAAATGCAGATATTTCCAAAGCTGACATAACAGAACTCGAGCAATTTYATAAGGTCCGGAAGTTTTATAATTTCCTGCCACTCTCCATCCCCATCCCAACTACTCTTCATCCTTCCTCCCATCTGAATCAACTATCAAAACAGAGACCTTAATTCACCCACAGTAAATACTCTTTGTCAAATTTAGGTATATCCAAATGATTTAAGGGAGAAAAAATTTTGAAAAGAAAAAAAAAAGCCCACCAAAACCATCCTCCTAAGACATAACCCCTGTCCTGGAAGCATTACTTTTACAGTAGCATTTAAAAATATTTCATTTTTATTCTTCACTAGGGGTTTCACCTGCAATTCATTCTAGCTTTGAAGACAGACATAYAGCCCTCTGATAGCTTGCAATTCAAAACAATTCTGTTTCCAAAATAGCAAGTTGCGGCCCCCAGAACTGATACTGTAGTGTACCCCCAGAACTGTACTGTAGTGTACTATTACCATTACAGTGGTAATAGGATCTTAACATGAAAAATCATGGGATAATTAAAAAGTCACCCACAGCTTTGCTATTACAGAAGTGGCCAAAGTATTGATGCTAAATATTCTTACCTTTTTTCACCTCACGTGACCATAAAGCAAGATGAGGAAGATTCAAACACAGGTTTGCTGAAGTACCACCAACCTCCCTGTCCCAAAAATTCTCAACCAGATGGCATTTCTAGCATGCTATCTTGGGCATTGACACATTTTTCTCCTCTAGGGCCAGGACTGAAGGCAGAAGCATTAACAAAAAAATGTAAGAAATGTCTTTTTGAATAAAATGGATAGTTCAGGGTCCGTCCTTCCTTCTCACTTTGCACTCTGTTGATGAAACTGAAGATATCTGTAGAAATAACCAGGAACACATTTAAATCAGCTCAGGCACTTCAAACCCAGCTGCTGTTTTTTCCTTTGTGGGAAACAGGAAAATGAGATATCTCAGCAGCTGTTCATGTCCAGCAGTTGTTGCCCTGGAACTCCGATGCAACCAAAGCAGGAGAATCTGACCTCACTCCTCACACAATCTACATGCTTCATTTGCCCCAGCCAGATGCTTCACAGCCTCCTCTGAGAGAAACCAAGCATCATTCAATATTTACTGCAAAAAGCACTGCAAATCCCAAAGGTGTCTTCACTCCCAGATTATGGGGTGGGTGGCCCAAATAATTTTTACTCACCAAATGATGGAACTAAGAAATGATCTTAAGACTATTTTCAGTGGTTACTACGAATGGGCCCAGTGAGCACACTGAATTCAACATGCATTTAAAGCTTCTGTGTAGGTAAAGCTGTATACCATTTGTGATCTCAGAGGCTGCAATATTCAAGGTGTGCATGGACACTCTGCAGGAGCATCTCGAATGTCCAGCAAGAGCTAACCACACTAACTGTGTCCCTCTGCCCACCTGCAAAGGGCACATAGTGCAGGGTAACCCCAAACCCTTCTGAGAGAAGGACCTGAGARGCATTACAACATCATCTCTGTTATAGTCAGCTAGAGACATTCTGCTGTGATACTTTGATAGTTTTTGCAGCAGGCAACTGGTCGCATAGTTTCCCTCAGACGTTTGGAAAATATATACATGTACGCTGTAGAAGCAGAGAGACCACAGAGCTGGCACTACACAATTTTATGAACTGAAATCAGCTGAGCTTTAAGTCATGTTTTTCTGGAGAGATAATCCARTAGAGTGGTATGCAGGATAACCGCCTATTTAGCAGAAGGACATATTCTCTCCAAAGAGCAACACACGGTATTTAGAAACATACACAGAAGTTATGAGAAGCAAGAGTGAAGCTTGTTKTAGAGGGAGGAGTCCATGCAAGCATGAAAAGTCAGTACAGCCTTCCTCAGAAACAGACTGCTCATGACTTATTTACAGGAGGGTAAAGAAAACTGTACTCGTGGTCTTCAGCAGGCTGCAATATAGTGAAAAAATAACAGCATTGGCTTAAGATAATTAACTTGGGTAGTAGAAATAGTTTAGCCACAGTAGACTATGGCTCTACATGAGAKCACATTGTTCACATTTCCTTTTACCTAGAGAATTTAGAATGGGAAGCCTGGAGCCTCACAAATAAAGTGAAGCTGCTGAAATTATCAGAAGGTSCTAAAAACTGACTGCTGGACTGTGAAGTTCTATGTCTTATAGAAGGAGTGCAGATTCAGGGAACCAGTCCTTAAGATTTAAGGCTAGAGAAAACAAACTCCAGTAACACCAATACCTTAGAAGGAAGCATGACCACATTTAAGTCAAGGCTTACAATAAGTAGTCCAAGAGGCTAATAAATTTTTTCCATGCTGGCATAATGTCCTCATATCTTAAGCACCATTCATTAAACAGAAATGAACTCCTACATAAAGTGAACTCCCATTCCAACATCTCCTCTTTCTCTGAAGAAAGTTTTTAMAAGCAAGATTCAACTTTAAATTACATTATTCAGATCTAATCTATCAGCACTGCACTGGAACTGTACCAGACATGGAAACAAAACAGGTATCCATTATTTTCATACTACAGTCTTCAGGAAGACTGAAAATGTTTCAGTCCACTTAAGTCAGTTTAGCTTAGCAAGATACTCAACAACTGAAATGCCATTATTAAGTAAATAGTCATTTTGTCCAATTCCTTAAGTAACACTTACCATTCACAAATCTAAGTCACTAAGGGCAGGGTTCACATCTGGCATAAGAGAAAATAGTTCCATTGGGTCCAGTACACAGAGGATGACACCACTATGCATGAAGATGTAGGAACAAAAATATGATGTTATCAATGTTCTCCACAAAAAAAATTGGGTTTCTGGTCTTTAAACAGCTCTACATATTGAACTCAATGTATCTTGAGAGTCACCATGCAAGACACACCAGATCATGCACAAGAACTGGTTTAGATGTCATAGTCAAATAGATACACGGGTAAATAATTAAGCCATCTGACCTATTTGAACAAACTCAAAAGCCAGTTATTGCACATTACCTACACCAAGTATCTTTTTAAAAGCCTTGTATGAAATAAATAATTTAATTTTTTTTTAGTTTTGGAAAGGGGAAAAAATAGGTAGAGACGGCAGGCTGCCATGTTTTAGAGCCTGCTTAGAAACATAATACAATAGCTTTTCCTAGAAAAATGCAACAGTCTGCAAAAAGCAAGAGAGTGATGGATGTTCTCAGGCACCATTCCATCAACATACACTACAACATGCTTAGATTTTATAGGCAAGTCATATATTTTGAGCAAAGACTTTTTTGCAAGAGAGAATTAAGATGACCTTTTCCTCTGCTAGGCTTAAACTGAAGTGCAAYCATTCTTCCTTTCATTTTAATAGAGGTAATTCAGCAAGCATGCATTCTACTACTCCACAGCCTAAGCCCCTCAGTCATCTTGCAAAGCATTCTATTAATATTCTGCTAAGTTAAACTTCACACAACACTGAACTGAATCATTTTCTCAAAAATTGATCATTAAAGGAAAGTCATTCCTGATGCATAAAATGGCACTTGTGCTTCAAGTTTTGTGAAAAACTTATTACTCATTAAACACAGCAGTGCCAGATACTGCCAACAGAAGGCATATAAGTAAACAAGTTTATTATTACCTGAGAAGGACTAGATGCAACAAGTAGGGGACAGATAGGGAAGCAAAATGAAAATAAAGCTATCATTCCAGACATCAGATGTTGTACTCATTCCTGCAAAATTAATAGCCTGTTCTCAATGAGATCAAGACCTCCTCTGAAGAAAATACTGCAGATTAAAAGCATAGAGGCAAGAATACTTTGAAACACTTAAGCAAAATGAGCACTCTCTTTGGCCTATCTTAGCCTTTGTGTTACTGAGGACACTGACAACTTCTAGGCTATTCTAAACATTCATAAGTATATTTCAGGGCTCAATGCATATGATGTACATGGAGGCACCAAGGGAACTGGATTTGTTCCACCAGAGGAACACAGACTGCAGGAGGGTGTAACTCCAGTCTTCTACTCCCTAAAGTGGAGTTACAAAGATGACAAAGCCAGGCTCTTTTCAGAAAAAGTGCACAAGCCAAGACAAGAGATTACAGACACAAGTCAGTGCAAGGGAAATTCCAGTGGACATATGAAAAAAATTCTCCACAGTGAGAATTAAGTACAGGAACAGGACACACAGAAAGGCTGTGGAATCTCCATCTTTGGAGATATAAAAAAAACTTGACTGAAAAAGGCCCTAAGCCACCTGACCTCACTTTAAGCAGGGTAATGGATTAGTTGCTCTCCAGATGTCCCTTCCCACCAGAATTTTTTTATGACTATGTTCCTCCTCTACTGGAAGCATGCATAGCAGAGGAAATTCCATTTTACCTGTGCTAGAAAGAGTGAAGCATATCAAAGATCATTAATTACCCCAGACACTGGCCACCTTGTCAACGTCGTTCAAGAAGGTAAGAGCTGTGGGTCCTGTCCAAGGACAAACACCATTTAATACTTCATGGTACATGAAAACAGCTGTCTTGTATATACTGCAATGGGATTAGTTCACTAGAAGAAGGTATGCATACAATTGGAAARGATTTTCAGATCTCAGTTCAAACTAGAGTTAAGATTGACTGCAGTAGTTTTTAGCCTTTCAATTTGTGGACCCTTAAAATGTTATCAGACCTCAGAATGGATTTAAACTTTCGATGATTTTACATTTCTTAGGTACATTTCATAGACTTAGGGATCCAGAGACTTAGGGATCCATATTGCAATGGAAAGCCACTGTCCTGCTCAAGACTATAAACTGAGATACTATAAACTGAGATACTATAAACTGAGATACTTCAGCTCCTTTATTCTCCATGCAATTACTTTGAAGTACAGAGTGGACACTCAGTACATATTCCATCAAAAAGAATGTTTGAATTTCAGTGTGAAAATTTTAGCATGTTCCATTAGAAAAGAAACATCTATTAAAACTGTTACACAAGTAGCAATTACAAGGATCTATCCGAGGATTTTGTAATCACACTTCAATCCACAGCAGTATCCTGGCAGAAGCCAGTACACAGAATATCACTCTTGTCCAATAGGAACTTTATTATTAAAAGAAAACATCTCTCTCTGATACAAGGAAGGGCAGAGTAGAACAGTATAGGCTGGCCTACACCTGGGACTCAAATTTTTGTGTAGCTGGGATGTGCATCTGTATCCAGCATCTCTGAAGCCCGCTTGGGTCTCTCAGCACACGCTAATTAATTAAGCTAATTCTTAAGAAGTTAATTCTGAGAAGTTAATTCTTGGTTTCATGATCAGAACAGTTCTGTGCCCACAGCAGGGAATACACCAGTTCCTTGGGTCCAGAAGGAACTAATTCCTTCAAACACTATTTCTCCCTTAATGACAGTGAAGAACAAGCCTTTAKGAGCCTTCCTCCACCTCATTACTGTCTGGTGATTACAAAAGCTTGTATTGAGGGACATCTTTAATTCACATGACTGCTGAGAAACAGAGCATCGTGCTCAATCATCTTCCTTCAAAAAGGGCAAATATATATGGAGAAACAACCCCGTTTTGCCCAGTAGGACTTATACACAGCTTGGTGGGTTACTGAATAGCTGTCTCTTAGTTATTGGCATGCTGTAGACATGAGTTGGCACAGGGGCTGAGATTCTTTGACTCAAATCAAGTTCTTTCTGTTTACTCTTATAACAATTCAGCATCTCCCATATTAGAAAGAAATAAATTGGGGACTGAAAATAGCACTGCATTTATTCCCTGTTCCCCCAGCAGTTCCCCCACGCAAGTCTGTGAGGATATACAGCAGGCACACATAGAGCAGTGCCACCAGCAATGCACTCATGCCAGACAGAAATTTAAGAGAGAAAAGGGAGGGGAAAAAAGGTTAATATGTGAAGAAAAACAAGTAAATCAAGCAGTAGGAATAGAGCAGGAATTGAAACTTCCTATTCTCTCTGGAAGAGAGACTGTCTTGCTTTCTGAGGAAAGCAAAGATGGGAGATTTTCCCTGGCAGCAGCTGTCCATCACTAGGCATAAAAACCTGTGATGASATTAAGAGCCGTTTGGCTAATGGACAATAGAGTAAGGCCATAACTGCCCCTAAAACCTAGACCCCCTGGCAATCTATAGGCAACAAGATTAGTTTGGTGGGTAGACAAACAGGATATATCCCCAAATGATATACTGTGTTCAGTTTTGGGCCCCTCACTACAAGAAGGACACTGAGGTGCTGGAGCGTGTCCAGAGAAGGGCGACGAAGCTGGTGAATGGTCTGGAGAACCAGACCATTATGAGGAGCAGCTGAGAGAACTGGGGTTGTTTAGCCTGGAGAAGAGGAGGCTGAGGGGAGACCTTATCGCTCTCTACAACTACCTGAAAGGAGGTTGTATCGAGGTGGGTGTAAGTCTCTTTTCCCAGGTAACAAGTGATAGAACAAGAAGAAATGGGCTCAAGTTGCGCCAGGGGAGGTTTAGATTGGATGTTAGGAAAAATTTCTTCACTGAAAGGGCTGTCAAGCATTGGAACAGGCTGCCCAGGGTAGTGGTTGAGTCACCATCCCTAGGGGTATTTAAAAGACATGTAGATGTGGTGCTTAGGGACATGGTTTCGTGGTGGACTTGGCAGTGCTAGGTTAATGGTTGGACTTGATAATCTTAAAGGTCTTTTCCAACCTAAATGATTCCATGATTCTATGACATGAACTAATTTATTTCTGAAGCACATGCTATACCACCAGAGGATCTGACCTGCCATCGCTCCAAAACATGGGGTGGGAGTTTCTGTTTAGTATGTATATCAGTGAATGTGGGATTTAGTTTCTCCTGGCTAAGCAGACATGATGCATTGGCTGTTCCCTTAAGCATGCCATGCCTCAGGCTCCTCAAATGACCTCTTGCTTTATGAGGCTGAGAGGGAATGGTGATAACCAGAGTCGTCTTTAGCATAAGAAAACTCTCCTTGCAAACTTGCTGTCAGGGAATAATTTTTTCAGATCCAAGTGACCTGAAGAGTGGACAAAAAGTAGAAGACATTTTCCTGTCAGACCAATGTGCAATATCCCTTATTCCACTGTCTCCTCCCCCAGATAAAACCATCTTATTTACTGTGTTTTTTCCACACAGCCTCTTTACTATGAAAACTCTTTATGCTGTAGGACTAATTTACGTAACAAAAGAGACTGTTTCACTAGTGGTCTTATTAAGCAACAAGCCCAAAGCCTCTTCAAATAGCAGCACTTGTCAGCATTGTTTTCAAGACAGCCTATTGTGTCTGTCCAAGGAAAACATGCCACATGCAAGATGCCTTTTCCATCACTGGCCACTCAGGCAGCAACTAAAACTGTGGAGTTGAACGTGCTTTGGGAGACTCTGAGAGACTGGCTTCATTTGTGTGACTATGACAGCAAGGAGTGTCCAGTTTGCATCTTGCTCTACTCAGTATCCAAACAACACACTTCATAAATACATGGCTGCCTTACCTAATACGTGGTTGCCTTACCTTTTACTGCACAAAGCAAACTTTTGTCTTTTTACTCCTAAGAATTGAATTAACATCCTCTTCTGTGATTGGATAGAAATTTAGTCTATGTATGAATATGTATGAAATGCAGAACAATTTTAGCTGCTTTTCTGGTTTTAGCTATAATTCAGTTTGTTTCCTTTTTGGAATTTATATAAAATACTATTATTTCATTTGTATTCATTTTGCTATACAACTTCACATTAACAGAAAATTTAAGACTAAATATTTTTGCCCCTGCAATTTTATTCTAACTTCTTTAAAAAAATTTTTTTTGCAAAGCAGTTATTTCATACCTGATTTTGATGACTTAAGAGACTTACAACTGCCTGACAAATTAGTAATTATGCCGTAACCTTTCCCTCATCATCACTAATTCACTGAAATAACACAGATTTCAGTGCTGCATGATTCAGATTCAATCATTCAGATTACAATGCTGCCTGAAATCCCAGATCAGATATGTTTAACATCATCCACAGGTAACAAAAGTTTGTGTATATGTTTTAGTCCCTTAAACAAAAAAAGCTGGGCTAGATTTATCTCATCATTAATCTGGACATGAAAAACTGCCTTTTACTGTGGGTAAAATCCTGTGTCAACTGAGTTAGTCAGAATTCTGTCGTTGATTCACACAGGTGGACATTTGTCTAATATATTAATCAAGACAAAACTTGAATGTCCTCCTAGTCTTATTACAATGAAATCAGAGAAATGATTCTGGGATTTCTGTTCCCTGACTTCCATATTTCCTGTCTCTGGAGGAATGGACCAGCAAACTCTTCTATGTGAATATTTCTTGCTGCTAGCAAAAGCATGTTGCAGATAACTGAAGAAGAGCACAGTAACATAGCAGATATAAAATCTATTCAGCCCCCTGCATCACCATCCCTTTTCACAGTAAGTTCTTTTATACTTTACCTTCAAGTCAATATTCAAGAACCAGAACTACACCTAAGTGTATTTAAAGAGATCATATACTAACATGGCTTTATAGTTGTTTTAATTAATACATTTTAGTTCATTCTTAATCAGAATTTCATCACAAACAGTCACCGTGGCTAACTCTTATTGAAGGCAATTCTGCAAGTGCAACATTTTAAGACCATCTCTAAAACTATGGGTTTTTTCTTGCTGTGATATTTTAAATTTATCAGATTACCAACAAACAAATTCTCTGGGATATAAAATCATTTTTGTGGTTCCACTTTCTCCAGCAATACTTGAAGCTCAGTTAACTGGTTCTCATAATTTACAGCACTTAAGAGGTCAACTGTAAAGAAGATTTAGTCCATTCCTTCAGGTCTAAGATTTTTATTGTTATTTCTCCTTTGAAAGTCCAAGGAAGCTGAACTGTTCACTCACACACACACAGTTACTAGTCTGAGAATGGAGACACTACAGCTGTCTTCCTCTAACACTGTCTTACAGTCACTGTGTCTGCAAAATGTAAGTAAGTTACATCTTATTTAAAAAGATATAGGAAAGTTAAGAAAGGAAAGCAAAAAGGAGAATAGCAACAGAAGGGTGATTCTATGTTTAAYCTTTGTTCACAAACATAAAAAGGAATTTTGATAAAGTTCTGAAATAGCAAATAAAAGTTCTAAAGCTTTAAATTAGAAATACAAAATGTATTTGTTACTTCAGTTAAGGCACCATACTTCGGTCTTAGATTTCTCCCCTTCTTGGGGGGACAACAGATGAGCAAGGAATTTCAAGGATACGGGTGAGGAAACAGATTGCTGATAATACTSAGCACATCAGAATCAAATGCTAAATGACTTTACGTTCAAAAGCGGTTTCTCATGCAACTCATAACCATATCAAAACTTTCCCTGCACATAAATGGTAATTGTGCATCATTCTCCATATGACAAGGCTGAACCCTTTCCTAAAAAGAAATAGCATGTTTACCAGCCATTCCAAGGTCTAAATTGCATAATTTGCTGTTTATCCCATCCTCTCTCCAGACTGAAATTTATTTTCTCTAATAAAACCTCACTTATAAAACCTCCAAGATAAAAAGACCAGATCATTCTTGTCATTGCTAGCCAAAAGTCTTTACTAGCGTGTAGGCAGAGGTTCTGATAGGTTTGATGAAGATTTACGCATGTGCTGTCCAATCTTTAGTTATTGTTAAATATAGCTTTTAGCATTTCCAAGAGCAAATGTAAGAAACAGGCTTGTATCTTCTTGTCTAATTAGGAAGATCCTTTTCAAAACTGAAGTTCTCATTAAAAGAATGTAAACCTATATCACCGACTTTAATATGGGAAAACTACTTAGGTAGACACAGCAACTGTAAGAAGAAAACCTGAGATATTTATCAGTATGAGACCTAGAATTTGAAAAGCCCGATCCACAGTCCAGTCAAGTCAATGAGGAAACTTCCAATAACTCCAATTTGCTTTGGATCAGGTCCTAAAAAATACTATGATGCCAAGAAGTGGCTTTTACCTTCTACTAGCACATTCATTTGTACAGTTTTCCATAAACCTTAAAAAATCCAAACCCTAAATTATGTTCAAAAATACTCCTCCTGCTTTTAGTGCAGCAATCCTATTCTAACTAGATCCTTAAGTCAAAGTCCTAAAATATAGCAAACTTCCACAATTTTCTCTGAATCCTCAAAGAATTTTTAAAACAAACCTGTTGAAAGATCATTTTATCTGCATAAACTGTTAGACTTTAAGAACAAATGTGCACTGGAACTGAAACAAAAACTCTCGATAATTTAACTATCCCATTTCACTTATAGAGGTTATTGTTCATAAATCCAGTGGCTATCAATTGCAGAGCCTTGGCAACATTTAAAAAAATAAATATTTCATTCAATATAGCACGTACCTGATTGACACTGAATAGGGTTTCTGCTCTTTATGAATGTTCTGACAGCATTACATGTCAGCAAGGTTTTCACATAGCAATTCTGGATTTGTTTTCCTTCTTTCCTTTATCTCTTGATTCTAAAGCAGCTGTGCCCACCACCACTTAGTCATCAGATTTCAAATATGAATCTTTTCAATGCAATGTGATGCCAGCTCATCAGTGCAAGATTACACAGATACTATCAGTGTTTCCTTTCCCTGTGAAGGCAAGACCTAAACAGAAGTTCCTCCTCCTCCTTTCTGACATAACAAGCTTCTGAATTTGTCGCTCACTGCAGTTAAAGCTCTTACATGATTGAATCATTTTATAAGCCAAGCATTCTCATATTTAGCACAGAAATATGAATGACTAACTAACCAGCAATTCTGGAAGCAAATACTGAGATTTAAAAAAGCTAAATCAAACTTTTTATATCTTTGTCACAGGAAAACCTGAGACATAATTAACATTTGCTCTTAAACTGCAATGTACTCAGACAGTCTGGGCAACATACTTAATAAACTACTTTGGCATTGTTTTTAAACACCAGATGCATAAACACAGACGAGGAGGGATTTTTTTTTTTTTTTTATAAGTAACTACATTCTTTTTCAAACAAAGCAAATTAACTAGAAGCCTTTTAAGATGATAACTTTATTTTACCGAGTTAACATTTATTAAAAAAATAAATAACTGAAGACATGCAGTAAGGTCCAATTCTCAATTATACATTGGGATTGCTTTCAAAATGCTTGATTAGTTGCACAGCATTAACCTCATTACTCTAGGGAAGCTGACATGCTTGCAGATTTGCTTGGATGAAGCCTCATGTTATTAAATCTTGCATTTTAGACCCCAAAATACCTCCAAGTATACACAACCTTCTGAAATCTCTTGTCTGAATTAGGAGATTTGATTGTTATCAACCCATGCAGCTGAAATAGTCCTGCCCTCTTTGCTATCAACAACTTCTYTGCAAGCACAGCCAAGACCAAACCAAGGTAGTATTACTATCCACTCAGTCAGCCATTCCCATAATTACTTCATGCTAATGCAATTTTTCTAAGCATCAATTTTGCCTTTCTACCTTGTTTCTATGTTCTTTTCCTTGAGCCTCTCCAACTCCTCTCATTACTATTTTGCAGGTCCAAAGACAGCTGCTTTTACTCTGAAATTCCTTTTGTTTTGACAGAGCCTTTTGCAAGCTACAGAGGATTCAAATCCCTACTGCCAGCACTTTTTGATTAATAGTTCTTTATATAGAGTCGGACCTGTGTCTATCCAATGCCATTTGTGCCTGTAGTAACCACGAAACACTGTTTAAGGGCAAGGTCATGTCCTCTACCATCCTTAATACTAATGGTATAAGAACATAAAGGTTTACTGCTAAATACTACAGGAGTGCACCTTAGCTGTTCGCACATATAGGGGCTGCTTTCCCCTCACACCCTGACATAGCCCCTAAACCACCTGTACCAGGCCCTGGTCCTGMGAGTCCCTTTACTCTAAATACCTGACCCTTGCCAAAGCTCCCCTTTATTTTTAGCAGCTGTCCTCCTGCCCCTTTCACAAGACAGCAATAGAGACTCTACTGCTAAAGGGTCCCTTATCTTCCACAAATAGATGTCAAAACTTTCAAAACCAGGAAGTACAAAGGGGACGCTACCCATAGCTGTCAGCAGAAGTTAGACTTAGGAGGACATCAGTGGGGTCAAGAGATCCTTATATACAGAATAATACATATGCACCTCTGCAGAAGTGTCCACAAAATGCAGATCTCMGAGTGGAAAGGGAACAAGGACTATGGGTACCAAATAAGCATTAGGAGCAGCATTAAGTAGTTACCTGTGAATTGTGTGAATTGTGAATTGTATCTTTCCTCTCCATTCAGATCTTCTCTCAGTTAGGAGTCACAGCTATTTTGGGTAATATAAGCAAAAACCTTCAATCAAGGCAAATTAAGATTTTATTAAGGATTTTATATGTTAGATAAGCAGATAAGAATAAAGAGTAACTAGATAAACAATCAGGAACAGGTTGGCAGTAGACAAAGAAAAATAAGTCAACTTCTCTCTCTTTTATGTATATAATGTATATTAATGTTTCCTAAACCAATATAAAATGCATTAATTAATGTATTTTCTTCATAGCTTTTTTTGGAGGGTGAGCGTCAAAAGAGGCGTTTCCATGCATAGAAAAGGATGATCAGACTCTGAGATACAGCAGTTTGTAACTGGAGCAGCACTGTCTAGCAGACATGTGGAGCAGCTACGAGCAACCTTGAGACAATACGCAAGACAAAAATAATCCAAATAAGATGTAGCTCAGGATGGTATGCTCCCCTGTGTGCACAAGCGTATGAAGGAGAATACATTAATGCCAATAGATTCAAAAAGCAGTTCCCTTAGACAAAGGTGGTGTAGTGAATAAAATAGGTAAACTTACCTACTTGACAACCCAGGCCCATCACTGATGAATGATTAAATTCTGTATTGTCCCAGATACAAAGAGTTACTTACATCATTATCACGTAAAATTATTCAAGGTTGAGCAGYTCCTGGGACCACAAGATTCTCCATGCCAACTGTATGGTGTATACTGTCTGTATTCTCCCCAAGTAAAGCACCAAGTTTTCTTCTCAGCATTCCCACTATATTTAGCACCCCAGGTCTCACAGTCACAAATTGGCTTTCTAGCAAATTCATGCTATATAAGCAATTTGAAGAGTGGTTTGACTTGAGGATTCACCTAACAAAGAACCTTTTTACCACATCCCACAAATTTTAAAGGTGTTATAGTAAAAGGATCACACTGAAGGAACAGTGAAGAAAAAGGGCCAGAATAGAACTGCAGAGGGAATCTTTTTGGACAGTGTTCATCAGTAGTTGCGATGTTCTTGCATGCCTATTATTAAATTGCTGTGGTAATCTCCTTAAGGAGACCTGCTGATAGCTATAAAAAAAAGCCACACAATTTCATCRCAGTATCTCACATATCCATAAAAAAGTAAACTTTAAGGAAAAGAAGGATGCAATATTAAATATGCAGAAACAAAAACCACAATTATGCCTAAAAGAATTCAAAGGAAACTACCCATCCCTGTATTATCTGGGTAAAAGTATATTCTCATCACCTGTGAATATCCAGTGGGTGAATACCTTGCTTTGGTACCACAGTTTCCACCCCAGCACCATACACTTCATTCCCTAACTATTGCCAAAAGAAATGAAAAATCAGTATCACAAGGGAAGGCTTATTTCCACTCCATACAGAAAAGCTTCTGTGAAAAATTACCAGCTTTAAACACACCCACCTGGTTTACAGCACCTCCAAATCTGATAAAGCTTTCAGCCACAATACTAGACCCTCTCCTTGAGGCTCCTTGCTTCAAGCTGAGCAGGGGYATGCGACATGTCTGGATGCTGCAGTACATTCAGATCATGTCCAATGCTAGCTGCAGGTTCTGAAGGTCCATTCTTTCAMAGCTGAGATGTAGTGATAAGCATCTCTGCCATTGCACTAGGGAGAGACCAATAAACATATGGAGTCCACACTGCTAAGGATTCATTCTTGCTTGCATTCCAAGGAATACCTTTATCCAGGTCTATTATCTAGTAGGCTGGAATTAAAGAAAACCAATCCTAATAGTTTCATCCTTTAGAGAGGAAAAAAAAAAAAAGGCATCTAAGGTTTTAAATGTTAAATATTAAATTATTGCAACATACATTAGGATTCAACTTTGCTGTAGTATTTTGTTCTCTTTTCAATTAGTTGCAGCCTTGGCAGCAGACAACTGAGGTCAAAGGCTGAAGGTCACTGGCTGAGCATGTGGAACTTGTGTTTCTTGATTCTGTGCAAGAGGGAATTCTCTCTTTTTCCAACTTACCTCATCCAATAAAGATTCAACAGAGGTGGTTTTGAATTTAACTGGGTTTTTAAAAGTAAGAAACCTGGGGTTCCAGATACTCACCATGGATCCAAAACTTTTATATAAATTATACACGAAAAAACAAGCAGTCTCCATATCACATATGCAGTAYAGGATATTACTAAACAGGAGATTTGGTCTGCTGGGTCCAAAAGATTTCCCCTACTGCCACAGCTCAAACTCCATTCTGCCCTCATTGAGGTCTTTCCAGATACAGCTCCCAACCATGATTCATGGTCTTGCAGCATATTCCTGTACCTTCCCTTGGATGCCTGGGCCTTGAATACACTGCTATAGTAGAATATGACTATTAGGACTCATATGTCCTGCAGTAGCAATTAAGTTATTATACATAAATACTAATTTTCTTCTGAGATCTTAACTTACTTGCTGATGCTATGAAGGGGGCAACCCTGTTCCCCCAAAACCAAAACCAGACCTTGTTTCTCCAGCCTTTCTTCTTCCAGAGAAGTTGGCCTCTAGAGATGACAGTCCTTTCCATAGCATGAGCCCTTTATTACTCATACACAACCATGGTCAGGTCACAGGGCAGGATTTTGCTTCTTGTAGTTCAGGACATAAACGTCCATTTCCCTCTTCTCCTTTTCACTTATTTCCTATGCTCTCCAGGGCCCCAACCTGCTACTTTTTCCCCARAGGAATCCCCTATGCACTGCAGGGCTAAAGGCAGTAGATTAATTTCCCATCTACCCTACAGTTACACTAGTCAAAACTCTCTTTTGAGGAGGGTCTTAGCCCTTCCTCTTAATTTAGTCTAGTTACATTTAGTCTACTAGACAAGTTCAGAAAAAAAAAGATTTAATCCTTATAGTGTAGGAGCCCTTGGAGAAGGCTGCTTTCCATAAAGCCACAAAGAATCAGCAGAGAGAATTAACTACCTTACACATATATATAGAGATATATATACTGGACAGGTGATATAAAATGTGAACCATGCAATTACAGGAGATAACAACTGCTTTGAAGGATGTGACTGATATCATACACCTGTTTATTAGATCTACTCAACCTAAGCTTACAAAAGATTGCTGCCTTCTTTTTTGCYATGATTTCACTAGAAAGTTGGCAACAGAGGGTGAAGAATAGTTGGACAAGATAGAGAAGGCCTGCTAGCTCAAAGCAGTCACTAATGAAGTGGCTTTGATATGGGGATGAAATGTAATTGGTCACACCCACTGCTCTTCAATAGTTTTTCAACAGACATCAAGAACAGCTGTCCTTAATTCAGAGCCTCTCTTACAACACGACTAATACACTCAAGCAAACAGAAATATATTTTCTCTCCTCCACAGACAACCTGAATCATCCAGCTACCAAAGCAAAGTTCAAGATGCAGAAGATTCTGCCAGTGGAAGAACAAGAGAAGAGAGAGTTACAAAGCCACCTGAAGTGGCTGAAAGGTTCCCAAAGTATTTACAACAGCTGAAGCAACTGAGCTTTATTCTTTGATCAATGCAGACACTTAAAAACAATTTGCCCTTTAAGGATTCTGTTTAAAAAGAAATCAAACCATCACAAGTGAAAAACTTGTGAAACTGCTGTTTCTCTTTTCAATGTCACCACAAAGCAGTAGATACAGAAAAATGGTGACTCTTCCCACATATCTTTTTAATTCACAGTTTTCTGAATCAGACCTCATTTTGCAGCATTTCAATGGCAGCAGCTACTGGCTGAGGTCAGATTGGGTCATCTCCTTTTGTCTGACAGCTCGCTGCCATCACCAGTAGCAGTGTCTCTCTCTTGCCTTCTCTGCACCACGTCGTCCCTCCYCTTCCCTTGTGCTGCCTCTGGCCCTCACCTGACCCAGGAGAAGTCACTTCAGCTTGGGAACTTCGCAGAAAGCTATGCCAGCAAAAGGAGAGGGAGGGAGGGAGGGAGTTTCTTTTTTTTCTTTCTTTTTTCATCTCACTGCTGGGCTAGTAAGATGAATYTACACCTTGAGAGGTCAGACAGATGGCAAACCAAGAGAAAGGCAGGGCTGCACAAGCAGGAGCGGAGGAGGAAAGACTGCTCCTTTGCCTGACTGCAAACTGTTAAATCAGATCAGTTCCTTTCTTCCTGCAAGGAGGACTTCTAGCTATGGCTGGGGCACTGACTGGATAAAATTAGAGTATAAAATTAGATTCGAGTCAGGCCACACGTTCTGTATGCACCTCTCTTCCCCCATCATCCCAAACCATGGAGGAGTCAGCCCCCTGCCCMAAATTGTTAAGAATCATCGGGTAACCCTCTTCCCCTTGCTCCCCAAGCAAACCCTCTTTTGCCACCCAGGGAAGTAAAGCTACAAATAAGATCCAGCAAGAGAGCAGCATGACGGGCAGCAGAAGTCAGTATGAGGTGTCACATTAGGGTATTCATTGCAGGGTGGTTGGACTAGATGACCTTTAAAGGTCCTTTCCAACCCAAACTATCCTATGATTCTATAATTCTATGATTCTATAATTCTGTGATCCTATTCTCTGGAGCTTGGAAGGCCCTGTTGCCACACTGTGCTGGTGTGTTGTTCTCCCACAGCACACTCCTGCACTCACTTCAGTTCAGTTTCACTCTGCACCAGCCYTCTCCTACTTCTCAAACCACATCCCTTTCCTACCTTTCTAGCCAGCTGATCCATGATCAACATCCACCCTCCCAAAAGGAGTGCCCTCYTCCTTCTATTCCCATTGCCCCATAGCATAGAGAAGGGATCCAGATTAAAATTTACATGGTGGGAAAAAATCAAAACCAATAAACAAAAAAAGCCATCACTTTCTCAAGGAAACCAACAAATAGAAGAATGCTAACCTAAAAYAGTTCTCCATAATAAATGCAATAATAAAATGTAAATTTAATATTCAGTGGAGTCATGAAACGAYAGCATTTTATGTACATTTCTTTAGAGCTGAGGTGCTCTAATGCAAAGACAGACATTTTGGACGGGGCTAAATTCATACAGTGGCGACATGACTTCTGCACTCTCCCAGGAAAGCAACTCCAGATTTTCAACCAGGATAACACTTGAGGGACAGAGGACCTGGTATATTCCAAGACTAATCAAGTTTGCTCTTCATCCAGAATCACTAGGAATTTAGGCAACATCTTAAATGCAAATAGGCTTTAAATGTAATAGAAGTCTAGAGAAAATCTGCTGCCAATGTATTAGCACAGAACATGTTGCTTTCACCTATTAGCTTGCTAAAGCAAATGTAGTGGGGGAAAGGGAAGTAGCAGAGTCTAATTTGCTTGAGCTGTTGAAAAAATAAACCTKCAAGAAAAAAAAAAGGCTATAATCTCAAAGAAGTCTGGCTATCCAGTTGAGGGGATCAACACAGATAATAAGCTGGGTGACTGGCTGTGGTTTCACACTTGCTCTGTTGAACTCTGCCCTGTCTGTTGCCTGGTTTCTCAAAGCTGGAAGGATTGGACTTAGATTCCCTACCAGAGGGGGGATAGYAATGGGGAAAGACAGTAGCAGCAGATAAGCAACTGGACCACTCCATTTAAAAAAATCGCCTAGTTCTACATACATTGGCAGAATAAAATCCAGTCTTCGGAGTAATTTGTCTTAGCTGTTTTATCCTTTTTTCCAGAAGTAGTCTGTTTCTTAAGCTTTAGCACATTAACTCAATAAGGTATGAGGCCAGACAGTCAAGGGAACTGCATCTTTCAGCACTCCTCCCATATTCATTCCTGGAGCACACTTCAGGGAGAAGAGGACTATGTCGCTCGGTACAGCATTAGGAAGTTAAATACAGAAGATACACAGCACCTGAATGAAGACTGTCCTGGTGAGCTCAGTTGCAAGACTTCCAAACTACCGCACACCTACTGTTTTTAATCTAAGTGCTCATTAAACAATTTCGTTGTAATTGTTTATGGTCAACCTCTGTTCTAAGCCCATGCTTTTACACTATGGGGGGTCTGCAGTCATTTCTCTTTGACTATTTACTTGCAGAATACATATAAAACACTGTTTCTCCAATCAGAGCAGCAATCAGTAAGAAGTTCACAGAATCATAGAATCATAGAATGGTTTGGGTTGGAAGGGACCTTAAAGATCATCTAGTTCCACCCCCCTTGCCATGGGCAGGGACACCTTCCACTAGACCAGGTTGCTCAAAGCCCCACCCAACCTGGCCTTGAACACTTCCAGGGATRGGGCATCCACAACTTCTCTGGGCGACCTGTTCCAGTGCCTCACCACTCTCACAGTAAAGAATTTCTTCCTTATATCTGATCTAAATCTATCCTCTTTCAGTTTAAAACCATTACCCCTCGTCCCATCACTACACTCCCCGACAAAGAGTCCCTCCCCATCTTTCCTGTAGGCCCCCTTAAGTATTGAAAGGCTGCAATAAGGTCTCCCCGGAGCCTCCTCTTCTCCAGGCTGAACAACCCCAACTCTCTCAGCCTGTCCTCATACRGGACGTGCTCTAGCCCCCTGATCATTTTTGTGGCCCTCCTCTGGACCCGATCCACCAGGTCCATGTCCTTCTTATGTTGGGGGCCCCAGASCTGGATGCAGTACTGCAGGTGAGGTCTCACCAGAGCGGTGTAGAGGGGSAGAATCACCTCCCTCGACGTGTTGGTCACGCTTCTTTTGATGCAGCCCAGGATACGGTTGGCTTTCTGGGCTGCAAGCGCACATTGTCGGCTCATGTTGAGCTTCTCATGAACACCCCCAAGCCTTTCTCCTCAGGGCTGCTCTCAATCCATTCTCCACCCAGCCTGTATTTGTGCTTGGGATTGCCCCGACCCATRTGCAGGACCGTGCACTTGGCCTTGTTGAACTTAATGAGGGTCGCAAGGGCCCACCTCCACAGCCTCTCAGGGTCCCTCTGGATGGCATCCCTTCCCTCCAGCATGTTGACTGCACCACACAGCTTGGTGTTATCCACAAACTTGCTGAGGGTGCACTCAATCCCGCTGTCCATGTCCCTGACAAAGATGTTAAACAGTGCCGGCCCCAATACCAACCCCTCAGGAATGCCACTCAACACTGGTCTCCATTTGGACATCGAGCCGTTGACCACAACTCTTTGAGTGTGACCATCCAGCCAATTCCTTATCCACYGAGTGGTCCATCTGTCAAATCCAGGTCTCTCCAATTTAGAGATAAGAATGTCATGTGGGACAGTGACAAATGCTTTGCACAAGTCTAGGTAGATGATGTCGATCTCTCTTCCCTTGTCCACCAATGCTGTAACCCCATCGTTGAAGGCCRTCAAATTTGTCAGGCACAATTCCCCTTAGTGAAGMAATGTTGGCTGTCACCAATCACCTCTCTATTTTCCATGTGCCTTAGCATAGTTTCCAGGAGGATCTGCTCCATGATCTTGCTGGCACAGAGGTGAGAATGTCTGGCCTGTAGTTCCCCGAGTCGTCCTTTTTTCCCTTTTTAAAAATGGGGGTTATGTTTCCCCTTTTCCAGTCAGCAGGAACTTCACCAGACTGCCACGACTTCTCAAATATGATGGATAGTGGCTTAGCAACTTCATCTGCCAGTTAMSTCAGGACCCGCGGATGCATCTCATCAGATCCCATGGACTTGTRCACYTTCAGGTTCCTCAGATGGTCTCGAACCTGATCTTYTCCTACAGTGGGGGGTTCTKCATTCTCCCAGTCCCTGCCTTTGCCTTCTGYRRCTTGGGTGGTGTGGGTTGAGCACTTGCCGGTGAAGACTGAGGCGAAAAAGTCATTGAGTGCCTCAGCCTTCTCCACATCCYGGGTAACCAGGTCTCCCGTTTCCTTCTGGAGAAGGCTCACATTTTCCCTAGTCTTCCTTTTATCCCCAACGTACMTATAGAAGCTTTTCTTGTTGCCCGTGATGTCCCCGGCCAGATTTAATTCTATCAGGGCTTTTGCTTTCCTAACTTGCTCCCTGGCTGCTCAACAATTTCTCTGTATTCCTCCCAGGATATCTGTTCTTGCTTCCACCCTCTTCTTTTTTGTGTTTGAGTTTGTCCAGGAGCTYGTTGTTCATCCATGCAGGCTTCCTGGCATTTTTCCCTGACTTCTTCTTTGCTGGGATGCATTGCTCCTGAGCTTGGAGGAGGTGATTCTTCAATATTAACCAGCTTTCTTGGGCCCCTCTTCCCTCCATGGCTTTATCCCATGGTACTCTACCAAGCAGATCCCTGAAGAGGCCAAAGTCTGCTCTCCTGAATTCCAGGGTAGTGAGCTTGCTGTGTGCCCTCCTCGTTGCCCTAAGAATCTTGAACTCCACCATTTCATGGTCACCGCAGCCAAGGCTACCCTTGGGCTTCACATTCCCCACCAGCCCCTCCTTGTTGGTGAGAACAAGGTCCAGCATAGCATCTCTCCTCGTTGGCTCCTCTATCACTTGGAGAAGGAAGTTATCACTGACRCATTCCAGGAACCTTCCGGATTGCTTATGCCCTGMCATGTTATCCCTCCAACAGATATCAGGGTGGYTGAAGTCCCCCATAAAGACCAGAGCTTGTGAATATGAGGCTGGTCCTATCTATGGAGTGCCTCATCCGCTTGGCCTTCCTGGTCGGGTGGCCTGTAGCACTATAATGTCACCTGTCCCTGCCCTCCCTTTAATCCTGACCCACAAGCTCTCGGGCGGCTCCTCCCATCCCCAGGCGGAGCTCCATGCACTCCAGCTGGTCATTGACAWAGAGGGCGACACCCCCTCCTCGTCTCCCTGCCTGTCCTTCCTCAAGAGCCTGTATCCTTCCATTCCAACATTCCAGTCATAGGAGCCATTCCACCACGTCTCAGTGATGACAGTAAGATCATAGCCCCGCAGRCATGCGCACGTCTCTAACTCCTCTTGTTTATTCCCCATGCTACATGTGTTTGCATAGARGCATTTGAGCTGGGCCCCCGATGAAGCTGACTCACTGGCTGGAGTGGCTGGAATTCCTTTGTRCTGCTCTTCAGGTGCTCTCCTGCTGACCTGTGATCCTTCTCCAGGCTCTGGGCATCTATTGCTGGTACTGGCATTGAACTGCTAGGAGTGGGATGGATTGAGGTTCCCCTCCCCCTGCAGCTTTAGTTTAAAGCCCTCTTCACCAGCTTGGCAAGCCCATGACYGAAGATGCTCTTCCCCTTCTCTGACAGATGGACCCATCAGACCCCAGTAGAGCAGGTTTCTCAAAGCGAGTCCCATGGTCTAAGTAGCYGAAGTTCTTTTTACTCTTCCTGAAATATTCTGTACAAAAAGCTTCAAGCAATTTTTGTTTTTCTCTCAAGCTCATACTAGAAGCACTTCTCTTTTTAGTTGCTTCTTTCCTGGCTTACTTTTAAACTCACCCACCCACAAGCAGATCAAAACCTCCCAGCTTGTACTTGCATTCAGAGTGGTCTCAGGAGTAGCTTCCCATGTTCCAATTATTGTTAAACAAAGGGGCACATCATTGTTCCCACTTTCAGCCAGAATGGAAAGCAACAAGCACACCCATCAGCTTCAAGGAGATTTTTACCCAGCCTTGAAGGCTGTGAAAAGCAAGAAGCAACAATGGTTAGTTTTCAAAGGGCAGCTTCCATTTAAAAGTCCAATAATGCAGAGTGCACTTGAAAGGATCAGGGCCTGGACACATAAAATCAGCACCCAAAATTGAGACAAGCTTGACATTTTAACCTTAATCTCTTTCTGCCAGTTTCCTCATCTACAAGATGAAGGACAGAGCTCTGAGAGATCCTCATATGAAACCAGGAGGCAGGAAGAAAGATAGGAAAGGACATTCACAAAATCCACAGGATTGGCAAAACTGAAAACAGCAGAGACAGCAGTCATTTACTTCTGCTGCAGTAGTTCTGAATGTAATAAAGAGGGTGTTAGAGACTAGCAACAGTGGCTCTAGTTGAGTGCAAACTGTATTCTTACTCAYCTCTTAAAGCTATTTTATTTGAATGGCCAAAATATTCATGAACATTAGAGACATTTCACCAATTAATTTCCTATTTTGTCAATCTCTGTCTGGGCAGCATTATGCAGACATGTAGTAATAGTGATGGTAAGAATTAGGAAGGAATAATGACTCTATTCAATTATTCCATGCAGATGAAACCTTTGTAACATGCAAACTGAAGACATTTGGCTAGTTCATCTCTTTTGAGAGATTTAGAGAAAAAAGTCAAAAGTGTGTATATATGAAGACACAGCCAAAAGAAACAAGATATAAAGATGCATCCAGTCTAGGGCTAACAGGGAAATTTCCAAGAAGACAATCCAGAGTCCACTGCCTGAAGAAGAAAGAAAAACATCAGAAATGGATTAGGGGGAGAAATATAGGGATAAAAGGCACAGATATTCACCAGGTTGCACTTTTTTTTGTGACTCTGCGCATGAACTAGAGAACAAAACTGTCTTTACTTCTCCTGTCTGCCCCCTCCCTACCCGCAGCATCCTCAAATTTATTCCAAAGTTTCTAGTTATATATATGGATTTTAAATTGTTTCTGGCAACATTTCAATCTAGGGGGCACTGAACACACTTAAAAGAGCTCCACAACCATTAATTGTCCAAACATATTTAGAATTTAGCATATAGTCCCAGCTTGGTTTTYATTAGAAAAGACCTTTGGGCTTCTTCACAGCCCACCCCACTTCCTTACTCCACTGACAAAGAATGATTTCATGCAATTGCGGTTCCACTGGAGAAGAGCACACCACCAAGTAGATGAAAGCTTCAACCAGTTCTCACAAGGGTGGTCCATATGAGATGAGAGCAAAGGAAAAATGTATCTTCTCAGCAAGAAGCAAAAGGCACGCAAGGATCTGCATTTCATGATCTTTCCCCTCAGTTTCTCATCACATCTTTCATAGGATGACGCTAGAGGGGCACCATCTAGCAGAGCTGAACTAGGATCAATATTTACAAATGCTCATTAGATTTTTTGAGAAGTTAAACTTGAACACACTACGTCCTTTAACTATTGGAAGTGCATATGCTCAAAATGGCTAAACAGAGCTTCTAGGAGCTGTAAAGTTTTAACAGTGACATCATTCAGGACAACTGAGGTAGATTTATAGAGAAGAAGGAGGCTGGAGGGAAACTATTGTCTCTTATACTCTGCAGCACATGTTTCATGTTATAGAACTGAAGAGCAGCTGCAGCTACCTGTATATCTCTAAGTGACAGTCACCCATCTCCTGGGACCACAAATAAAATCTAGAAATAACAGTAGTCTGTGTCCTGCTGCATCTTCACCGTGCTGATTTCTATTTCAAGCAAACAGTATCTGCTGGAAGATCATGGCATTTAGCCAGTTGCTGAGATGCAAATATGAGAGCGCTTTATTCCATCTCTGTTTTACGTCTGTGCTCACCGCTGAAACATCAGCAGGTGCAAGAACCAGATCTTTCTTTGGCACTTGCTGAATTGCTATTGTTGCTGGGTAATGCACTAGTCACAAATCCGAACAAGAATCCACATCAGGGCTAGCGTGCCTCAAGGAGACTCGCAGGCCAAGGCAGCAGACCTTTCCTATGAATACTTTGAAAGACAGGAGCCTGTCTTTGGGAGCCACCCCTCAAGGCTGATGACTATTGTAGAAGTACCAGGAGGAATTGACTGTATATCGCTGGTTAATCCACCCTCCTCCAGATGTTAAACTAGATTTTTTTTAAGTGTGTTCAGCACTGAAAGAAGAGCCTGTAATTCTGAAGTAGACAGATTTCTATACAATATATTTGCGACATTCAAATTATTTCTGCCAATGCCTTTTGCAGTCTTGGAAGAAAAAGAAAGCCAGCACAATGAAGGATGCTTTTGTGTAATTTGCATAGTTTCTGGTTGATATTTAAACTATTTCTTGCACACGCATTGCATATTCTGCATCGCTGATCAGCAAATTGCATTCAGCATCTAACTTGTTAAATGGTTTCCTCTGTGAGGAGAATGTTCCCACYGTAATAGTGATATTTTATCCTGTCAAAAAAATGATTAGGCTAAAACATCTTAGTAAATACCATAAACTACCCAATAACATCAAAAATTGAAGATGTACAAAGGCTATTCAATTACTCAGGAAACTTCTAAATTTTCAGGTAACAGAACTCATTTTCTGCTTGAATGAGTAATCAAGAAAATATCTTTTTCTTTTATATTGATCATGGTATAAGGCACAGCCTAAGGACAGGAGCATAAAATGGTCTATTACGTTTTCTTTATTAGTGTTAGAAAATCATTTTCAAAACTATTTCACTGATTTTTTTTCTGGGAAAGGAGCCTCCTTTCTAGATATTTTTATGTCCTGTCTCTAAATTCTTAGCTGTGAGAAACTGTCGCTGGTGGAATGGCATGGTCTCTCTGAGAAGTTCTGTCCTTGCTGAAGTCAATGGAAGTCTTGMCACTAAATTCACCAGGGCCAGGATCTCTACTTCCATATGCCATTAAACTGCAGGAAAATTAGCATTCAAAATCCAGAATAATCCCAAGACTTCATTGACTAGACTTTACTTGCATTCTGTGCCAAAAATAACCAAAGAAGAGCAAGGACAAACAGCATATTCAGGTCCCCAGCATCTAAATGTCCTGAAGCCAGTTAGCTGAGCTGACCGAAACAAGTGACGTCTTATATCACCATAAGAGGTTCTGATTTGAAGGCTGCTTGTAGACTACTTCTGTGCCTCAGGGAAACTAAAACCACCCCTGGGATGCTAGAGGGCTGCTAAGAGCAGCCCCAGCAGTGCCAACCATCTTTTTTTCCTTGACTGTACCCACTTGCCAAGATCCGCTCGTGTCACAGGGTGAGTACCTCAAGTGTGGAGCACTCTTATGCCAAACTCCACTCTCATTAGTGAAACAGCCTTGATTAAACATGTCTTCCAGACCTGGGATACACTACTAAAATATATAATCAGAAACATATCAGCTTGAAAGTGATCCAAAGTTAGCAAAAATAYTTTTCCCCAGAAGTCACAATTCGTAGCTTTGGGGAAACAGACTGTTTTACTACAATGTAGCATRCAGTAAGACTGGACTTGCCTACTATTTCCTGAGTTACATTTTTGGGAAGAAAAAATACRTACATTAGACCTACATGTAATAGAYCTAATTCTCTCCTGACTCCAACTTGCACTCATTTTGATTTTGACTTCATTTTAGTTCCTTCCAATTTCCCATACTGTGAAAAGTGGCTTAGGCTACTAGGACAATTTATACAATCTTAATTGGAAAAGCACACTGTAAATACTTTCCATTTTCTGGAACATGAGATGTTTAATCTAGACACAAGTTTCTTTAAATGACTTTCTAAACTGTGAGKGTTTGCTTGCTGCCTATAAGTGATCCTAAAATATTCCACATAGTTTGTAATCCCTAGGTTTCTCTCATGAAAAGTCTAAGGCATATTCCTTAATACAAATGCATTTCCAGTGGATAAGAAGATAATAGCTGTCAATAATAAGTGAGAACCTGCCCATAGTCTAACACTTCCTGGTTTTTCTTTCTTCTTTTAGTAATAAATTTGAAGTTCTTTGGTACATTTACAATTACAGTAACTGGAAGTTTTTCATCCAACAGGTCGTGTTCCCAGAAGTATCATAAAGAGCAGTGAGGCAGAGACAAGAAAGATACTGAACATTTTATTTCTTATAATGATAAAGAAAATATCGTTCCTGAACACTTGCAACAACTTTGCATCTCTTACAATCATCATTATCCAGCTGCACCTGAAGATGCACCCAACTTAACAATAAGGCTGCTTGAAGCATAAAATTAAACATATATATGTATACACATATGTATATATATGTATTTTTTACTTCCTTCTACACATAGAATTAGAATTAGAATTATAGAAGGATATATAATTCTAAGTATGGTGCTGCAAAAACAAACCAAAAGACATTCTCCCAGATATTTCTCAGAGTTTTTAGATCGGCAACTGGTCACTTATGATAATTTCTTCTTCTTCTACCTCCTGTTCAGACACAATGGAATGGGAGTCATGAAAATGTGCAGATAAATMGGCAAGAGGAGGAGGGTTTCTTTCTGAATACTGATTGCTTTTTTTAACATCCAGCCTCCCAAAGGAAGGATGGCAGTGTAAGAACTCAATTAGGAGACCAAATGCAATAAGCAAGTAAGTAAAAGGAGTGTACTTCAAAATAAATCTCGAAATCTAGATCTAGATGAGATTAGCACTGCAATTCTAGAAGAGCTATCAAGCAAACAACCATCTGTCTCACATTTTTACTTCAAACAGTTTAAGGAAAATAAATATTCTGATTTTGTAGTATGCTTTGAGTTAGATATTTTTTAATTTGTCACACATGGAAAGAATGCAAATATTAATGAATACATTACATTAAACTGGGCTACTGGACTAAAGTCTACCAGGAACTGCTAGAAGTCCAAAGGCTGTCCATTCATTAAATTCAAAGTATGAGAAAAATACATGTAGTTCTTCACCAGTTATATGACAGAAAGCTTACCAAGCCTATGTTCTCTCATGAAACTTGACATTCACTTGCTTGTACTACCCAGGATCAAAATAATCCAATCACAAAAATACACAAGAAGAACTAGCAAATTGTTCCTATGTTATGATTTCTGTTAACCACCTTTGCAGATATTAAAGGTATATATTCTTGAGACCTCAGAAATGCCTAATCTGGTCCAAATATTTGAGTCAGAGACCACAGAACTTAAAGTAGCATGGACTGTTCCTAAAATATGTCTCTAAGATGGGCGTGCAGCAGAACTGTAGGATTTCTGCAAGATAACTGTTCAGTGAAGGATAGTGTCAGAAAGTTCACTGGAGTGTAATTAGAATTCAGAGTACGTGATGTTAATTTCTCTCCTTAGGACTTACACATATTCTTCACCAGCTTTAAACAATGAGAACATATGGGGTGAAATTAACCACGTTAAGAGGTTTTAAGAGATTTTTTCCAGCTGTTCTTCCAGAATAGATTATTTTTCTTCCTCTGTAAGGTATTCAGATTCAACAGCAACACTAAGAACCTCACTGATTCCCTGGCAATTTTAAAGAAAGCTGGTAGACTTTGAGAAGACATTGATGTGGACCATAGTATCACTGCTGGTGGTACCTGCAGTTTAAGATCTCTCTCAAAAATTAGCCCTAGGCAGTCAGACAGAAGGAAAAGTTTAGCAAAAAATGTGGCACAATTACTTCATTTCCTCAGTTTTGAGTTCCCTTCTCTGTGTTTTATCCCCTAGAACATTTCCTCTGACCAGATCCACAACTATACYTATTTATTTTATTGTATCTTTTCTGTAGGTTTATTTTCTTGACCATGCTCACAAGATATTTTTAACTCCCCTATATGTGTGAGAAGGATGAATGTTAGAAAGATGTCATAGCAATGGGTGTTGGTTTAGAAAAATCGTAAGACTGAACTGGGGCATAAGTGAGAATAAGAGAGTAGTTTAAGATAAACAAACATAACTTATAGAGACATTCTAATAATCATGCTCGTAAGGTGTCTATTTCCTGAACCTTTGGTCATTCTTCATCTCTCTACATTCCATAGGAAAAGAACCTGTTTTCTCTTTAGCTTAAGACGTCCACGATATTTTGAACATCTGTGGTCTCAATATAAATAAATAGAAAAGCAGTGGGAAAAAGAGCTACTCTATRTATTGCAAATAAGAGCAAAGCCAGACATAGAATCCAGTCTCATATTTTGATCACTTGAAACTAGTGCCCATATCATCCCAATTCTGATTTTATTGAACATATTTCCTGACATCCAGGTTTCTCTGATGCTAAAAAAACCAATGGTTTGAAAGTTCTAATTCATTCTTTAAGTAACTTCAACAGTTACTCTACTTATCTAATGCTTACATCTGATACAATCAATGCATTTATATTAAAGCACATTATCTTCATAACATATTCTGTGAAGCCAGCAAGCTGTAGTGAACCAGTGAATGTGGTTACTTTCACAGCAATGTGCTAATAATAGTAGAGGTATGAAAGCAATGAGACTGTTACTAGAACGATTTTTAGGAAAAAGATCAAGATTGTTCTTAATTAAACCTCTAAAATTGTTCTTTGTTCATTTTTTAAAACTCTGGATAAACCAACTCCTGATTGCCTTTTAAAGGAACAATACAGTTCTCACTCCTCTCTTACAAACAGTACTTTTCTTCTGCAATGTACTGTATCTCTCTTTGTGACAAAAATCATTCTTTCAGGTTGCTGAAGAAGTCTCTTAAAAACTCCTTAAGCTACCATCATATGAACAGAGAGTCAACTTGTATTAGCTAGAGCACCAAAAAACTGTTTAATAAGCTTTTAAAGAGTCTCTTCAGAGACCTTAATGATTTGCTTTAATAGCAATACAAAGAAAAAAAAGTACCTGCCTCTTTTTTCCTCATCTTGCTATTTCTTCAAATGCTCTTTTGGCTGAGTGCAGCTCATTAGTGACTGCTTTCAGCATATGCTGTCTTCGTCTTTCTCTATTTCATAGTCTGTGAAGACTTGTTCTGTTTTCAAAATGACCACCTTTCCAGATACTTCTTTTTCTTTAGTCTTCTAAAATCCTTCCAAAATATTTAGGGTTCTGCTGTGATTTTTTTCTGCAAAATACATTTCATAAAGACAGGAAATAAATCAGAAATGGCATTCAAACATTCAAATTGTGAACAAGGAGCTAATTCCCCAAACTGGTGGCTTTCTCTTTGGTGTAATTAATCCAATAAGCAGTTTAAAGTGGAAAAAATAAGACGGGGCAAATCTTCAAATGATTATCTAAGTTTTGTGAAATATGTAGGCGCTAGAAGCAACAGACATGTACCTACTGACTTGCYTGAAGCACCTATGGTCAAATGGAGACATCTTGTCCCAGCTGATACAGGTTTGGGTTAAAATGTTAAAACTGCATCGGCTGATCGCTTTTGCTCACTGCTGTAACTTGGGTAACATTGTGCTCAGTCATCTGACTTGAAATGATCTGCCTAAAATTGTCTGCCTTGGTGCTACTGTGTTAGCAATCTGCAGCAATGTCCTCTACCTGGCCAGTAAAATAGGATTGCTGTACTTAATGTTCAGATTGTAAATTGAGGCTGTAGCTGTTGATTTGGCATCTTCCTTTCACTGAGCTATTACTGAAGTTTCTCAGCACTGTTGTGAGTTCTGAGGTTCTGAGAAACTTTCAGCATTCAAACAAACTTGATGCCCTTCATTCTTCTCAGGCTGCTTAAATCTCCTCTTGTATTCGCTTATCTGCTGTTCTGCACATTTATTTCCCCCCCTTTGGAAACCTTACCCATATTACGAGAATTAATTTTATACAGCATGTGCTATGAAAAACATGAATTCCTCCTGTTAACATTTGACATCTCTTCCCTAAAACAAAGACAACCTGATGAACAGGTTTGAATGAAAGGGTGGGATGACACAGTTGCTTCTCAACATACATATATTACTATTCCAAAGTGCTTTCATGCATTTATGAATTTACTGTTTTAGTAACAGTTAATGGCTTATATGATGTTTGGGAAGTAAACTAGAATTGTTTCTAAGCACTGAAGATGTCCTAGTGCTCTAGCAATCTGTTCCTCTTGTAAAACAGTAGGAAGTTCCAACTTTCCTCCATGATGAGGCTCACCAGGAAAAATATTGCCAGAGAGCTGTGTGAAATTCATGTGTGATGTGCTCCCTCTCTATGCTCAGATAAGATTACCAAAACCAGATTTTTTCAACTCTACTGATTAGATATTTCACCTGAAGTTTGCTTCAAGAAAACTTGCCTTAATATATGGAACATATTGTTGCCTTTTTAGTAGTACTTTGCAACACAATATTGTATTTGAAGTTCTTGCAGATTAAAGTTACAGATTTCTGTACCCTGTAGGAAGGGTTTATAGTTGAAAGGGGAATATATTTTTGTATTTTTAATTTTAACTAATGAGTATTCATTAGATTCATAATCCAGTTCTCAGTGTATTATGTTTCTGCTCATTCAGTTCCTACACCGTTTCCCGTGGAACCACAGAAACTGACACAAGACTACCACAGCCTGGTAATATTGATTCGCCACCCTAAGATAGGAGGAATCAATCGGACTGGATTTTGCATGTGAAATGGAAAATTTACACTGACTTTCCCTGTAGGTTAGATGTGCAATTTGTACTGACAGACATAGTCTGGTCTTGTTCATTGAGCTACTCCACTTTCTCTAAGAGCGCAATAAGAATCCAGATGTCTGTTAAACTAAACTCCCTTATCTTCAGCATCCACCACCTTTCTTCCATGAGCGTTGTACAGAAAACATGACGGTAAACAGTATTAAATTAATTTTACCATTGTTCTAGCCAAGATTACTAAGAAATCAACTAACAGCCTCTTAGAAATCTGCTTAGCATTTTCCTTCCTGCTTGAATCCACTTGTCTTTAAGGCATATTATCTCAAATAGATTTTATGCAAAGACACAGATGGCGTCTACTGTATCTATAAGAAATGTCATCAAAGCTTTAACACAAAGCACCACACTAGAAATGGAAATACTTTGATTTCATTTGATTATTCAGTTAAATTGAGTTAAGAGATGTACCTAGGCATAAAGAATATAATCAGGTGTTCCTTTATACTCTGCACAGCAGCAAAGGGAACAGAGAAGATGGGTGCAGGCAGAAGGACCCTGAAATCAACAGAAGTACCATGTATATTTACTCGTTATCTTCTCATAGACCCATGTGTAACACCCTAGAAGAAACGGCTGTATGTAATCGGATGAAGCATCAGAGAAAGTAATAGGCAAGAGAAATGAGAAGAGTCATGAACAATAATGAAAAAAAAACTAAGGGGAAAAATGTAGTGAAAGGAAAGTGTAACAGAGTTCTCAGTTCATTCACTCACTGGGCTCTTCTTTTGCCTTGTCAAAATCTGCCACTTCTCTCTGGAAGTGTTGAGTGTTTTAAAACCCCTATGAAATTTGAGAGTTGACAGTGCCTTAAGAGCTGCTCCCCTCCTGCTTTATACCCAGTGTCGCTGCCTCATCAAGGCTAAATACAGTGTAAATTAGTCAGCGGGATGTCAAAGCTGCTATTGCCAGAATTAGACAGTGGCTTTAACAAGGTCCACTATTCATAGAATCATAGAATCATAGGGTCATTAAGGTTGGAAAAGACCTCTAAGATCATCAAGTCCAATCGTCAGCCCAACACCACCATACCCACTAAACCATGTCCCGGAGTGCCACATCTACATGTTTTTTGAATGCCTCCAGTGTTGGTGACTCCACCACTTCCCTGGGCAGCCTGTTCCAATGCTTGACACCTCTTTCAGTAAAGAAATTTTTCCTAATATCCAATCTAAACCTACCCTGGCACAACTTGAGGCCATTTGCTCTTGTCCTATCRCTTGTTACTTGGGAGAAGAGACCAACACCCACCTCACTACAACCTCCTTTCAGGCAGTTGTAGAGAGCGATAAGGTCTCCCCTCAGCCTCCTTTTCTCTAGGCTAAACAACCCCAGCTCCCTCAGCCGCTCCTCATAAGACCTGTTCTCCAGACCATTCACCAGCTTCGTCGCCCTTCTCTGGACACACTCCATCACYTCAATGTCCTTCTTGTAGTCAGGGGCCCAAAATACTGAGCACAGTATTCGAGGTGCGGCCTCACCAGTGCCGAGTACAGGGGCACGATCACCTCCCTACTCCTGCTGGCCACACTATTCCTGATACAGGCCAGGATGTTGTTGGCCTTCTTGACCATCTGGGCACACTGCTGGCTCATGTTCAGCTGGCTGTCAACCAGCACCCCCAGGTCCTTTTCCTCCGGGCAGTTTTCCAGTCACTCTTCCTCAAGCCTGTAGCGTTGCCTGGGGGTGTTAATACATTAACAGACAATACTCTGCAATGCAAAGGTGTNACAGGCCAGGATGCCGTTGGCCTTCTTGGCCACCTGGGCACACTGCCGGCTCATGTTCAGCCGGCTGTCAACCAGCACCTCCAGGTCCTTTCCCGCTGGGCAGCTTTCCAGCCACTCTTCCCCAAGCCTGTAGCGTTGCCTGGGGTTGTGCAGGACCCAGCACTTAGTCTTGTAGAACCTCATACAGTTGGCCTCGGCCCATCAATCCAGCCTGTCCAGATCCCTCTGCAGACCCTTCCTACTCTCTCTTTTTAATCTTGTTCTCTCTGTTCTCTCTGTATGCAAACTTTCCTCCTCAAGTTTTCTTTTCTGAGTGTTTCAAATTTTTGAAGTACTTCTCTGGCTTTACAAGTTGTCCTCAGGGCCTTGTGGTAGGGATCTCACTGCTATTCTAGACAACAGGTTAGTGATGGAATATTTTTAGAATAACTGAGCAATTTAGGTCATCTGGTCCAACTTCACTGCTCAAAGCAGGGTCCTCTGTAGTTACATYAGGTTGCTCAGGGCAGTCAAATTCTGAGTATCTCCAAGGACTGAGGTTCCAGAACTTCTCTGGGCTGCATGTACCAGTGCTGGTTCCGTCTCATGGTGAAGAATTTTTCTTCTTATATCTGATTGGAATTTTCTTTGCTGCAATTTGTTGCTGTTGCTTCTTGTCCTTTCATTGTTCACATGAATGGAGTGTCTGGCTGTGTTTTCTAGTGGGTGTTTATAGAGGTGTTTGAATTAGATTAATTAGATCATCCCTTTCTCTTCTTCAGGCTGAAAAAAACCTGTTCAGTCGGCTTCTCCTTGTGCATCATTTGCTCCATCCCTCTAACCACCTTGGTGGGCATTTGCTGGGCTCAAYGTAGGGTGGCTAGAGGGCTGATACAATTCATCAGTTCTCTCTGGTACTGGACACACTGGTTCCTTCATGGCATACCTCTTTCGGGCTGTTCACCTCTAAGAGCATTTACAGACTATCTTCCTTGTAAACAAATCCATGCAGGACGAGTGGAGGGCAGCAAGAGCTATCGTGGAAGCTTTTTGCCACCACAGATAATGTTTCAACAGCATAGTGCAGAGGATGTTCTGCAGAAGACTATGCCCATGTATGCCTGCATCCAGTTTTTGCTTACGAAACAAGACAGCTCAATGACCAAGGGATTGCAACACTTGCCAGTTAACTAATCATTCCCGACTTGAGACCATATTTCATCAGGCAATTCGGTAGCCATTTGCTTCCAGACTCTCAGCAGCAAAGTGAGAATGCTGCCCTGCAAAAACACTGGATAAAAGAGCTGTGCCCTGCCTTTATTAATCTGCATTTGCAGTGTGGGGAAGTGAATATCCACAGTACTCCTATATTGCTCCAGAAGTCAAGGAGTTCAGGAATAGTGGACTGCAGTAGCGAGGGAAATCAAATTACCCATTTTGTTACTTATTCTGCCTCCTGTCAAAACAGTCATCACTATATCAAATAGTATGCCTGTACTGTAGAGATATTCAAGATAGCTTTACTAAGTGCAAGTTCCAGGAGCATCTAACTGTGACAACCTGGCCTTCATTTCTCTACCAAGAAGTTCTTACCTCTCTGATGCCATGGCTAGTTAGCTTCCAGTAGGTGCATACAAAGCTGCCATCTGCAATGCAGACAAACACTGAGGAAAATAAAACCATTCATAATGTTTCAGCCTAGGTGTCCAATATTAAACAGTATTGCCAGTATCTTCCTGGTTACCAGAAACTTACATTGTGAATTCTGAAGATTGCATAATTATTTTTAATTAAGTGACAGCAGATGCTATGTTAATTTGTGTAGGAGTGCATTTTATTTTAAAATTTCACAGAAAACTGGCCATGAGTTTGTTTTTAATCTGAAATTTTTGAGAACAAGAGTAAATGCATTAGATTAAATAGCAAAAATATTGCTAAATGTCTTATTAGCGCTAGTATAGTTTCACCAAAATTAAATTACATAATTACTCAACTGCTTCTTTTATAATGCAATGGGGAAGAGGAGGAAAAAAMCTCCAAAAAATAATTGAGAAAAATGTTATTTAAGTACTTTCAGGAACAATGTAATTAATGAAGGGATCTTTTCACAATCTGATAGAACTAAAATAAATTCGGTGACATTTCACCAACTGTGAACTTCATTATTCTAGTCACAAAGTAAAATATTTTTTAAAAAGACATTTGTAATTTAAAGCAAAGTGATTCCATTACATGCTTATGTCTATCCCTTCCCTTATGTAAGGTATATGTTATCTGAGAGCAAACATAGTATCTGTACTGATCCTATGATCACATTCCATGAACTGTTTTTAGTCCAAAAACTACAAGTAAAGAGAATAAGGTATTTTTTTGAGGACACTACAGGAAAGCAACATAAGGGGAAAGACTGATGGTGGGAAGGGAGAGAAAAGAAATCTCCTGACTTCTAGGAAGAAGCAAGAGGACAAAATGGTTTCCTGTGAAAGAGCAAAATGAGGAAATTCAGAAGATCATGTGTGGGTCCACAAAGAAACATGTATTATTACTTGAGTTTGTGGTGTATCTTGCACTACACCGGCCATAGTGATTATCATTCTTTCTCAGGAAGCAGGCCCATTGCATGTGTGATATAAGGCTGGGAAAAGGAGTAAAGCATCCTTCCAGCCAGAAAACCTGTAGTGCCCTGGGAACTAGGCTAGAGTAACGGACTAAGGAAATTTTCAGCCCTCCACTTCCTCACCCCCCAGGAATGAGTGCCTCTGAGACTGGTCTTTGCAAACCAGCTTGCTTGTACAGCGTTATGAGGCTTGCAAGGACTACCCATGCAAATGGTGTGTGTGGCAGAAGGGCCTGCCAAGAAGCRGTGGTGTAGCTGTGTGGGACAGCAGGCTTCTGTGACCTTCTCCTGTCAAAACACAGCRTAGACATCAGAGGCAAGGAACAGAATGGACATAACTGGCTTGAACTATTTGGCTCTGTGAACCCATAKCCAGGTTTGGGCTCAGTTCTGGAAGAGAGTAGAAAGGGATTCTATAGATCTCTAGTTTGACCTCCTTCCAGTGCAGATCTAAAAAATACTTGTGCTCAGAAAAACACTCTCGCTTCTCTATCTGCTGGAATTATATACCAATGAAAAGAGAACATCTTTAAAACAAGACCTCTTCCCATAATAAAGCTAACTTAGACAAAAATATATGCTAGAGGCTATGAATGTCTGGAAATTTTGTATTAACACTTTTCTATAAATTGCATTGGTTTGGTTTTTTGTGCTATTTCTAAAATAGAGATAGTGGAAGCATATGTCCAAATAACACTGATTTATTGTAATAATTTTAGCAAGAGTTTCCAGGGAAAATTCATCCATTTTACCTCTTCTTCATAATCCGTGAAGTTTCACTATAGGTGAATTTAGTCGATCGTCACTCTGGGTTATTCCAAAAACTAATAGGGCAGACATTTGGAGACTAAGCACTTTTCAACACAATCGTATATCGTGCAGGATATATTGCTTTCAGATTTATCAGTAAGGCTGAAAAGCAGCAGGGATGTCTGCCACATCTATGCAAAGTCATTATGTTCAATCTGAATCTCACATGTGGAAAAAAAGCAAATAACAGAACTGCTGTAGCAGGTATAAGGGAAGCCTAAAAAGGAAGAAAGCTTCACTGAAGTAAACCTCACATATTCTACTCAAACCCTCCCTTTAGTTTTTCTCAAAAGCACAGGGCTAAAAAGCAGTCTAAATCTGCCCAAATGCTTGTGGATTTTCATGATGCTGAAGCAAAGCAGAAAACACAAAAACTTCTTTAGAAAAACACATGTGGTTCTCTATGGCATATTTTGCCAATTGATGTAACTGCAGCACTTCAAATCCTTCTACTGGAAATAATTTATACTGCAGAATTGCAGAAAAGTGATGTACCCAGCATTAAAATGGAAGATACAAAGTTCTATGTTGGAGGACTTGCTATAAATCCTAAAGGAAATAGCAATTTAAATTAGACAGATSCATCTTGCACATTTCTGGAATCTTCATTGCCACAGATTTATTATATCATTTTTTGGCTGTTTTTGTCTCAATTGGTCATGCAGCTGTTGCTCAGGAGTGCAGCCAACTGAGGTAGGCTCTGGGTAGTTTTAGTCTTGTCCTTGGAGCAAACAARAGTTTTAACTTAGTGCTTTTCTTCTCTCTTTATGTGGAAGTTTGTGGAATTAGACCTTGGCAAATATTTTGCTTGTCTCTAGGAAAATATTATTGTTCCTTTCAGTATTTTGCATTGTCAGTACAGCCTCATCTCTGTCAACACTACCAAATTACATCAAGGCATTGCTTCTCAGGCTATGAAGATGGTCACAGTCAACTAACACCAACTTCACCCAGAAAAATGGCAATAATTTTCTCCTGCCTGTTAAATGGTGTATGTTACTGCTGTTTTCTAAGAGAAAGATTGTGACTTTGTTGCATTTTTTGCTAAATCTTTTTATGACTCCTAAATACACCAGTATTCCCATAATGCAATATTCATAGGAAGGTACTCCCTTTCCTTGCAAGTTGTACATCTCCAAAAAGGATAAACACCCTTTTATACTTCACTATCTTTTGATTTTTTGTTTTATAGGACAAAAGCAGAATGTTTTCCTCATGCCTGAGGCAAGGATGGCACCTGTACTTTGTGCTCTTTACCGCGGAATTAGTTTCAGGACCCTCCTGCAACATCCAGTACCTCCATAACTTTTTAACCAGGAAGTATCTGGGCACTAAAGCCCAGCAACAAGGGAAAGTGACCTACTGCTGAACTTGAGTACAGCAAGTACTATGCCCTAGACAAGTACTTCCTTTAGCATCAACAGGTAGCAGATCGAGGTACCATAAATTAATGCTATTTTCCTCACAAGGTAAAAAGGGCATCTTGCTTTCCTTTTTTGCTAAATAACATAGCTCTTCACAATGATGCTAGCCAACTGATAGTTATCAGGAGAGGTAAATACGAAGAATTTCCTACCTTTTCTTGGTATCACTTGTTGTTCAATGAAGCCAGCTGCTGCTGCTTGTTCCCTTTACTGTATTTCTCAAAGTAAAGTCACTTTAGCTTCCCTACTAATTTTAAATTTAATTTCCTGAGCAGTCAATGCCTTTTCAAGAGTGCAGTGCTGGTCTTTCCCAGACGATGTTCTTCCAAGGTACTGTGAATCATATAGTTAAAAAAGGCAGATGCCCAAAGAAAGTGCTACRTTTTGCTGTCCTACTTATGGCTCAAGTCAGGGAATGAAAGTAATATTGAACAGTATATAATGCAATATGGGAACACCAGTGTCATTCAACAACAAACACCTTTCATTATTTACACAAACCTTTAATGGATATACCAAGTGAATGGCAAGTCAACAAAAGAGTTATTTTGTACCTCTGAGATGCCCTTGATTGCTCTGACCTGGAGCAGCTGGCGAGGATGTTTCTTCTAGGGACATTTCACCAGTTGGAAATTGCTGCACAGGAACATGTTGGTTACAGTGAGGAATCCAAGTACATAACACTTCAAAGAGAGCACTGGGTTTCCCTAGAACCTTTTCTTTCAGCACAAAAATATGTACCATGGATGTTCTGCCAGCACTGCTCTACCACTATCTTTTTTAGCTAAAGTTCACCTCAGGCAGGAATGGAGAGAGACAAGTTATTCCAAATTTATAGAAGAGATACTACTGGTTTCTCTTAGAGGAGCTGACTCTCATCACATCCAGTGAGGTCTTGGTCCCAGASACAGCATGTCTGCTGATACACTGCATGTACAAAAAGATTTGGTATGCTAGCCCACAGCTAAACGCACTCGTGCACTTTTAGTAAGTACTGGTCTCAGGTGGGAGTTGGTACTAAAAGTTGAGAGATGATTAGGAGCACCTTTTTACATTACCTTTTTACATTTCCATTCAGCTCTTACTGACTATGGATATGTTTATTGTGCTTCAGTACAAAGCTGGAGCATGAGACTTTAAATTCACCTGTGACTTCACCTGAATGTCACTCACAGTTGGGTATCACAACTCACCTTCTTAATAGCTAAGCCACTAGACTTCATAATCACACAGCAAGGAGTGTGTGCTCAGTCTTTGCCACCCTGAAGGACTATTATTTCAACTGAAAGTCAATTACATCCAGTCACACAGAAATATGCTCCACACTTGCCGGAGTTTCTGAGCTGGGCACAAAAGCTCCCTCACCATCTCCTATTAAATCAGTGCTGGTGGATCTGACCAGAGACAGCAACAAAAGCAAATGTCCCTTCTGGAAAGAGTTATGTAACAGAAAAAGGATTCTTTCCTTTGGCAGCATGGAGGAGCGTAGCCATGAAAACTGTATCATGGCAAGTCACTGCCATGATTCCCCTCATAATCTCTGCAAATAAAGAGGGAGTTGAATACCCTCGCCTTTATTAGTAGAAACCCCAGCAGATCCTCTTGCCGTTAACGTCATTGTCGTGGTTTAACCCCAGCCGGCAACTAAGCACCACACAGCAACTCAGTGGGGAGAGAATGGGGAGGGTAAAAGTGAGAAAACTTGTGGGTTGAGATAAAGGCAGTTTAATAGGTAAAGCAAAAGCCACGCACGCAAGCAAAGCAAAATAAGGAATTCATTCACTACTTCCCATGGGCAGGCAGGTGTTCAGCCATCTCCAGGAAAGCAGGGATCCATCATGTGTAACGGTTACTTGGGAAGACAAATGCCATCAATCCAAACATCTCCCCCTTCCTTCTTCTTCCCCAGCTTTATATGCTGAGCATGATGCCGTATGGTGTGGGATATCCCTTTGGTCAGTTGGGGTCAGCTGTCCCGGCTGTGTCCCCTCCCAACTTCTTGTGCACCCCCAGCCTACTTGCTGGAGGGGTGGGGTGAGGAGCAGCAAAGGCCTTGACTCTGTGTAAGCACTGCTAAACAATAACTAAAACATCCCTGTATTATCAACACTGTTTTCAGCACAAATCCAAAACATAGCCCCATACCAGCTACTGTGAAGAAAATTAACTCTATCCCAGCCAAAACCAGCACAGTGATATAAGAGGCTAACCTGTCTCTGGCTGCCCAGCTTCTCCTCTAGGCTGTTTCTTTTCTTCTTTCTCTCCCTCTATAGAGACATCCAGAATAAAATATTAATGAGCACTCTTCAGAACAAAATTGGCTGAAAATGGTATCTGGGGATAAGCAAATATCAAGAAAGTTAAGACTGCACATATCTCTTGGATATTTCTTGGCTTCTCGAGGGTAGGAAAGCTGGTTTAAGTTAGGAAAACTTTTCAAGGAATAGTTACATTTGTTTATAACAAGCTGCAGCATAGCCTATGTGTGAGGGCTAGAATATCTTTCCAGCTAGATTTTCACAAAGACAATGAATGCTCTTATATATTGGACACAGGACTATATATGACAGTCCATAATAATTATTTTTGATTAAAATATTTGAAATTGCTTGTTAAGACACAGCTCCAGCGTAGTGTCAAGGCTTTAACATTGTTATTCAAATTGCATCTCCTCAGAGGAAGCAGTAAATTACATTGTTCACATTCTGTTCCCACAGTCATTACTACTAGTGAGAGGCAACCCATTGATATTTGGGTAGCATCATACTTCTTAAATGCACATGATAGCAATCAATACCAACATGAGGTGTCAATACTCTGATAGTATTTGCAGACGACACCAAGTTGGGCGGGAGTGTTGATCTGCCTGAGGGTAGGAAGGGTCTGCAGAGGGATCTGGACAGGCTGGATCAATGGGCTGAGGCCAACTGCATGAGGTTCAACAAGGCCAAGTGCCGGGTCCTGCACTTGGGTCACAACAACCCCAGGCAACGCTACAGGCTTGGGGAAGAGTGGCTGGAAAGCTGCCCGGCGGAAAAGGACCTGGAGGTGCTGKTYGACRGCCGGCTGAACATGAGCCGGCAGTGTGCCCAGGTGGCCAAGAAGGCCAACGGCATCCTGGCCTGTATCAGGAATAGTGTGGCCAGCAGGCGGAGGGAGGTGATCATGCCCCTGTACTCGGCACTGGTGAGGCCACACCTCGAATCCTGTGTTCAGTTTTGGGCCCCTGACTACAAGAAGGACACTGAGGTGCTGGAGTGTGTCCAGAGAAGGGTGACAAAGCTGGTGAAGGGTCTGGAGAACAGGTCTTATGAGGAGCGGCTGAGGGAGCTGGGGTTGTTTAGACTGGAGAAGAGGAGGCTGAGGGGAGACCTTATCGCTCTCTACAACTACCTGAAAGGAGGCTGTAGAGAGACGGGTGCTGGTCTCTTCTCCCGAGTAACAAGCGATAGGACAAGAGCAAATGGCCTCAAGTTGCGCCAGGGTAGGTTTAGATTGGATGTTAGGAAAAATTTCTTCACCGAAAGGGTAGTCAAGCATTGGAACAGGCTGCCCAGGGAAGTGGTGGAGTCACCAACACTGGAGGCATTCAAAAAACATGTAGATGTGGCACTCTGGGACATGGTTTAGTGGGTATGGTGGTGTTGGGTTGACGGTTGGACTCAATGATCTTAAAGGTCTTTTCCAACCTTAATGATTCTATGATTCTATGATTCTGTGAAAGAGTATTCTGGACATAAGCTGGCAATGTGCGCTCGCAGCCCAGAAAGCCAACCGTATCCYGGGCTGCATCATAAAAAGTGTGACCAGCACGTCGAGGGAGGTGATTGTGCCCCTCTACTCTGCTCTGGTGAGACCCCACCTGCAGTACTGCATCYAGCTCTGGAGCCCCCAACATAAGAAGGACATGGACCTGCTCGAGTGGGTCCAGAGGAGGGCCACGAAGATGATCAGAGSGCTGGAGCACGTCCTGTATGAGGACAGGCTGAGAGAGTTGGGGCTGTTCAGCCTGGAGAAGAGGAGGCTCCGGGGAGACCTTATTGCAGCCTTTCAATACTTAAAGGGGGCCTACAGGAAAGATGGGGAGGGACTCTTTATTGGGGAGTGTAGTGATGGGACGAGGGGTAATGGTTTTAAACTGAAAGAGGATAGATTTAGATTAGATATAAGGAAGAAATTTTTTACATTGAGGGTAGTGAAACACTGGCACAGGTTGCCCAGAGAGGTGGTAGATGCCCTATCCCTGGAAGTGTTCAAAGTCAGGTTGGACGGGCCTCTGAACAACCTGATCTAGTTGAAGATGTCCCTGCTCACTGCAGGGGGGTTGGACTAGATGACCTTTAAAGTTCTCTTCCAACCCAAACTATTCTATGATTCTATGATTCTGTGATTCCTGTATACCACCTGTGCTGCCTCCCATRGCTTAGCCTGACTCTATTCAGTACTAGCCTGTCATACTGTCTCTTCCCGTGTCCTGCTGTTCGGAGGATGCCAGCATTATTTGTGTTGACCCACCACTCCAGGAGCAGGGAAGGGGGCAAGAGAGGTTGTGATGTGGTAAAGAATGCTGTACTACAAGGAGAATGGGAGAGTCCCAGTGCCCCCAGTCCTACTTTGTGGTACAACCTCCAATGCAGAATGCAGTCCCCAGGAAGAGTCCCAGACTCCTATTGAAAGAGACTTTCCAACCCACCATCATCTACTCTGAAATCACACTGAAACCTGCCTAATGGCACTGTGRCACCGTCTATCATGAAAGAATAAAAAATTCACCCAATGTAATTACTACTCATGGCACTCAAGCCAATAATCAGAGGAAAAGCCTGGATGATCCATGTCTTGTAACTCCAGGAGTAACAAAACTCCAACTCCCATCACCCTGCACATCCCTTAGACAGTCTATGCAGCCCCATAACATATGCACTGTGGCTAAGTGATGCCYGAACTCTCTCCTAACTCCTGGAAGAGATCAGTGTTTAAGAGGCATTTGAACAATGCCCTTAAAAACATGCTTTAATTTTTGGTCAGCCCTGAATTGGTCAGGCAGTTGGACTAGGTGATCATTGTAGGCCCCTTTCAACTGAAATAATCTATTCCATTCTATTCTATTCRTCATGGGTGTGCTGTATCCAGACAGGCCATCATGGTTCCCTCTCGTTTAGAGCATCACGTGTCATACTGTTACAGTCAAATTGTTAACAACTGTAATAGCTGTAAAACTAACACTTTTGAAAAAGATTTGGAATTCTATTTCAGACACTTTTTCAATTTTCAGACTCTTTCATTTAGTTCTCCCTACTGAGTATATAAATACTGATATTTGACTGTGACTCTACAGTGGTTACAGAGACAGCAATTTCTTTCAGCTACTTGACATGAGCTTTCAAGGACTGAATATGAGATGACTGCCAAGAATGATCTTTTTTTGTAGATTCCTAATTCTGACTTCGTACCTTGCAAAGGTGACTCTTTGGTTACCAGCTGGCTTTGGRGAAGCCACACCACAGAAACAAAATGTTAGAAAAGGAGACAAAGTACCTGTACTTGCAAGAGACAATTACAGAATGTTTGAGGCTGGAAGGGACCTTTGGAGATCATCTAATTCAGCCTCCCTGCTCAAAGTAAGGTCAGCTAGGGGAGGTTGCTCAGAGCCATGTCCAGTTGGGTTTTGAGTATCTCCAGGGATGGTGACTCCACAASCTCTCTGAGGAACCTTTTCCAGTGTTTGACCATCTTCACAGTAAAAAAGGTTTTTCTTATGTTTAAGTGGAATTTCCTTTATTTCGGTTTGTGCCCATTGCCTCTCATCTTTTCACTGGGCACCGAGAAAAGTCTGGCTCTGTCTTTACACCCTCCCATCAGGTATTTATATACATTGATAAGATCCCCCCTGAGCCTTTTCTTGACAATGCTAAACAATCCCAGCTCTCTCAGCCTTTCCTCATATGGCAGATGCTCCAGTCCCTTCAGTGGACTCACTCCAATATGTCCATGTCTCTCCCGTGCTAGGGTGCCCAGCACTGGCCCAGCACTCCAGATGTTGCCTCACCAGTGCTGAGGAGAGGAGAAAGATCACCTTCCTTGACCTGCTGGCGGTAGTCCTCCTAAGGCAGCCCAGATTGCTGTTGGCCACCTTTGCTGCAAAAGCACATTTCTGGCTCATGGCCAGCTTGTTGTCCACCAGGACCCCTGGGGCTTTTCCTACAAAGCTGCTTTCYAGCCAGTTGGCCCTCAGATTGTACTAGTGCATGGGGCTTTTCCTCACCAGGTACGGGACTTCGCGTTGTCCTTTGTTGAACTTCATGAGGTTACCCATTTCTCCAGTCTGTTGASGTCCCTCTGAATGGTGGCACAACCACCTCCCAACTTTTAACATCTRCAAATTTGCTGAGGGTGCACTCTGTCTGCCCCATCATCCAGGTCATTAACGAAGATGTTACACAGTACTGGGACTAGTATTGACCCTTGGAATACACCAGTAGTCACTGGTCCAGATGGACTTTGTGTCACTGTTCACAACTTTTGAGACCAGAAGTTCAGTTCTCAATCCACTTTGTAGCCTATTTATCTAAGCTGTATTTCATCAGTTTGTCTATGAGGATATTATGGGAGACAGTATCAAAAGCCTTGCTAAAGTCCAAATAAACAACGTGCCCCTTATTCACTAAGCTTGTCATTTCATCATAGAAAACAATCAGGTTGGTCAGCCCTTTGCTGTTGATATATCTGTAGAAGTCCTTCTTGTTGCCTTTCACTTCCCCAACCAGATTCAATTCCAGGTGGGCTTTGGTTTTCCTAACCCCATTTCTGTACACTTGACAGTGTCTCTATATTCCTCCCAGGTCACCTGTCCCTGCTTCCACCTCTTTATGCATCCTTTCCATGTTTGAGTTTACTCAGGAGCAACTTGTTCATCCATGGTGGCCTCCTGCCACCTTTGCTTGATTCCCTGCACATGTGGATGCACTATTTTTGGTGATCTTTGAAAATCAGCCAGCAGTCCTGGGCCCTTCTTCTTTCCAGCATCATATGCTATAGGATTCTTCCAAGCAAATCCCCTGAATAGGCCAAAATTGCTTTCCTGAAGTCCAGGCCTATGATCCTGCTATTTGCCTTTTTCCCTTCTCACAGAATGCTGAGCTCCACATCTTATGGTCAACTTCACACAGTATTTGTAATCTGGAAAGAAAAGGCAGCTCAGAAATTAAAAACTTCTTCTGGTGGATATTGCTATGCTTTGTGTGATGCTAACTGAAAGAACAGCAGCAAAATTACACACCAATTATATGTGACAGCTACAAAACTCRGTACCTTTTAAAATAACTTCTACAGTGGCTAAAGTAAAGTGGTCTGAAAGAAATTGCAGACAAAACTGAGATGTTCAGTGTCCCTCCAACATTACAGCATTATCAAAGTSCAGTACTCCTCAAATCCCTAAATGTAAGTAGAAACTGCAAATATAAGTTAATCAATTGTTTAGTTCTCTACATAATCATTGCGCAGGTTCTGGCTAAAGCTAAAGAATTTATGTTTGGAATGAAGTTTGTTTAGCTTGCTCACAGCTATCTTCTCCTTTCAGTGTGAGGAGTCCACAGACGACATGTCACAGTCAAAGCAGAAAAGCAGGATCCTCTCATAAAACTTATCATCATGTTGATCCCAACGGTCAAAAGGGAGCACAGAGTAGGAATGACTTCCATTGTAAAGTACTGTATCCTTCTTGCTCTTCTCTCCTCTGACCTCTGCCCCTTGCCAAGCTCTCTTCTACTGAAACTGAGGACTTTGTCCCTGGGTTTATACCTTGCAAAGCTGTGCTTTACTTAATTAAAATCCCCAGGTGCCAATAAGCAGAATAAAGTACTTAACTCCTGCAGTGGTAGTACCATTTCTTGATGGGCCATTAGTGTTTGCTGTGGGATCTGACTGGCAGTTAACATAAGGAATTGGCTGTGAACCATTTCCTATGTCCTTATTTTGCTAAAATCTCCCTGCATTAAATATGTTATGTTCTTCAATGTTACGCTGACAGCTCCCTCACTCTCACACGCATACATACATGTTCTAATTGCTTGTAAATATGAAAAATACTGAAACAGGAAAATTGAGGTAGCTGTTTGGTGGCCAGTAAGGTCTTCAACTATAACATTCTGTTCTAATCTACTTAGTTCAAACTTCTTATTAAGTGGCCTAGTATATAACACCATCCTTGAGAATTAGCAGGAGAGGAATAGGAGCGATATTTGATTTTACTTGACATACTAAAAGTACATTTGCTTTGTGGTCAACAAAAGGTCAGGAACATTTTGTTATTGCAAGAAATTGCATCAATTACAAGCTGTCCAACCTCTCCCTGCAGAAGCAACACACACATGAGTTACTTGCAGCCTCCAGGCTTTATTCCTTGTTTTCTTGTGGGTTTTTCCTTTGGGAAAAAAAGTTTCCTTTAGATAGGCTCAGCACAATTAACTAAATACTGTTGAACATGGCATGCAACAACTTATTGAAGAGCATAAGAAAACAGATTGCACAATTAAGTCCATGTATCTAGATACAGGAAAAAGGGGCTTATACCTTCACACAAAAACTAAACTTAAATTACTGATTGCCAGGAGTAGTCATATCACAAGGAAGGATCACTCCATATATGAGTCTTTCCTTATACTTTTCCCTGGACATCAATTATTGACCAGTATTAGAAACGAGATATTGTTCTAAGTAGAACTTTGTTCTAAACTATGTATTAAGTCATAGGTGTTGTGAATCATAAATTATGGTTTTTAATACACTTTCTGGATGAAGGAATGGTCTGCATTTCTTAGGAGAAAGAGTCCATTTGTGGAAGAAGTAGGAAGCTGTCATACTTAGTCCAGGGTTGCTCAGATCTGCAATTGCAAATATTCAGAGGTTTTGCAGTTCATAATCAAAGTTGAAATCAGGTGAGTTTTGATGGTTTGATGCAGTACCTGTACCTGTAGTTACAGTCACTGAGGTTCTGCGTGCGCCTTAGATTTATGTTTTTCTCTGCCAATGACTGAAATAATAGATTTTTTTAAATGACTGCACAAATGGCCACACCTCCATTTTACATGAATGACATATGAATGACAACTCCCCCAGAAGTATAATACTCCATCATGCTGGTTATGTTCCTTTCCAGATTTTACAGTATTGCCCAACTAAGTAGGAATTCATGCCTGAATTTTCCATTGCAAAACACTTCTGGTCCAAGAAAATATTTAGGCAAATCACATAGAAAACTAAGACTGTTCTTTGTAACTCACTCCAAGTAAATATATGATTCAGCCACACATAAAAAGATGTTTTGCTAGCACATATTAAAATTAGATGCAATGGAATACCATTAAGGAAAGGATGTCATATAAGGCAAATAAGTGCTTATCAGGCAGTTTTGCAGGTGCAGGATAATACATTAATGTGGTTACACTTAGTTTCTCTTTTTCAAGCCTCATGTTATTAGCTGCTTGAGAGGTGCACTTTTCCAAAGCAAAATTTACTTCTTACTAACCATTTTAGCTTTAAATTTAATTACCTTTCAAAATCTTTTTTGTTAAAAAATAACAGTAATATTAGCTGTAAGGAGTTCCTATAAGTATATTAAGGGATTTTAAAACACCGTAAAATCTTCCTCTTTTCCTGACAACACTATGCTGACTGGTCCTAATGCTTGTATATGCTATATCTGCAGTTTCCTGCGTCTGTGCAACCAACAAGAACTCCAGTGACATGATTTCTAGCAGCTGCTCCTGTTCTCATGGAAACAGGTGTCAGAAGTAGGTACTTTAAACTAATCACAGTTTCATTTAAAAAAAGTCCTTTGAGAAACCATGATTAGGTACAGGCATGAGTGTCCCCCCTCTTCTTTTTTTTAAATATGATCTTCGGTAGATGTTTTCTCTACCATCAGTTATTTGCTATTCTTTTTGTGCAACCATTGGAGTGAAAGCTAATGAGTTCCAATCTGTGCATGTTTGTGGTGCTTGGTACAGTCTCCAGGTAACGAAGTACCAGTTCTTAGTACATCTATTTTATAACTGATGTCTGTTAGCACTACTGCAATTATTTTGAAATTTTAATCTATTTTAGCACATTTCTGAATCCAAAATCCAATCAGTCACTCCCAGTTATTTCCTGGCTGCTTTTTTGGATAAAGTTGACCAGTGTCATACCATAACAGAGTGGCTTTCATCATTTACTAAGTATCCGAAAGTCATTAGTATTTTTGTATCAGGTCTGGCTGAGTCGCACCAGCCTTAGCCAGTCTGATAACATCTTTCAGGAAGCACTTGCCAGGAGAAAGACAAGCAGCTGCAGATGATCCATGATCTTTTTGGCCYGAAAAGCAATACTGGTCTCTCAGCTTACAAAAGCTCTCAGTTTAAAAAAGAAATCTGCTACTCTGTGGCATCTTTTAAAATAAGCTGATCTAACAGAGGAGCCAACCAGCTAGCCAGAAAGAAAACCAGTGAAATTCTGACATAAGCAATGATGTACAAATTTCATCTGGGAGACTGGTGATTTGAAATTGTCCATCTGATCTTAACATAGCTACATACCTATCAAGAGCATGACTGGATTGCAGAAGAGCCATAATCATAAAGCGAAATGAAGCATCTGACTGTCTAAGTAAGCAGGTGSAATACATGTAACAGGAGGAAGCAATCATGGCTTAGCATCCGAAACAAGAGAGGTGTTACTGGAAATGCAGGAGATCTAAAACAGGGAGGACACAGGCAACTTTATTCAAACGTAAAATTCTTATTTGCCAGAAGAACTAACCAGGTTTTCATGCAGACACCATTATCTCCCTACCTGTCAGATGACACAGTTCCACCTGACAAAATGTGAAGATTGTAAGACCCAAAGGAAAATATCAGAGACCTAGCTGTGATGAAGACAGTACTAACTAAACAAGAAACCATCACATCTTGTTGATTACAGGCTCTAGACTTGTCTTTCACAGATAAAAATCTTTGGTAATAYCAAAGATGGTGATACCCTTACACTGAGCAGCATCTTCCTAAACAAYGTGGACAGTCAGAGGAGAGAAGTAATGCTGGGCTAGCTGGGGTACCGTAATATAAAAGATAACAGAAAYTGTGTAAATTTGCAGCCAAAATTCAAGCTGGACTGTTTATCAGATTTGGACAGAAAATGCACCCAGAACAAGAAAAGTTTATTTTTTTTTCTCAAGCTTGAGCCAGTCCATCATGCAAACGTATAGCAAGTGAGCAACCAACAAATGATCTGTCATACCAACAGGTAAACTCGTTAATATCTTCCTCAGACAAGCTTCTCCAGATGCTAGAGAGCACAAAGGTATCATAATTAAAATAAACTGCCTTCTGTAAAAGAACTAAGTGCTCCTCTTTCAAAAAGCATATGAGTTTGTTTCTCATGAATTSTGCTGTTCAGGTTAAAAGCAAATGGGAAGTACTAAGCAAGTTATCTTTGGGGTGTAAATGAGGAAACAATTCCTGCCATTCATACTGCAGTCATGGAAAGGTTGCAATGCAGGCTGTAGTGCTTTAAAAACCCTTGTTACGCCATGACAAAAATCCAGATGAGCCATGATTAATAATCAGAGTTTTCACTATCATGACTAGAACTAAACTTACAGAAGTCCCAACTGATGATATTTTTTTCCCTACTTCACYATGTCTGAAGGATCTATAATCCACGATGTAGCATAACAATATTTATTTTATATATCTCATTATGAAGGCAGGGCTGACTATTCATTCCATGCCATACTGGTGGCTGTTCTTCGGTGAATGCAGGACCCTGCCCCCATGGCTCCCCCTGAGGGAAGGGGAGGCTGCTGTCTGTGCACTGAGCCTTAATGGCCCTGACCAGACCCATCTGGGACTTCACTCCCTGCCTGAGCTATGTTACACGCAAATCTGTCTCCAGTCCTGTCTCAGGTCCTGCCTCTTGGATGGGCCTCGGAGCTGTGCCGTAGGTTGCTAGTCTCCTGGATGGACCCCGTGGATGTACATTGTAGCTTGCCTCCAGCCTATCTTTGTCCCTGTGTCTTGGATGGAATTTGGACCCATGTACGAGGCCTRTCTGTGGCCCTGTCTCCATTTGCTCCTGACTCCCTGTTTGGACCCTGGATCTGGTTCATGGCTTGCCTGGTCTGGGACTGTTGATGGACCCTGTTACCAGCACCCAGCTCTGCCCACCATGTTCAGACAGGACATGGCCATCCAACAGTGAGGGCACTGCCCAGGCTGGGGTCACTCTYGGCTCCTGGCCCACCTTCCCTTAAGGAGCAACCAGCCCTTGCTGCTCCCTGACAATTATTTTACAACCGAAAAAAATTTAAGCTAGTCTTAACTTTCCTTCTGCCTTTATCCTGCCCATAAGAAAACAGAAAAGGCTTAATAAAATGGTAGTATTTTGTTTCCTTTGTTAATAATAATGRGGGCAATACATATGAGATCATCTTACAACAGAGGATCTTGCCTTCARATAAAGTATGTACACTGGTTTTTAGACTAGGCACAAACCAAGGGGTCATAGAGAATGAACTAATTTGTAGCCAGTAGAACTGTGGCTGAAACCTAAAAGATTAGACAGACAAAAAGAAAGCTTTTGTCTTCAGCCAGACAAGCAGGAGCTCAGTAGCACACAGGCAGGTGCGATTATTTCACTAGCTGTATGAGCTGTAGCTGCYTGCATAAAAAGAGCTCTTTTTTAACAAATGAGATAAATACACTTAGCTTTTGCAAAATAAATCCRTAAGATTAGCCTAAGGCTACAAGCAGCCTTACACCATCTTTTCCTGTTCAGTGTCCGTAAAAGATATATGGCATGTTCCTCTTCTCTGTTACAAGAGCTCCCCTTAGTGTCAAATGTGTGAATAACAGCTTTAGCTGCACAATTTATTTGCGGTCTACGGTGGGTACAGTCTTCCAAATTATGGCACGCAAAAGCCATATGGTCACTAAACTCAGTGTACAGTGGAGCATATTTACTACATGCTGGAGTAATTATATACGTAATACGAAATACTCCGATGGAAATGTATGTAACCTATTCCAGTTTTACAACTGTAGGAGAAGTACTGAGGAGAAAACCAAAGGCAGGTCACTTTGCAAGAAACACCACTCTACTATATATTCTCAGTCTACTGATCTCACACCAGGCGCTGGGAAATTGCTTTGTCTTTTAACATTTTGATTTTACCAGGTTTATTCCAGGAATGGTTTTGGTACTAGGACAAATGGCAAAATACACAGTTAGATCCACGAAGTTCTTGTTCAAGTTAATGAAAACTGTAAATATTCATAAAACAGGCTTGAGTGATGGGTCTGTGCTTAATTCATAGGCTGTTGAATTCAGCCTAATATGTTTCCCATTTTTTTGAATGGTACAGAGGACTCTCCAACAAAGTTGCAGCATATCTAGACTCTTCCAAGAGAGACTTCTGACTATTACCACTTGCAGGACATGGCATTGCCAAAAAAATTCTTGAAAAGCCTCTCTTTGCAGTCTCTTTGCAGCAGAGACTGACACAGGAGAACCCACGTTGCTTTCCTATGAATTACTGGCTCCCTCCAACTATAATTGGGAGCATGGAAAGGCCTTGGGCAAAATGCTGTCTGGCCTAGCCAGTTCCGCTCCTGAAGCTCAGGGGAGCATGTGCTTCACTGGGAACATTGCCACTGTCTGAATGGGTTCAGCACATGCTGTCACTGCTGCTTGTCCTGAGAGGGTGGGGGAAAAGGTTCAGTTCATATCCGTCGCTCCCTCAGAACTGGAAGCGACAGCCCTGCTTTTTACCAAAAGAGTTCTTCAGGATTATTTAAATACAGCTGTTGGGATTTTGTGGAAAAGCACTGAGAGAGTGAGCTTGTGACATTCATTACATGCAGCTTAAAATGTCCCCTCCACTCCATGCAGATTTCCATCTTGTGCTTACCTCCACCCTTACTGGATGCAGTATCTGCCATACTTAGTGCAGAGTCAGGGTTGTATTCAGAAAGTCTAAAAACACGTGATTGCTTTTGGCTGGCACCTCGGCTTTCAGAGGGGTCAGCCCATAGRGGACAGCATGTCTATGGACATAGCTGACAGATAACCCAATCTAGACACCACAGAATAATATTGAAGAAGTTCTTTGTGAAATTCCTATTTCTACAGCACTGGGGAAAGAAGCACTGATTTCTACTCTTGCTATGTGAGGAGCATTTACTTTGGACTTCTGCTATAGCCAAAATATTTCTCACTGCTTAAGAAATGTTGACTAATCCTTCTTCAGAGATAATTAAGAAGAACAGAAATTCTGTGTGGATCCAGAACACTTTGTAAAAGTTAAAAAAAAAATCCTGAGCAACTTCTCTTCCTCCAATTCTTTATTTGCCTTGGCTGGCTGCTACTGYTACTGTTTGTTTGCTTTTTTGCCACAGGGTCAAGCACCTACATTGTGACATTTGTATCATTGTACCACGGTTATTGCATCACCTGCGATAACAGAAGTCACTGACATAGTCATAGAACAAATGGCAAGAGTCCCACTGACTTCGGTGGGCTGGGATTTCACACAGTGTGTACCATCGCAACATCACAACAGGAACAGCACTACACCAGGACCCTATGTGGGGTGCGATATCACCGTGGCACCCGAAACCAAACGAGGGACTTTTTAGCCTGTTATTTTGGGCAGACWCAGTTTGAATGGGTCTGGCCAAGAATGGATTTCGGTGTGGGTAGTCTTCATATCACTCAACTCTATTTGTTTGCTTCTTAATCCTGCCATAAAGAATATTTGAGATCTACTAATTCTGGGGTATGGGACATAATTTTGTGACTTCAGCACTGTAATGAGTAGTGTTTTATGCCTGTATCTTCAGGAAAATCCCTCTTCCTCCCATCAGAAATGTTAGCTCTCACTGGGCACTTAACATGAGTGTACAAAGTCTTCATTAAATTCTAGATTAAAAAGTAATCAGGCTGGGTTGATTTTAGTCTCTTTCCTTGCTGATAGCAAACTTGCTGTAAACAAAGCGCACAAAAGAAAACAAAAGAATGCTCTGGACTTCTTAAAATACAGTGCTGAAAAGTATGAAGTTTTACGAGAAGCAACTGACAGAAACTTTTCCACAAGTTATGTTGTCCTTTTTATGTACTAATAAATTGCTCATTCATCTCTGTAAGGCTGACKCAGAAAGGCTTTCCTCTGTTAAAGGACTTGCAAGCTTCAGGTGTCTTTTTGCCTTGATGACATTCAGGGCACCTACTGAATTTAAGTATTTAAGAATTTGAGAAGATTGCCTGTGGCTGAAAAAGCACAGAAGTTACACTCAGTTGGTAGGCAAAGCTCTTGGTTTATAAAACAAGTTATGGTTTCTTGACCAGTCCTAGCATACATTCAAGTAGTGCCAAGAAGAAAAGCTTTCAAGGAATATTGTCCTGTGGTGGTATTACCAACTGTCCTGGTTTGGCTCACTGCTTCCTAAATATGACGTGGGCCTCAGGAGGGAGATCTGCTAGTGTTAAAGACGGATAGAGCACAGAGTGCACAGTCCAGCATAAGGAAGCGGTTCAAGGAGGCAATAGCTGAGACAAGRGGCAAAAAGCAACAATAAGGGAGATGTGAGGATGACTGAACACTGGAATAGGTTGCCCARGGAGGTTATGGACTCTGCAACCTTGGAGATCTTCAAAACCCAGCTGGACACGGTCCTGGGCAAACTGATCTAGCTGACTCTGCTTGAGTAGAGAGGTTTGACCAGATGTTCTCAAGAGGTCCCTTCCAGCCTCAAATATTGGCAAAACAGCAGACAGAACAACTGGACCAAGAGGCCAGGGATGACAAGAAGGCTTTAGTAAAGCCTGCTAAAATAAGGTCAGTAACCACTGTTACAAAGAGATTATGATAGAAATGTCTCAGATGTTCTCAATCAATGCTTCTGGGAATAAACTGTTTCTGAAGGGACCACCAAAGCAATCAAATTCCTAATGTGTAACAGCCAACTCTGCATAAGAAGTGCTAAGAGCTACAGAGTTCACCCTGTCTTCCTTAGAAAGTCTCAGGGAGGCATGGACACTTAAACTATGCTCATATTTTCTAATTTCTTCACACATGAAGGCACTCCCCTTCAGACTTTACAAATTGCATAGGTATAGGGAGCACTGCAGAAACAGGATACTTGTTCATGTTTGCATGTTTGCCCTTCCACCCTGGAGTATTCTGACTGATTAATGAAGGGGCATGCAGTAGGTACCTGGAAGATCTGTTCCCATGAAAACCTGGGAAGTACTCCAGCTAATAAGGCTTTGAACAGCYTAAATTTTAGATTAAAGAAAGCCCAGTGCCAAAGGTGGCAGTTATTAGAGCAAGTTGTCCTCACATCTTCCATCAACCCAGAGTACGCTCATCACTGAGTCAGCGGAAGAGCTTGTCCTCCTCATTAGTGTCACCTTTTGCAAGAACTAGCATAATGCAACCCAAATGCTGAGGAAAAATACCTTTTTTTTCCCCTGGTTCCATTTTAAAGTGTCACCGTAGAAAGTGTTTTCCCTAAATGTCTCCCACCTTGTATGAATTTTCTTCTTTCTACCTCCATCACAACTTCCTTGGCTCCAAAGATGCAACAAAGCTTGGACATCAAGAGTGGCCATTTGCCCCCAGCCTTTTTGTTCTTCCRATCCGAAAAGGACTATAAAGAAATTCTAAATGTGTTTGTTATGCCAGTTTTACACAATTACCTGGACCTCAAGCTGTGGAGGGCTGAAATAAGCTAGACATAAGTGTAAGCAATTATGTACATGGATAGGAAGGAAGGGCCCCCATCCTAATGCCTTGAACCCACGGGTTTTACACTGGCTCTGCCCATTGAGAATACTGATTCACCCATGAGGATGTCAGCAGTTAGAGACTGCATACGTATATTGACTGCATCCCATTGCCCAGACATAGAAAGTTGGTGTCTCCTTGCAGGAAATCTTGCTGCCATGAGTACAATAACGGACAGAGTAACACAAGGTACCTTTTCCCTTACTGGGTGTGCTATGTCTGCAGCGACTACCACAAGAGACCATGAGCTGGGAGGTTTGGTATGGACCTGTGTACTGCTGTTGACTCACTCTAAGTTGGCCAGTTCAGTTTTAAGCCCAAATTCATTGCAGTCAAGCTGCCTGATTATGAGTCCAAACTCAGAAGCACATGTTTATGTCATGGTGAGATTTGGGACAGTTAGAGGGAAAGCCTGAGCTTGTCCAGATGCTCAGCACAGGCTCTGCCACATCTACCCCGCAGTGCAGTTTGGCAGGACACCAGCCACCCACCAGACTCCTCCATCCCCTATTTCCCAGGGCCTTCAAGGGATATTGTATGGCCAATGGCAAGCAGAAAAATTGGCCAGGCTCCTTCATAGAAGCCCTCTATTATAGTATGATATAAATCTTCCTAGTCTAAGCCTGCATAATCTGTAAGAAGGGTACTGGTGGGAAACAGCCAGGACAAAAGCCAAGATCCACATCCCAACTGCTTTTCTGGCTCACTGAGCAGCGCTGGGACAATTGAAAATGGTAAATCATAGAGACTAAAGGAAAGCGTGAGTGTGTGTTCGTGAGAAATTTTAGCTAATAACATGGATGTTCTTGCCCTTGTAACAATCCCACTTAAATAAGATATAATAAACATTACACTAAGAGCTACCAGCATCAGTTTTTATATTTAAAATGTAATTGTGAAACACTTCACACAGGGTGCAGTAAGGTGGGGAAGGAGTTGTAGCTGCTGAGGTATGAGCTGAGGGCGATGCAGGTGTACACGCAGCTCTCTGTGCCCAGACTCATGCCTGCAACCACATAAACCTGTGACCTCTCAGGATTCACACCCCTGTCCCACCCTACAGCTTCCCCATGTGCTGCAAGTGAATAATTTATATTACCTACCACATGGCAGTTTCATTTTGGCAGCCACACCAAGAGCCGTCTCCCTGAGAGGCTGCCCTCAGAGCCTGCCGCTCCTCCCTTCCTCTCAGTGGTGGCCATGACTCCTGCCTGTCCGCCTTGCCAGACCCCGCTGTTTCACCTTCAGAAACCGTGTATCTTATTTCACTTCAGTTTTCCTGTAAGGTCTATCTGTGGGGACATGTTGCTGTTAAACTAAAGAAAGATCTGCTTTGTACAACTGGATCATGCGCGCCTGTGTCAGGGTATTCTCTTTCAGGCAAAGACAAGCCCACTTACAAAATGGCGCCTGGAAGTGAAGGGGAAAGCTTCAGCAAGGCGGCCCTTGGCATCTCGCTAACATCAATTGAAAAGGACATARCAAGTATAGAATTTGAAAACACACAAAATATATCCCTTCCCWTGTTACTAGTACCTTAGATTATTGACAGATTTCTCAATTCAATTCCAGCATAGTCATTTTTGGTTTGAATTTATGGTTCTTCAGCTGCGTGTGTGGGAGACACGATGCCACACAAGAGAAGAGGCTGCTCCCAGGAGTGCGGAGACGGCTTTCCCCTACTCCTGGTAATCCAGCCCTGATGTACAGCAATAGCACAGTTGCATATGCTGAGTTTAAAAGTCTTAACTCTTATTCTTGCAAATAAAAAGTTCTCTATATAAAATAAATTAAAATATTTCTGTTAATAGGGCCATTGACAGCATAATTTTTTAAAAAATCTAAGGTCTAGATGATTTTTAAAAAATCTTGGCCTAGATGAGGATGCTGGTTTCTCTTTATAGAACAACAAATTTTAACCTTTTTTACTCTTAAAAATGCCATTAATGTTGCTAATGTCAGTGATGATGAACAAYGTCAGACCTGAAGAGAAATCCACTAGTAAAGAGATGCAGACATGCCTGACACACAAACACTTCTGAGCCAAGGGACATAGAAAAAAMCTCACTGATTTCAACAGTACTTGGATCCAGCAAAGTAAGAATTGCTTGAAAGGAATTGGGCCAAAAACATATTAAAAAGCCCTTTCCCAAACCAGAAAAATATTTCTACACAAACAACAAAACCACAACCGCCCCTGTCCCATCTGACACATTCTAGGATACTTCTCTTCCTCCCGCAGAGCTGTGTACCTCTGTGGAAAGCAGGAGATGGGACAGTACAGCAGCTACACCAGGGAAGGTAAAATGGGGGCACAAACCACCCCACGGCAGGGTCACAGGCAACAGATGGGTGAAGCAGCAAAGGCTTCTTTCCTTCTCTCCATCCTCGGGGCCTGATCCTTTGAATTCAAAGGCATTTATGGTCACTCAGCATCAACRTGGATGCAGGCTGTGTGCAGCTCTCTGGTATGTTAATTTTTTCCAAGACTGAGCTAAAGAAGAAGAAATTTTCTTCAGAGTCCTAAGTCTCAGCATGCTTTGTCCATCCCTGCCGTACAGAAACACTACCTAATAAGCACATTTCAAATTAAACTGCCATAAACCTGCCATTAATCTGAATATTTCAACCAGGAAATGTCCTCTCATAAGAAAGTGTTAATAAGCAAATTTGGGAACAGGCTCATTTTTATATGTCACCAAGCACTTTGTTTTACATCTGCTTTAAAAGCCACAGTGTCACCTGAAAGTATACCAAGAATTGACACGTACTGATTTTCCATAGACTATTTCCTTCATACTCAGGGTTCTCCTAGTTCCAGGAGTAAGTTCTGTGAGTATACATGCTGTCCTTGATACATATATGTGTGGTACATGGAGTTCAAACTCTTTTGATCACCAATACCAGGTAATAGATCGAAAGCATAAAGTGAGGTGGGGAACCCACACAAGCCATTGTTCCTCCTCTCTGCCTGTGTGTAAGCTGGTGATATCTGAACCTCTCTTCTCCCTGGGAGAGGTGAAGACAGTTGAATACTGATCAGTATAAATGCTACAGAACTGTTAAACTCTTCTCTTTGAAAAAGAAATTCGCTTATTTATTTGCCTATGTGTCACTCTATTGCCCAATCAGTGAATACAATTTAAGACAACTCTTCAGGCTTTAGAGATGACCCTTCATGTGAAGCCGTACCGCTTSTCTGTCATGAGCACTCATGCTTGCTGTGCCTAAGTGAAGGGCACCTTCCTCAGTGAAGGATGCCATGTGTGCGGTCTCAAAATCAGATTTTTTTTAAAGAAAATCCAAATTGCCAGTCCTGTGTGAAAATGTTCCTGCTCAAAATGTCAGGGCACCCTTCTTCAGATCCCAGGACAGCTGTGAAAGCAGCTTCTCAGCATTCCTCTGAAAGCCACATGGGCTGCCTGTGGTACAAAAGCTCCATCAACCTGTAACTTGTAAAAATGATAGGAAATAAGAGAGACTGGGAATAAAAAACTGAAGGGGAAAAAATTCTTCACCCCATTCACCAGATCCTTTCACAAAGCTCCAGGAATGCTACTGAATCCTCAAAGGAAAAGGGAAGGAAGACTCAGGCCCCAAATGTGGCAGCAGCTCAGACCATACTGCTTATCTTACCCTATACTGACATCTCACCATGTATGTCCACAGGGTCAATGCCTACACTAGTGTCAACGTTGTACTGCAGGAAAGGCCTTAGGGCCTAATCTGTTGTCTGTCTCSTTGACTTTCTGCTACAGTATCTTCTTTGCTGATCCTGTATGACTAGTACGGGGTCTCAATCTCCTTCAGAATCCGCCTGCTGGTCCTACACTGCTATGGCGGGCAYAATAACATCACAGCTCAGCACAGCTCCTCTTGAAAGGATTATTCATTCTCTTCTCCGGGCTTCTAGGCCATAAAGAAAAATCACAGGCCCAGCAGACTCCCCCCTACTGAGCTCACCACATCTCTGTTCCACTCCAAGTCTACAGGCTCAATCACTGTCTCTTCCCTAGGCCCAGTTTCTAAGCTTGTGGTTTGCTCTGCAAAGCAGCAGGGCTCCAAAGCAAAACTACTCCATGTGCAACCACAGCAACTGCACCAGGGTGCGCAGGCTAGAGATGTCAAAATGGTTTGTTTCAAAACGATGGCTGGAGGGGACCAGAAGGGCCCTTAATGTGGTTTTTGCCAGCTATAGCTGACACAGACCATAGGACAAAACATTATACTGCCCTGATGGATTGTTTAAAGCTCTCGGAGATAGCAGCAAAGGACAGGCTATTTCATAGCACAGACTTTCTGATCAGATCTCAAGCTGGTTTATAAATCAGAAAGGCTCAGAGAGAGTAGACATCAGCAAGACTTGCTGCTCTTTTCAGAAATCTTTCTCCCAGAGATGTGCAGGACATACACTAGGGCCCTGCAGGCTTGTGAGGTTCATTTACTGCTTCTCTGACGCAGCTGAGCATGCAGGAAAGGACACACTCCACAGCTTCAGGGCAAACATTAGCAACGTGTCTCTGAATCTGGTGCCTCCACCAGGCTCTGCCTCATTTATAAATGGAGCAGTTCTTGTTTTAAATACCAGACGAATCACACAGCTCTTAGGCAAAAGGAAACAGCAGAAATGTGATCGCTCCAACTAGAAGCTGACAAACTTTTGGGATACAACGGTTGTTTGTAATATAAGGCATATAAACTGGGAAATACATGCACACATATATAGGCACATATATAAATGAGTGTGGAACAAGCTTATGTGAGCTTGCTTATGTTCATACTGTTCAGAGTGAAAAAGAACGAGATACTTGAATAGTCTGTGCGTCACCATTTTTTAACTCCTTTCAAGCTGTGCTCACAAGAAGCTGAAACTCAGCTCCAAATACTTAGATTAGGAGACCTTCAAGGAAAGGAAAATCTTTTTTTTCATATATGTGCTCGTATGAACAGCACATCGCACAAAGGTCTGCTTTTCCAGGGCAGTTAAGTTAGGCTTCTTCCTCCTTCAATTTACTGTTCCTTTCTAATTACAAACAACAGTCATCAAACATGGGCAATGGGGAATAAATATGGATTTTTATTTTTAATGCTAAGAAATTAAAATCTAACTACGAACAACCCCAATAGGGAGATAATGAAGCACAGTGGGCAAATATATCTGTATTTCAGAGACAGACAAAAATATGCATATATCAAATAAGGGAAAAAATCATTCACTACAGCATGCGAAGGTACTTTATCAATACTGTTTCCATTAAAACTAACCAACAGCTCACATGGCCAAGAGGTGTTATGCAAAAGGGGAAGCACACAAAGCTCCTGTGTGTTAAGAAAATTGAGACATTCTATATATTATATATCATAAGGAAATGATCTGTCTTTCATGAACCTCTCAGAACAGGAGGCATGGGGCTTCACACCATTGTTTGTCCCTAACTTTACTCTATTTCTCCCCCACTTCCATTATCCTGTTTGTCTTAGAAATCTTTCAGCTGTAAATGGTCGGAGACCAGGAATATCATCCGTTTGCCCTGTTCTATAGWCTTCCTTACATATCTGCAGCTGGCCACCATTAGAGCCATGACCCTAAGCTGGAACAACCTTTTGTCTGATCTAGAGGAAATTACATAGAAAGAAGGACGCATATTGGAATCAGGAATGCTCTCAGTAAAAGCACATTGAAGGTACAACCTCTTAAGTCCTCATATTATGAACTGTGCACACATCAACATCAAAACACCGCTCAGTGTTTCAAACTGGATATTAAGACATGCATAAAGACTGTATCACCCAAGTCTGAAGGGCAAAACTCCATTTACCTGTTTTTATCTCCAAATATCACACTTGCTGGAATTATGGTCTGTGGGAAACCTGGTTTCATGCCAGCCTTGGGCTTCCCCTACCACAGACTTCGCAGGATCTGTTCACCCTCCTCTTGTCTCTGCAGGACACTGCAAGAGCAGTATTTGCTTGGTTGAGAGAGCAGCCCGTGAAGGTTCTTGCGGAGATGGCATATAACTAGCTAYGCAATCTTGCTCTGCCAGGGATGTCCTTGCTTGGGCTGGGGGAATTATCTGAGAGGCTGTGTGGATTAAACTGCAATGGAAAGATTGTCTTCTGGACATCCTCCTACCTGCAGCCCTGAAACTCACCCTTCTCTCTGCCTGTGTCAGTGTGTGCAACTCCCTATGCAGTTAGAAAGGTGGAATTGGTATAATGAGTATTTCTATGGAAAATATTGGAAATGTTATTTTTCATAGTCTTCTAGTGAAATTTAGCAGTTGGAAAAAAAGATGGAAAGTCCTGTGTAGCCATAAGCCATTAACTAAAAATTATTATCCAAAGAGAATTAGGAGGAGGTGGAAATGACAAGCTAGTTAATCACAGCTCCATTGCTTATGTTTGTATTTTGCTTTAGGCAATGAATTAATCCTTCTTTCTCAGTTACCTTATCTGGAAAATGTGGTAATACACTACTCAGAAGCAGGCTGGGATAGTGAATTAGGCTGTTGTTTATGGCACGGAGTGCCAAAACATGCGGTGGAAGTATTAGGAATGGTTATTATGTGAGACAGAGGACTACTTAGAAAATGGTTTCTTTGCTCTGAATTATCTCTTAACATCAAAGAGTCAGGACAACCTAGGGCCCATATTTATCAAGCACTCTGACACTGTTCTCAGTGGAATCGTGTGACACAAAATTCTTCAAACTGTTAACAAGACATCTTCCTTCTGCAGGATCCCCAAGAGGTCAATGAGAAGTGTTGGAAGATTTCTGTGCGAAGGTAAGGTGACGTAGCTAGAGGAAGTTAGCTAAAAGAGCAACGAGAAAATCAGCCAATGGAAAATGCACTCAAGTATGTACAAATTTGTGTCACTGGTGTAGTAATGCAAGTGGAAGTTCGGAGATAGTCTGAGCTGGTTGATGCTGTGTTTAGAGTGCCAGATAAACTATAGTCAATACAAAAACCCTGCATGGTAGGCAAGTGAATGGCAAGCTTGAGACAGGGGTCAGAAAAGCACTTCAGAGGCCTATTTGTTCCTGCCACTCTGCTGGACACAACCAGCTTTACCTCCCTGCCAGAAAAACCTACAATGAAAGTACCCTTCACTTGCTTTATAGAAAATCAGTTTATTGTAGTTAAAACTGCTCTTGGAAGGGATTTGATTAATCTGTCTGCCTTTGCACTGAAGTGGATGAGGAACACTCCAAGTCCTTGTTCTGCTAGTTCAGGCATTGGACCAGGAACCCTGAGGAGAAAGCCATCTTAACCCAGGACAGCTACTTTTGCAGTGACTGTCCAACAGCTGGCTGCATCACCAACTTATTTCCATGACATGTCTAAAATGGATGGGGCACATGAGACAGCTAAACAGATCGGGGATAACTACAGTCAGGAAACACTTTATGATGGAACAAATGTTAGCTCATGCTATCTAGGATTACATTAACACAGCTTAGCTATAAGGGCTATTTCAAARCATGTACATTGAGGTCAATCTCAAGCCTTACGTCAAAGTTCAGTCATCTTTTGATCAAAGGGAGAGTTGACCAATAGCATGTATTTAAATGTGTCACTGTTACCCCATTACAAAGTTGTGTTCTCCATCATGGTAGATAAGGTACATTCTAGAGTAACGTCATTCATTTAACCAATCCTGCTTTGTTCAGTGGGGCACCTCTAAGGAGGAAACGTTCCCCATAASTGTTTGAAAAATCAAAGTCTAATACCGTTTTTCTGGTGTGCGCCTGCAAAGAGGCTTTCTCAAAATCTCTCTTCTGACCAAGGTTTATGAAGCTAATCTAAGTTTTCTGTTCCTCCTCCTTTACTGGAGGCAACGTCCTATCCTTACTGTCCCACTTAATGGGTGAAGCAAAGCCTAATGTTCTTTCTTAGTTTGCTGATTTGGGGTCAGTTTCTTATAACAAACTGCAGGGTCTGGGGCCCTGTGCCATCAGAGGCATAGCTGTTAGCTCATCAGTAACAATGAAAGTCTTTCTGGCAGGCACTTCGCAGCCTTCATGGCTTTTTTAAAGAACAAGCTCCATGACTTTTGACATGTTGGGTAAGAGGGGGTGGATGCAAAGGTAAACAATCAAACTGTGGGAGYTGCCAAGTCAAACCCAGGGATGCCTGGCAGGGAGGTGAGTGAGGCAGAACAACTGTTCTCAGGCAACACTCAGAGCAGAGAGGTGTCTCTTACTCTGAGGCTTCAGCCTATCCTGAAGTAAGTGGGTTTTATCCTTCTTCATCCTAACAGCCATCAGAAAATAAGTCTGCTTTGGTACAAAACAGACTATGCTCAGAGCTGTCTGTTCTTATCATGGCATTATTTTTTTTCTCATTCTTCTGCATTAATATGGCCAAAAGAACTGTACTGAAAGCATAAAACATTGACTGAAAACATTTTCACAATGTTTGTCTCCTTTGCCACTGTGTTTCTCTGAGATTTCCCATACGTGAATAGTAGCTTTAACTTTTTTACTGCATTTTGGGGCTGTATTTGGCTCTGATATGAACTGAGCAGAAGGGTCTGTTCAGCCATTTCTCATCACATAATCCCTTTTCCGTTCCMCTCCCATCCCATTCCCAGTATTTTGACCCCAGGATGACAATTAAGAATTAATGTTAAATAACATGTTCTTATATAAAGACATGAGACACACAACTACGGAGTAACAATCTCAGTTTTAGTACCTGACTGCCACATGAGGCAAGTTAGAAATACAAAAGAACTTCCTGCTACTATAAAAGGAGGTTAGCTAGTCTGATTTTCTGGCACAAGCATTTAAAATTCATAAGTCTGTCCCTTCCCAAAAATGAGAATCTGGCTCAAAAAGAATTGAATTTAAAGAAGTTGTTTAGGGTTATTTTTATTTCCTTTCCTATTTTTTAGACTCTACAATAAATTCAGGTAATTTTTAAAGTTTTACCTGTCATCATAAGACCTCTTTTTTTTCAGGAGCTGGGGCATTATGAAAAGCAGCAAGTGAAGTTAATGCTCACACACACATGCACATCATGCAAGTTAGCAACTCTGGGTAGGAACCTACAGTTCCTGATGGCAACAGCTTCTTCTGCTCACTCTGCAAATAAGGTACTCTGAGTATTTTTAAAGAAGGTGGCTTTCTTCCTTTTCTTTTCCTGCCTGATACTTTTACACTATCATCCCAAGTGTCAAATCTTTTTTGGCAAAAGCTGTTTCTGAGAGTTTATCCTGTCCTTAACTGAAGGAGTCTGTCTTTTGCATTTTTTTAAAAAGTTCTTTTTTTTCCCCCCATGAGTTCATTCAGGCTTCAGATAAAGGCAACAGAAGAAACAAACAAGGCACAGAATTTTAAGCAGCCTAGAAAAATCCCTTCTTTCAGTGAATTGAATAATCTCAGTTTTGATTGTATAATACTGCAACTGCCTGTTGGAACGTTCCAGGAAATACAAGGAATACATAATGAAAGAAGAGAAAAAGAAGTTCTAGTTTTTTTTTTTTTATTTAGCATATAAAAGCCTCAAAATGCGAAGTTTTCCCTCCTTTCCAAGTCACTTTGAAACAGAAATTTCTGACCTTTAATCCCACAATTACAACACACTGTTAACTTAAGGTGCTTTAACCACTTGAGATAAAATGCTCTCCTCTGAATAGAAAAGAAAGCAGAAAAGACCTCACTTGTTAGGCTACAAAAGGAAACACAAAGAAAAGCATTATCCTCAGAGAAGTTTTGAACTATGTATGGTTTATACTGCCCTCCTAGAACACTGGAGAAGCAACCCTAAGGCTTCTGAGCTTCTGAAACAGAAGGGCCCATATATTTCCATCCTTGTAGTATTGTGTCCTAGGCAGAAGCTGCAAGGCCTACACTTCTCCCTTCCCAAAATCTTGACAGTTCCCAAAATCACTTTGTGAACTGATTACATTATGGAGTAGCAGGATTGAGTGCTTTCTCAGCAAACTCTTTGAACAGGCACTTTCTTTTTTCCAAACCTCTGCATTCTATGTAAAGCAAAAATCTATGTGAAAGCACTTCACGCAGGCCTTTTAAAGCTCAAATTCTCAGCGGGAACACTGCTGTTGTAGCATCCAACCCCTATTCTCCACAGCTTGTTAATCCGCACTGGCGTTATCCTACGGCAGACGTGGATAGCTCCCAAAACAGTAAGAGTACTGCTTTACTGCAGGCACAGGAACATGCTACTACTCCCCAACATCAACCTAACGCTCTGGGTCGACCCCATCATCCATCCCAACTTGCCACTTCCCTGTCTCTGACCTTTTTACCATTGATTTATTGAATCGTGGACCTGTTCTCTAACCATGTACTAGATACTAGCAGGAAAAACTGACGAGTTAACTTCTTTGGGTCGTGGCACAGTCTTGCCTGAGCAAGTCCACCTCAGTGACATTTAACCACTTTTCCCATCTCCAGCTCTGGCTAGACCCTAGCCACTTATTTGCCGTATGCGTGAGAAAACCACTGAAAGCTAACTCTCTCCGCAAGGTCCTAAAAATGTCTGCGCTGGCCTGCAGAGTAAGGAAAGGCCTTRGTTATGTAAATAACAATGCACATGGAGGACTGCATGGATCTGAGCAGCTGCCTAACAGGGAACACCACCTTTCTCAGTCCTAACGGGATTACTTACTTCGAGTACATCCCTTGGAGGCAACCATTAGGAACCTTTTTCTCACCCTTGACAACTCCTATAAACTTTAGGCCACGATCCTGGGCTCTTCTTCACTGCCCTTTTTCCACGCCGGCTAGCCACCAGTTTGGTGACTTTATGTTGGACAAATGTGCTGAAATTCTTAAGAATAAAAATAACCCTTAGCATAATCTCTGAGGAGTACCACAGTAGTACCCCACGGCATGGAACAGAGATTCTTCTTACACCGATTTGCAATTTTCGTGAAGATACAGCCAGGAATTCACTACGCAGAGCCCACCACCAGCAGATCGACACCGCCAGCCCCTCCGGAACGGCGGGCAGCGTCCCACCGTCCCGCACTCCTCAGCCCCCAGCTCCGGAGGCAGCTTTCGCCCTCCCCTCCCAGCGCCYGCGGCCGACTCTGCCGCCCAGGCCCCCTCTCCGCAGAGCAAGGCGCCAGGGAAGGCCAGAGCCGGGAGCACCGCCTCTAAAGCGTTCTGGCGGCCATTTCGCCGCGCCGCTCAGCCCTGCTCCCCTCAGCGGCGGGCGGGTACAGGACGCCTCACGCCGGCGGGAGGGGCAGAGCAGGAGACCCGGCACCGCCGCCCCCGCGTCATCACCGTGGGGGGAGCCCACAGCCGCCTCCCGGTGCCCCTCTCCTCCCTCCTCCGGGGCGGGGGCAGCGCTTGCGCGGTGGGGCCGGCGGCCGCCGAAAATTTGGGGCCACGTGGGGCGTGGAGTAGGGCAGTCGTGGGGGCCGCCCGTCCCGCAGACGCTCCGGGAGTCCCGCCGCGCTCGGCCGCTGCCTCCCCGCCCTCGCCATGGCCCCCGCCGAGATCCTCAGCGGCAAGATAGTCTCCGCGTACGTACCCCGGGGCCGCCCTTCCCGCCATGCGCCCGGCGCTGCGCTGGGCGGGAGTTTCCTCGGGCGAGGAAAGTCTGTGGGGAGCCGCCGGGATTTTTACCCTGCGGGATAGCCGCGATCGGGAAGGAAACCGGTGCGGCTGGGGGGTGCCCCGGGGGAGCCAGCGCCGCTGGCCGGGGGAGTGGGGCTGTGGTGGCCTTTGGTCCGCCTCTRCCGGGGCGAAGCAGGTTTGAAGACACCCTAAAGCTTTTTCACTACCTTGCACTCAAAGCTCATTTCTTCCTGGCTGGAAAGGGTGGGAGTTATTAAATGAAGGTAGTATTAAAGATCTTCAGAAGAACCTAAAGTGCTGTCACGGCTGCATTGCCCCCCAGAAACCCAGCCAGTGTGTCTGCTTGGTCCAGCATCAGCCCTGCAGAGCGGCTTGTGATCGCTCAGCATCTCTGTGCCGAGATAAGTGCCCAGGCAGGTGTGAAATGGCTAGCTGACTTACAGTTTTTGTGTATTTAAGGAGTGCTGTTAGGATGCTTTATGAGCAGGAGTTGGGAACCAGTGCTTTAGGTATGGTCTCTGTGTTCATCTGTACAGGCATCGGTCACTCCTTTTTAAAGCAAGATAAATTAATCCATGTATTGGATAATGTCAAGATGAATGTTCACAGGTGTCCTGCCAAAGGTATTTGAAAGATTTGTCAGACCCGAAAGGAAAAGGCTTTCTTGTGCTTTTCAGCTTTTACTTAGCTGGCAAGCTCTGAGTATAGGTGACCCTGCATTGTGTCTTTTAGTTTGCTTGTTTTTCCTACTGCTGCTGTACATACGTATCCAGTAAGAAAGTGCATGAATTTCCCTAACCCTAGGAAAATGAAGTGTTTAGCCAAGGGTAACACTTCTGATATTCTGTGCAAAAAGTGTTTGGTTATCTAGGTTTGTTGGGTACCTCCTCTTTATAACCAGGGAATTTGGATGGAAAGTGTACATTTGAAATGGTCTAAAGTCTTGGAAAAGTTGTTAGACCTCATCTTAGGTATTGCTGTCTATGATACATCTACATCTAACTGACAGTGGAGCATATCTGAAAAGTAGGCCTAATGTGTCTTAGATCTGAATATCCATGATGAAAGGCTGCTTGCATATTTTTTACTTGGTAATTTTTGGGCCTGTACCACTTGAGTATTGCAGTCTCTCAGTCTTGTGTGCTTCCTTACACCTTATGCTTTTGGCAGTCTTCAAACCAGCACGCTCTGCAATGCCTATGTGTGGTGCTGGCGGTACTTAGTGGTTTGCTGTTGCAGGTTTCCTTTTTCTGGCATAGAAAGTGCCCCTAAAGTGTAGTAGGTCCTTTCAAGCTACACGTTACTGCAATTTTAGTGTGACTAGAAATCTGGAAAGATGCTAGCTTGGGTACAATGAGTGTGTTTTGGAGGTATTCTGAGCATTCACCTTAAAACAACTAGCTTCCTTGGCAGTGCATATTGCATTACTTACTTTAAATTTGTAGATACAATGGTGAAATTTTTTATTTGCTTGTTTTCTGTATTATAGTAGCAGCTGTTTTTAGAGATTATGACCTTCGTGATGTGCCAATACCTTGAAAGAGGCATAAGCTTTTAATAGGCACATACAGGAGAAAGGATTGCTTAGTTTCCAGCACATCTCTAAGGTGTTTGGCTGAAGCCCGTCTTCCAAAGGCATCAATTCTTGACCTGAAGACAACATAGAATGGAAAAATATTTGCAGCTGTATAGCTGTCCTCCTTCAGTTCTTTTCTTTCTGCTGTATTTATGTCCAGTATAGCAAACCCATCGTGTGCTCCACGGGCATGGGCCTTATGTAGTTCTGCTTTTTCCTGGTGGAGTACTTGAAGGAGGCATGAGGAAATGGGCTATCTACCCTGCAGATACCTGTCCCTTTCTTCCAGACCCTTCAGAGAAGTGCTGGTCCAGAGGATTCTCATTGTCCAGAGTTCACCTCCAGGCCAAGAGTCTGGCAGCAGCAGCAGAAGGGATAGGCATGTGTTTTTTTGGTTTTTCTAGGAATTTTCAACTGAATTGCCTGTTGCAGAAAGGGAGTTTCTGACTTTACGTCAGCTGCAAGATCTTTTCAGTTACTATCTTGTAGGGGGCGTTTTTTGTTACTTTATGCTTTAATCAAGAGAAGTGTTTGTTTGCAAGTCAGTCAAATATTAACAAATTAGGTGAATCAATCAATCAGTGTTCCAGCTTCGTAATTCTGGGTTTCTGTGTAAGTTTTAAATCAACACTCCTAAGTGTTGTGAACTTTATTCTGCCACCAAACACCCCTTCCTCAAAGAGGGGTGAAAAAAATACCTAATTCAGAGTCATGCTGGTTATTTGAACAAAAATCAGATAGATAGCAACATTCTTATTTTTGTGAAACATGTAAAGAGAATAAATACTTTGAGAGAGAGAGCTTCCTTGTCTCTATAAGTAAGGAAAACTTGATGAGGAGATAAAGCTAGTTCACACCTAGAAAGTCTTCGAAGGCTCAGAAGAGGTACAAAGAAAAATAGACGTTTTCAGTGGCTTTGAATGTTACCTGTGAGGATAGTAAATGTGGTTATGTTGTGCATGGGAAGAAGAACATACAGGGCAGCAGCAGACATTGTTGGATGTGTAGGATTTTGGTGTTTAAGTTAATGCTTYTCTGGCTAAGCTTCTCTGCTTCTTTCAGTAGAAACCTGGACAGTCTGTGAAAGATATTAAATGTTGGATGGGTTATGCATCCACCTGAGCTGGCTAGTTATCTCTGAGTGGTTTTCCTCTAGTTCTCTGAGTGGCTCTTTAGTAATTCAGCCTTGGATTTTGCTGCAAGTTAAATCTGCCTCATTGGCAAATGAGTTGCAAAAGATGAGTTACTGTGTAAAGGTACAGTAAACAAATGACTAATAAGAGGCAGAGAAACAGTGCTTTAAGTATGCAGAATATAGAGGGTTGGAGGGAATCAAAATACAGTATTCTCAACCTTTTTTTTTTATTWCTAGTATACCCTTAAAATAAAAATATTCCATTTCTGTGTCTGAAATACATACTCAGAGCAAAACATTGTAGTGGCTCTTCTTTACAGCTTATGTCCGCTGCAGTGAGCGGTGCGTTCAGTTGTTATCACCTGAAGTAGCCGAGGTTTGGAAACCCCTGGTTTGGCCTGAATTGGTTGATAGCACCAGGAATGGACCAACATTCCTGGTCTGGATGAGTGGCTGATGAGTTGTGACGGCAGGCAAGACAACACCTTTYCCAGCCCCTAGGGATGGGCCAGGTAGTGCTTTGAGTTTAAAGTACCGTTAAAGTACTGGATTTAGCGATGATTAGGCTTAGCTTATAACTGGAGGTAACAGTGCAATAAAGGCAACTTTTCAGCTTTTTCAGACTGGGCCTCAAAAGCTTTTTGGAGTTCCTATTGAAACTCCAGCTAAATCTAGTCTGAACTGAAAAAATTCCCCAATCTGTGAGATCTCATTTACCAGATCCTACCCAGAATGTTTCAGGCATGCGCTGAAGGGTACCACACTGCGGTTGTGCTAAGTTAAAGTGAACTGCGTGGTCCAGTATCACTCAGTGCCACTGTGCAGCCCCAAATATGAGCAAGAACCCCTTGTGTTAGGTACTGCACAGACACAGAATTAAAAAAAAGGGACCCTCCAAAGAGGTTATAAGCTAGGAGAAAACATCGTCTGATGGACAACAGGGCCTCAGTGCTGTCATCGGTGCACATCAGCACCATGTTACATGGAAAAAAGGAGTCCTAAGGGAAAGAATGTGTAAGGGACTGCCATGTCCCCATCCTGGAAGGACGAAAATCTTAATATCACTCTTTGTTAAGACAGATGATTGTAAATATGGCCTAGAGTATTGTCTGAAGTGCTTGCAGCCCCACAAACGTGGTTTGAGTCCTTATCTATTTCTGTTATGTTGTCCTCCGATTAAATCACCTGATAGTTGGCTGTTGTATGCGGTAGCCATTTTGGGATGCAGACCTGATTGGTGTGATTGACATTGCAGCATGGGAAGCTGGKCATGCCAGTTCATGGTATTGTAACATGTTTGGGGCAAACTCTTCTGGGTAAGGTTTAAAGACTCAGCTTTATGTGAAACTTGAACTCTGTTGTTCTGTTGGCAGCTGACCACATTTGAGAAGTTCTTCAAATGCTGTCTATCCCATCCCCTACAGATGATTGCTTCTTCAGCTCAGCTGTTTTGTGGCCCTCATTGGACTAGTGTTCTGGACATGACGAAAAAGCCTATAAAAAAGCAAAAGCATCTTCATGTATCTATCTGGCCTGAAGAGTGCTCGGACAAGTATTTGAGCTCACACAACCAAAAGAGTGGTTAAAAACTATGGGAGTGTGGAAATGGTAGAAAGAAGCAGGCAGTTCCCCTGTGAGATAATGACAGCGTGCTAGGATCATGCAGTGGTAGACCAGGAGACTTGTGAACAGATTCCAGCTCTGTTCTCTAAACAGTGTGTTCCCTCAACTGGAGCCATCTATTGAATTACCATCAGTGTTCAGATAGACTTTCCCAAGGCAGCTCCCATCCCAGTGCCGGTCCTTTGGGACAGCCAACCTGTGACTCCCCCCAGGAGAGGCTCCTTTCTGTCTCTTTGGGGTGCCAGTAGGATGTTTAGTTGCACGCTTGCTTGCAGCTTCTTCACAGTATTTGAAGATAAAGCAGTTGTCCTGCTAGCTAGGACATGGTGCCGTGGAGGTTTGCAGTGTGGAGGGACAAGCTTCCCTTTCTCCAGTTCCATTTCTTTTGTTCTCATGGGGGCAAGAGAAAGTGAGCAGTGGCAGTGCTGCAGGCTCTAAGGACGAATGGCTACAGGGACAACAGCCCTGACCAAGATAGTGCGGGACCTGGGGAGGACCATCAGCCTTATACAGCCATTTCTGGAGAGTTGCAGCAAGAGCACTTCTGATACAAGTTTCTGAAACTTTTGGGAAATCTGTGATCCAGGCAGTGAGGCTAAACCCTCCTCTTTGGGGGCAGGCCTCTTCTAGAGCATCATTGTTTCTGAAGGAGGTATTTGCCAGGTCATATGTTTGGCAGTATTCACGTGGTACCAGGCCCTATTACTCAGAGAAGGGACAGAAACACTGCCTGGGGTCATCTTCAGTATGGTGATGTGTATGCTGGTGCCACAGCCACCCGAGCCATTGCGTGTTCATAATCCCATAGGTGTAGTGGTGGGGTCTGCCTGAGGAGGCACGAGCAGGGGAGCTGTGCGTCTCTCTCCATTTACAGCAGAGCTGGAGGAGTGTGGTTTGTCCTCTACTGTTCTGGGAAATCCACTTAATAAATTTAAACTCAGCTCACCGCTGCARTCTAGAGAAAGAAAGGCTAACGGGTTTTTTTTAATCTTTGGAGCTGGCATTTGCACTGTGTGCGTAGAGCCGTGTGCTGTCCTTAACCTGTGTGGACCCTGGACCCTTGTTTGCAGTGTGAGTTTGTTTGAGGAAGAGTGTGTGGGCCCAGGAGAGGTCTTAGCGTCAGAGGGAAGGCTTTTGGAGAAACAGCCATGTACAATTGCAAATTTATGTTTGAAGACTTRAAAGTGTTTTCATACAGCTAATAAAAAATGTTGATTTATCAACATTAACTTGTATGTTTGTGAAGACCTGAAGTCCACAACAGAATTCGCAAACYGTATCACTAAATAGCTGCTGGCTTGCCAAGTTTATTTAGTAATGTATTTGTAAGTCTGCAGAGTTAAACCAAGGATTTTTAATTTTTTTTTTCTTAATTTTGTCTCAAACCTTTGCACCTGTGGCTCTTCTGGTAACTAGAGAGCAGTGGTAGTTAACACTAGGTGGCTGTCTAAGAAGTGATTTCTTGATTTAAGGCCCTTAAAGCAAATCGGCTCTGGCAGCACCACTTTGCGTGTTTGTGCATGTTACCTTTCTTCTGTAGCCGAAGGGGAATTGTAGTGCCTAGTTACAGAAAATGACAGCAATATAATATGTGAACAGTCATGGCTGCTAGGGGTGAAAGCATGYGACAGCCCTGCTTCACAGAGGACAGAGGGAACCTAGACCCTTGGGTGGGCCTGGTTCTCCTCCACTGAGAAGATTTTGCATTAAAAGTAAACCCCASACCTGAGACCCTTTCCAGTTGACTGTCCCTTATGAGGGCTTTACTGCATCATAAATTATGATACATTTCACGTTTGTTTGCATTTCTTTTTGTTTGCAGGCCACAAACCAGTGCTATGCCTTCCTTACTGGGACACTGGAGGCTGCTCTTAGAAATAGCTCCCTCAAAGAGCTGGCCTGCAGCACCCACTCAGAGGCCACGCACAGTGGGTTTCTGATGCTCTTTGAGATCGCTGCGTTGYTCTTATGGACTGCTCATGAGCTCAGGCCCTGTTGTGTCTGCAGCTGTAGATTTGGTRCCTTCCCTAGGGGCTTACAGCTGGAGTGTTAGGAGAGGCAGTTGGTGCTTTGCTACCCAGCAGATGAACTTTTGTCACTTCAGCATGAAGAATTGCTAGGACAAGGCTTGCTATGGCACTGTTTTCTGAACTCATYGGCCAATCTTAGTGTCAAGCCTTTTACAGAGGTGATAGCTAAAAGAAGCCTAGGAACTACTGTTTCTTAAATAAGGTTGAAAACAACCTCTTTTACCAAAGCTTGTTAAAAGACTGTGAAGAGTTTGGCCAGACACAAACACCTATAAGTACTCTGAACCCGCTCCTCAGGTGCAGCAGAGCTCTGACTGCGTGATTTGGGATACAGCAGGAGAGATGCATGATTTGGGACAGCAGGAGGCTGTGTGATTCCCCCAAGGTGGGACTTAACAGCCTCAGGGCTGCTTCTGGCTGGGCTGGCTGCAACCGTCTCCTGGGATCAGGGCAGCCATGTGCTGCTCCCATTTCCCTTTCTTCTTGCCTCTGGCATTTCTGATTTGGAGCTCATAGTTGCAGGGTACAGTTGGCTTCACTGGCTATTTGTGATCCTGGAATTTCCCTATATGGCATGAATCACAGCCTCCCAGCTGGCATCAGCTACTTACTCTGCCCCGTACCCTTGCTGTTTGCATTTTTAATGAACTGGCACCAACAGCACCTCCTCCAGTCTGGGAAGCCTGGTTCCGCTTGGGAAGTAGCAGACCTTGTGATACTGATTTGAGGGTAGATGAGCACAAGGAGACCATCTGAGTTTTAAAYGGTAGGGTGTTTGGAGCAGGGTGGATTTGCTAAGTGTGATGGTAGCGCCTTCTCATCTCTTTGAGAATAGTGGGTGGGACACGAGCTGGAGATCATATGGAGGAGGACAGGCCTGTCAAGCCTCTAGTATCCTGTGAGGTTTGCTCACCTGGCTTTTGCCTCTGAGTGAATATCTCCTACATTTGCAGTGAAGTGCCACAGCCTCCTTCCAGTGCCCTGAGCCCATGAGATGGGCACGRCTGGTCAGTTCTTCTCGCTGAAACCTGACTGCCTCTGGTGAGGAGACAGAGCAAGTGGTGCTGGGGTTGCACCCAGGCTTTTGGCAGAATTTCAAATTCAAAGGAGCAGTTGGGCCTGGCACCAGGACCTCTTCCCCACCACCTTCCCTGGTGAAGGATCATGCACATGGAGCCAGGTAGTGATTGAGAAATTAGAGAGGAGTGCAAGGCTGGGGAGAGTGGTGATTGGCTTTTGAACTGTCTGCGGCTAATTTATCAGTGATGGGTACTCGTTATCTCTAAAACATTGCATAGTAAACTGGRTATGAGTTGACATCTGAGCTAGATTAACTAATCAGTGAATCCTCTCATGCTTCCATTTCAGAGTTTTGTTTTAATAATTGTATCCTTAAACTTGTCTTCACTGAAGAGTTGACCTGAGCTGTGTACCAGGGTTTAGCTACTTTTGCTCACTGCTTCACCTCTGTCCACCTCCCATTCTCCTTCCTGCTCCCATGGAAAAATCTCTGCCTTGTTTGGAAGCCCTCGGGCTGGGGGCATTTTCTTGCATGAGTGTTGGCAAGCACAGAAGCAGACTGGATGCAGGAAGGTGGGTGTAGGACTGCAGCCTGTTCAGCTTAGGTTAGGCCAAGCAGGCAGGAAATAGAAACACATAGTATTGACCAACTGTATAAGAAGTGTATCTCTGGGTACCTGTYGTGGTTTAACCCGGCAGGCAGCTGAACACCACGCAGCCGTTCGCTCACTCCCCTGCCCAGTGGGATGGGGGACGGAATCAGGGGGGAAAAAAAAAGTAAGATTCGTGGGTTGAGATAAAGACAGTTTAATAGGACAGAAAAGGAAGGGAAAATAATAATAATAATGACAAAAGAATATACAAAATAAGTGATGCACAATGCAGTTGCTTACCACCTGCTGACCGATGCCCAGCCAGTTCCCCAGCAGCRGACCACCGGCCTGCTTTCCCCTAGTTTATATACTGAGCATGACATCATATGGTATGGAATATCCCTTTGGCCAGTTTGGGTCAGCTGTCCTGGCTGCATCATCTCCCAGCTTCTTGTGCATTTCCAGCCTTCTCAGTCAGTAGAGAATGAGAAGCTGAAAAGTCCTTGACTTAGTGTAAGCACTACTCAGCATCAATTAAACCATCAGGGTGTTATCAACATTATTCTCATACTTAATCCCAAACACAGCACTATACCAGCCACTAAGAAGAAAATTAACTCTATCTCAGCCAAAACCAAGGACAGTACCTCCTGTTTGTTTAGCTATTTTCCAGAGTTTTTCCATTGTAGATTCATCATCCTTTACCAGGACAGCATGTGTGACAGTGTTGACTGGTGCCTGTGGAAGACAGGTAGATTTGGTATGGCATATGTGGAAAGAGGATTTGCTTTTGAGTAGGGAGTTTGAAATCCCAGGAATTTTCATGCGTTTAACATTTTTTAAGTTTTATATCCTATGAGACCATGAAGAGGAGGGTGAAGAAGCACAATGTGGACTTTAAAAAAAAATAAAAAAAGGTTTTAAATAAGTTTGAATGAAACTTCCAAAGTGTCTTAGTGATTTATGGGCATTAATCTTATTTGGAGGTTGCTGGGACTTGTGTACTCAAGGCATAAATAAGTGTTTACCAGTCTACCCATCTGTCATCTTTTCAACTCCTGACTTACCACTGTATGAGAATTCAGCCCCTTGGTTAACTTCTACCTTGTTGGGTTTTTTTTTCCCCTCTTCAGACAAGTGAGAGAGAGACTAAAGCAGCAAGTTGTTGAGATGAAAGAGAAGTTTCCAGGCTTCAGACCAGGACTCGCAATTTTGCAGGTATTGTTTTCTTTAATGACAACTACACAAAATCTGTGTTGCTTTGCATTGGTGAGTGCACAGCTGATGAGCTTTATCAAAGCTGCCTTGCAGTGGTAACATTTTATAAAGAATAGAAGAGCAGAGTTCCCTGTAGGATGGTAACACAGTTCTGTGATGTCTTTTCCTCAAGTACTGGGGCCCAGAAACATTTTGGGGGTTTTGGATTGGTGTTTTGTTTTGTTTGTTGTTTTTTTTTTATTATTTTCATCACACCCTTGCAGTTCTCTGTTTGAGCGTTATGTTTGTGAAATGGTGAAAGTAGGCTTCTTGTCTATTAAGAGGAAGCAGTGCTTGTAGACTCTATTCCAAGTCTCTGCATTTGTGTGAGCCCCAAAGCCTGACAGCTTTCAAAGATGTGTTTGTACCAGAAATCTTTGAAATGGGGTGTTTATTAAAGGATTTGGTCTGCTGTTACATCAGAACATGGAGAGAGGAAGGGGAGCCGGGGGGTGGAAGTAACCAACCAAAACCACCTTTGGCCAAGAAGACTTTGAGTGCAGGGAATGGAACAAAATCCCATTGCTGAATTTGATGTCTGTCAGAAGTGTAAGTGCTAGAGTCTACATAGAAATGCTTGCGGAGGAAAAAAGCACTCATCAGTACAGGGTTTTGGCCTGTGTTTGGCAGAATTAAGGTGATTTATTTTTTTCCTTGCAGCTATAAAAAATGGAAACTCTTTGTGCTTAGATCAGAAAGTGACTAGCAGTAGCAAGTGTCATGTAACAGGAAGGAACTGTGTGGCCACAAAGGATTGATGGACTGCAAGTGGCTGCTTAGAGAAGTGGCTTCTGTCCTTATTCAGTATTTTGGGCTCCTGAAGRGCTCTTGGTGCCTGTCTCTGGATTCCAGTGCTAAGACCACTATAGTACACAAAGACCATGCTCCCCTTCAATGCCAGGAACAAATTTGTTTGTGGTTTGTTTGTTTTCTGGTTTTCTTTTCCATTAGCTTTAAGAAGATTATCTCTACAGAAGACTTGTTTTCAGGTGTTTAGAAGGGAGGAGGAAGGTTTTTTATTTAAAATTTAGTAAGGGATGCTTTGATGGAAGCAAAACTGCTGACTGTGTAAACTRTCTTAAAAAATTGCTGTCTTGTAGCATTACTGGATTTTTTTCTTGGTTGGCCTGTGTTCTCTTCAATCTCGGAGTCTCGGAGTCCTTTACAACGTGTTTGCTCTTTGGCTTTCTGACACTTTTGTAAGCTACCAAACAGTCCGGGCTTGGAGTTCATCTCGTAATACTGATATTCTCAGCTGTCTATTTTTCAGTTAAGTCAGGACAATTAGCTGTTTCTGATATGTAGCACCCTGAACAATATGTGCTCTTTCCTTGGGAGGTATCTGGTGTCCTCTGAGCTCAAAGAGTAAGTCAGTTAATCTTTTTTTTTTTGTCCTGTAGTCAGGAATGTCCTCTTTTGCACAACATATGTGGTCTGTTTGCTGGTATCTCCTGATGCCTGCTCTCTTCCTTCTTTTCTGCCCTGTATGAGGCATACCTTTTCCTAAACCCAGCAGACACTAAAGGAGAGACAGTCCCTTTGTCCAACTGTAGGGAAGAAGAACCAGTGTATGCTGGGTGATCACGTAATGCAGTCACCCCTGCAGCTTGTAATCTGTGTGAGAACCAGGGATAGCTRAAGTACTAGGGACCAGGGTTTCAAGAGTTTGCTTATCAGCTTTTCCTTATTTGCCCCTCATTTTCTTATGGTTACAAGGAGTGTTACCTTTAAAAAGACATACTGGATGTTGCAAGCAGTCTTCTGAAATGCAGTTGTGCTGTAATCACCCAATACTGCCAAAAACTACAGGCATTTGTTCCACTTGCTGCTTTCTCTTTGTGCATCACTTCATTCTTGTTTTGTTGGTTTTTCTTTGGCAGGAAAATTCTCAAGGTACAAAACAGCAGTGGAAGAAATCTTTCTGTCAAGGCATAAATCTTTCCATATGTGCATAAAATTAAGATTCCTGGGTATCAGAGGCCCAACTTTTCTGAAAAGCCTTAATCAGATAATTGGATGTTATCAGCACCTGCTGTTCATGTTAATTATCTAGACATTTAATCTTCTCAGATGAGATGGCAGGCAGTATTTTCTGCTGTGGTGAACACTGTTTTTCAACAGGTGTAAATAGTGTTTATGCAGGAGATCAGACAACTTGTCTTTAGATGCCTCTTACTTGAAAGAATACTCTCCTGTTAGCTCCAGCTACTCATAGCCTCTATCAGTGTGTTTTACAGTTATTCAAGAATACCTCTGTCTCCTTGGTGTAGCTCAAAGCAAGCCAAGGAAGCTAAGGGTTAAGCCCATCTCAGCCTGTGACTGGGTCTTTATTCTGCAGTGTGACTCAACTGTCTTTTCATCCTTAGGTTGGAAATCGGGATGATTCAAACCTCTACATTAATATGAAGCTGAAGGCTGCTGCTGAGGTAGTGCCCAAAYTCTTAATATTTCTTTTTACCCTCCTACAGTAGGTCAAATCTGAATATGAAAAAAAAGACGCAAATGAAATAGTTTTGTCTAAGCTTTGCCCCTGTTGGAGAARCCAGTGTTGGCCTGAATGCTTTGTTATAAGGAAGTAGTATAGGTGTGTAACCTGACACGTAGCCAAGTGGGGTGACAACAGTGTGGGTTGGTGCCACTTCTTGTGTGATCATCTCCTAGATTACATGTGTCTGAAGTGCTGATGCTCTGTGTTTCCTGACCTGTGGCCAAGTGCGTATCTTCCCTGAATGTCTTGTACCTGCGGTTGCCTTGCGTCTCTCAGCAAGGGGTACATTACATGCTACAGCAGGGCTGGGAACACAGATGAGTCCCTGTTTCCCTAGGTGATTGCTGGCATCTTCTTTGCTGGCATTTCAAGGCAGTATGCTGTCAAGCCAAGATGTTGTTGTTCATGTCAAAAGGTGAATAGGACAGTTGAAGTATGGACCAATCTAAGTAGGCAAAGCACTAATCTCTTTTCTTCTCTTTCATTGATGATATTTCCAAATAATAKGACTGTAGCCACAGGAACAGGAGATAGACCTGGGAAATGTGACAGAATGTAGCTGTGACTGGGCTGGACTGAGAATAGCCAGATCAATCTCTGATGTCAATTCAGAAATCAGATAATTTGTTGGTATTCTCATTTGCAGATTGGGATCAGTGCCAATCACATAAAACTGCCAAACACAGCAACAGAAGCTGATGTAAGTAATACAGCCARTAAGGAAAAATACATAATTTTGGTCTTGAGCTCAAGAGATGAACTTCTATTTGCCCTCTCATTTTATAAAAAAAAGACTGCTTGCCCATAGATATTAACTCACGAAAAAAGAACTGGAACCTGCTGAGAGTTTTTTATTTTTAAAAGAGAACTAAAACACTATAATGTAAAATTTAAAGACTTTAACAGGTATTTTTCTAAAAATAAAAAATGTGAGTCATTTATACTCTTGGGTGGAAAAACTAGACATATTGTGTGTATCTTTTAATCCAGATAGGATCGTGCTTTTTCTTTGCATCAGTCATATTTCAGTTTATCGGCCATTAGGTTTTTGGTCTTTACTTCTTGTAGGTCCTCAAGTGCATTGCCTCTTTGAATGGAGACCCTGCTGTTCATGGCTTTATAGTGCAGCTGCCACTTGACTCTGATAAACCCATCAATACAGAAAAAATAACCAATGCTGTTGCACCTGAGAAGGATGTAGATGGGTAAACTGACTTCACCTCTGGAGAGCATGACAGCTACTCCAGAAAGAAACCTTTTTTTTTTTTCCTTTGAATGGTAATCACAAGGCTGGGAATCTTACTTGGCCTTTATTCTTTCAAAATACAGCTTAAGTAGCATCAATGCTGGGAAACTCTCTAGAGGGGACCTTGGAGACTGCTTTATTCCCTGTACGCCAAAAGGATGCATGGAACTTATCAGGCAGACAGGTAAGGAGTTTCCATCCATTTTCATGAGTGCAGTAGTCTTCAATAAGAGAAGAAATTATGCACCTTACAAGGCTATGCTTTGCATTGAAACTTTTGTTGAGATGTTACATTTAATCTCTGCCTTTTCAGATACGAAAAGAGYTAGTTTTAAAGTGGTCCTTCCATCTCCAATTCCCTATCACACACAACCCAGAAGAAAAATAGTGTCCTGAAGTACCAGAGCCAGACTTAAACTGGCCAAAAGACTCTGGAGCTGTTTGAGTTAGTTTGTACTAGAATGCACAGTGACCTATTTTTTACTTTCTCCTAACTTTCTGTGGTGCAGGCATCCAGGTTGCAGGAAAAAGAGCTGTAGTGGTTGGTCGCAGTAAGATCGTTGGTGCTCCCATGCATGACCTGCTGCTCTGGAATCACGCAACGGTAACCACTTGCCATTCAAAGACCTCAACGCTGGCTGAGGAGGTAATGACAGGATGGATGCATGAGACTGTAGTTATCTGCTGCAAGCCAGTGCTGCTTGCTGCACATTGCTACTCAGTGTATTGCTACTCTAAGTCACAGGGTCTGGGTTGTCTTTCATCTGAARCAGTTTCCCAGTCCTGTTCATTGGATGGTTGTGTAAATACTTMTGCTGGAATACAACCCTGATTATTTTTGGCCCTTAATGAGAGGTTTTTAATTATAACAATAAGACTATTATTTTTATTTTCTTTGGGCAAGTGCTGAGAATTTAATCATCCCTTCCTAATCTCCAAGTAGTGGCCTGCAAAGCAGTGTACGTTTTTGTTTTTTCCTGTAAAGGCTGGGTGGTCTTTTGCTTTAATGGCTGGGAAATGCTAGACCAAATGTTTTCTCCAGTTTTTTCTTTTTTCCAGTCTATTTTCTATGACTGGGAGTTGGTACCATTTTCCTCTTTAGCAGTGAGAGTGACAGAAATAGTGTGTTGCTGTGCTGCCACCTACTTGCGTTTTGTAGAGCAATCAACACTGCCAGGCTCTGTAGGCAAGTATTAAAGCTGAAAAGAGGGTAGGTGTATTTGAATATAACTCACAAGGAAGATCAAAAACACTGCAGTGCTTCACATTGTTAAGTTGCTGTTCAATAGGACTGTCATTAGGTTGATTAACAATTGAAGTGCTAATTCTTAATGAAATCTCAAAAATAGTTAATCTCCCTTGAAGATTAAAAGAAAAAATTCCAAGGAATAGCAACTTCCTGAGCAAACATGAATGAAACAGTGCAAGAACTGGCAACGAGCTTTGGTCAGAGTCTGTAGCACCAGCTTTGTGACCAGATCTGTGAAATTTRCTGAGTAGTGTCTGAACGAATATTAGTGCTGAATTACAATCAGTTTTCCCTGGAGTTGCAAGTTACACAGTCCTGGACTTAAAAACCACAAGGCAGTGCTGCCACAAGTGAAGTGCTGCTTAGAGTTCTGTGCAGGGGTTGTTCTTGGCTGCTGTCTGATGAGTGCTGGGTATATTTCTAGCATTGAAAAGAGCAGCTGAATATGCAGGGATATTTGAAAGGAGGAAGATAAGAATATGCAGAAGACTTTAATTTTATCTGGAAGTAGTCTGTGTGATCCACTTCGGAATCATAGAGGAATTCAAAGGAGGTTGTGAAGTGTTGACTAGCAATAGTTCAGGGTAGGAGTGTGAAAATAGGTCGTGATTACTGGCTGCAGGAATTTGTGCTTGCCAAGGAACTGCTAGCTACCTTTAATTGCTGACAATGCCCTTCCATTCCTCCGATGGCAATGGGTGAGCACGCAGTTTCACTGCGATTGAAGCTGATCTAAGTTGCTGTTGAAGCAGCTCAGCGTTTTTCCACTGGTGTGATACAGAGTTGTTTATTTGGCTTTTTTTTTATAGGTTGGTAAAGCTGATATCCTGGTGGTTGCAGCTGGTAAACCTGAAATGGTAAAAGGTGAATGGATCAAACCTGGTGCAATTGTAATAGACTGTGGAATTAACCATGTGCCAGGTGCGTGGGTAATGTATAAAGAGTGGGGATGTGTTTATTTGTATATAAATGCAGTTGCTAAGTACATGGATACTGTTTCCTTGGTGTTTCTAGTCAATGCAGACTTCTTTCTCTTTTAAGTCTGTCTTAAGTAATGATGGCAACCTCTGAAGATGCCAGAATAAAAAAAGGTTGGTCTGAAGTACTGTCCTAAAGCAGATCAGTGGCAGTTTTGTTTCTGTCTTCAATGAGGCTGGTGATGAGTAGAGGAAGGAGGGGCCTAGGAAATATTACACCAGAATATCCATGTAATTTGCCACAGCTACATAGTGAAGTCTTGCTGCTGTTGTCACTTGTGAGCATGCAGCTTTGCTGTCATTACTTTGCAGTTAGATCTGATTAAGCTGTTCTGTTTGAAATACATAAGTAGCAAGCAGTCTTTTAAAGTAGCTGTGGATTTGTTGAATCACAACATTAACTTCCTAGGCTTGAATGGCTGTTGTCTTGAAACAAAGCAGCTTCTGCAAGAGTATTGGTGACAGTGGCTCTGGCATAGAATAAAGTGCTTGAACATAATGGATTTTAGGGTAGGGTTTCACTTAGCTACTCCTTCCTTATAAAGGAGGAACAGACAGTCTGGCAATTTCTGTTTTCATCTTATTTTAAATCCAAATTACATATATTGAATGATATGGAAAATTAGTCACCATCCAACTATCTTTGTGCTACACCCACAAGGCTTTTAAAAGGTAGTTTTCATAATTAATCAGTCATTTTGTTGCCATTATTTAATGGAATGTAAAGAAATTTCTGTTCAGCAGTCTTTTTCCTCCAAGATGACACTGAGTTGCATTTAAAAACAGTAGTCCTCTATCTAATTAAAATGAAAAAGTCATCTGCTGTTGCTGTTTCTTGCTTGATGTATTTGTGCCAAGCTCCCCAAACTTAGGCAATTTGCAAAAACCTGCGGGGTCACTCCTGATTTGCACGAAGCAGAATGGCTTGGAGTCTCCCCCACTAACATGTTGCAAATAAAACTGCCATTGTGTTTCTGACATATGATGATATGACCTTTTTTTCAGGCTTGATGTGAACTGCATCTCTGAGGACCCATCCCTGTTTCTTTGCAATTAGTCTGCCTTGGGCAGTGCACTGAGATCTGAGCTTCTTGTACACCCAGTCAGTGTTGCATGGCAATACGCTTAATGGCGTTCTGAGACTCAGTAATCAGGGCTTGACAGAGTACCATGGAAATTGTCAGATTTAAGAATGACGGATGCCACAGACTTTTCTGTGGTTTTTCTGAAGCTGCTGAGTTTTCCTGCCTCTTTCTTCCCTTCCGATAAGTTGCAAAAAGTTTTCAGATGAATCTTTTGGGAAATCAGTGACAGAATTGTGGGAATTGCAGTGCTACAGAAAGAACRGCAGCTAGTTTGCCAGCTTCTCCAGCTGTATCACTGTACCGATAGAATATTGCTACTAGCTGTGATGGTGCTTTGAACGTGGCGGGGGGAGAAATAGCACGGTTGCCATACATCTTACCATAGCTGTAAGTGCCTCCTGGGTGTACATGTGAGTTGCAGCTGGAGGACATGGCAATCTCTGGATATGCTGATACTTTGCAAGTTGGAGTGCCCTGTACTGCCAAATCCCAGTATGATTTGACATATCAGGACAATAACTTCATGCAGGCTTGCCAAGTTGGAGTTAAAAAACRTTATAGCCGTGTAGTGCCATGCAAATGCAGCTTTGTTGTGCTCTTCARTGGAGGGTGGCCTGTATACTCCCAAGGCTGCCAGTTTGGAGGCTAGAATAGGCAGYTTAGGCACATCTGGCTTTGTGTTCRTGTGTACTACAGCTGAATAGAATTTCTTGCAGGTCTCCAGGTAGAGGGGGAGGAAGAGAGGATCTCCTGAAACCTCTATTAGAGCGGACRAGTGTGTCTTATTCCCTTTCCAAACTGRATTATATTTGTCTTTCTCTCCCCACTGCTGCAGTTGGAGGGCTAGTCCAGCAAATATTCTGAACGCCTTATTCCAGGCCTGTAGAAATTGCTCTGCTACAGGAAGGGAGAGCAGTGCAGGCAGAGGATATTCCCAGAGATGGCATAGTCCCCTCTGTGAGTCCTGATGGAGGAAGCAACTCTGCTATGGGATTTTGCAGCCCTAGCCAATAGGGAACCTTGAACAGTGGGATATGAGAGCAGCAAAGGGGGACCATCCTCTGTGGATCTCAGTGCCATGCTCTTCAAACACCAGAGGAGCTAGAAAGATATAGAAAGCCTTGAATTGATGTTTATATCTGTTTATATCTTCATGTACTGGGAATCAAACTGGCAGGCGTATAAGATCAGATTGTGTTGGATCCCTCATGAAACACCTTTCCTAGTGGTGTCCAGAAAAAGAAGCAGACTGCAATCAGGTGGCTTCATGTTTTATAGATAAGGGTCATGTATGGTCTTGTGTGTCTGCAGTCATATATCCACCAGAAACATGTTACAGCTGCATGTACATTGGCACAAGTTTGCTTGGAAGTCATGTGGATATTCCCAGCCCTTGTCTGGTGAAAGTAGGACTGTGAATTAGCTCTGGTCCGGAAGCTGCACTCAGGCTGTCTTTCATGCAGGTGTCTCTGGAGATAGATGGAGATCATCATACCTGTTCATTCCATATGTGTAGGCATATGTAGGCATCTCAAAGTCCTTGGATGCTCTCTCTCATGTGGTCCAGCTGGTTAGAGAACCTACTGGACCAAAGAAGACACAGGCACTGGGAATGGTTATAGTGTCACTGATACTCTCTGTTACTAGTTTTTTGGGTTTTTTTTAAGACTGGGATGATGAATATTCAGAAGGTGAAATTATGGGGAGAGGCAGAAAGTGTTGTATGTGAGCTTTCCTTCAAAAGACTATTTTAAAGGTAATTTAATAGCTCCCAAGTTGTRCTCAGCAGTCCTTGGTGTGAGGTGCAGATGCAGAGGCAGGGACACTGGGGGTTTGTTTGGCTTGTGCTCATCACTGTGTCTGTGTAACAGATTAGACTGTTTGTGTTTGGAGTGAATTCATCACTTGTTTTCTTCATTCTTGGGCCTGGAGTCCTCCTGGTCAGGGTGGCTGGTAAGTCTGCTTGGCATCCTTGGGAGAAAATATGATTGTTATTTGCCTTTTGCAACCTTAATTAAACTGGTCTCTAGGCTGGAAGGCCAGATTGGTCTGCAGTTCAGGCAGCAAAGTTGACAGTGGCTGTGGAAACACTGTTTAACAGCTGTGATGTCGTTCAAGCTTTGAACTTTACAGAGAAGTGTTGCTTAAAACACAAACACAGCAAAACATCCAAGCTGGTAATTGTCAGTAACAGTGCAGCTAAAAATTAGTGTTGGCAAGAGCTGCTTTTGTTCCCTCTCTGGTTATAACATAATCGGCTGTTYAGGAGTTTGGTTTCTCTTCCACTCCTCCCCCTCGCCAAATGTATGTTAAAGTTATTGATTGTATTCTGTTCAAATATACACTTACTGTATCCAATATAATATTTCAATGTAACAGCATTAAAATCYATCTTCAGGTTTTTCACACTGCTTAAAAGTTCCCTAGAGTCCTCATATCTGAAATGAGGATCTGCCACTCTAGGAGAAACTTAAATTTTCTTTTTTTGATATGCTGTGTCTGTAATCAGCGAGTTCCTTAGATGACTGTGCTAGTTTACTAATGCATTTTATCTCTTTCTCTCTTTATGGGTGAGCTTAAAGGTCACCACTGGAAAAAAGTGCTATATCTGCTTCTGAATTGTCGGGTCATGTAGTGCAGCAGGATATAGCAAWTTTTTTTTTKCCAGAGAGAAAGAGTTTATTCTACTAGAGCTCTCTTAAGCCACTTATGAGGTTTGTTTTGACAAGACWCTGATCTCTGTGAACTGCAATRTTTACCAGTCCATCATTAGAATGGCAATGAGTAGTTGAAAAGCTCARCACTTTCTGTCTTCAGTTTCTGTAAAGGCAGGTGATTTTATTCAATAGTAAGGCCTAGACGTCCTCCAAAATGGAACAGCRCAAATGCAAACCTGGGTTTTTGGAACAAGTCGGCCATGTCTCTTCTCTCACTTCTTTTAGACCATTGGTTTATATCTCCTTCAAATTGGAAGGTGTACTAATCTTTCAGAGCAATACASCAGGAGCTGTGAGAGGACGGTTCAGGTGACACCTCTATTGTATGTCCTATTTGTGTTTTACTATTGCACAGATGTAAAACTTGGTCTGTGCTTTGGTCCCCTTGCATTTGTTTTGGAGTCATCTTCAGACTGCCCTGTGGGCCACGTGCCACTGAGAAAATACTTGCATCCTCAAGGAAAGGGARATCTATCTGGCTGAGGGTAAATGACGCTTAATGGGAAGATATGTTGCATGAGCTGTTGACACTCTCTGAGTGAAGTATGATGATAACAGCTTCACCTTGTGATGTTGTTTTAACTTTTTATCTTCCTTTACAGCTTCCTGGGTACTCAGCTTCTGTTTTGTTTACTCCAACAGAGGAAGAGACTTCAGCTTCAGTCAGTGCTGCCTCCTCTGTTGTTTTGTTGAAATGTGATGTGTAACTTACTTTTTCCTTGAATCCCCAGACAGCACAAAGGCCAGTGGAAAAAGAGTTGTAGGAGATGTGGCCTACAGTACAGCAAAGGAAAAAGCTTCCTACATCACCCCAGTTCCTGGTGGCGTTGGGCCTATGACTGTGGCCATGTTAATGCAGGTACGTGGGCAGACTGTGAGACTGCTGGTCATCTCCCCTACATTTGCCTTTGGGGTATGTTGCTGTTGACCGTCAGCACACTACCAAAGCAACTGGTGCTTCCTTCTTGCTCTTACAGAGATCTAGTTAGGATTTCCAACTTCCAGTCCAAACAATTTGGGTTCAGTTAACTGAGGAAGAAAACAGGCCTTAAGGAAATGTTAGGACAGAGTTTTTTTGGTTGTTTTTTTTTTTGGGGGGGTGGGGTTTTTTTTTGGTTTTTTGAGTGTGGTCTCTCAAAACAGTGAGAAACAGGCTTGTGTTACAATACTCTGGCTGTAATTCTAAAATTATTCATAGGGTGATTGGATAAAAAGGAGGAGAGTAACAGTATAAGCCAGCTCCCTCTGTTTCCTGCTTTGCTTAAGAAACCCTGCTGGCACAGAACACCCCAAAAAATCCAGCACACTGGAGAATAGATAGGTAGATGGATGGATAGATAGATATGGTGGGTTTTTTTTCTTTTTAAGAAAACTACGAACAGAATCTCATTTTGGATTGTTAGCAAATGCTTTAATCAAAGCACTTTGTGTTAATCCCAAACTGAGACAGATGGGAGGGGAAAACCTTTCTGAGTCTCTCTGTTAACCAGCACGGTTCGTACAGTGGTGGTTGCTATAACGCATTCTCATGCTCATTTTAGAGCACAGTGGAGAGTGCACAGCGTTTTCTGGAGAAGTTCCAGCCTGGAAAATGGAACATCCAATATAACCAGCTTACCCTAAAGATGCCTGTTCCAAGGTAATGCTTTCAAATGAAGCCACTGGCCATATTCATGYAATATAGTATTCACTTCTGTCCCCAAGCTTTGTGTAATACGGTGCATACATTTATGTAGCCTGTAGCTGGCATTGAAGTTTAGAGAGAAAGCACTGTGAGGTCTTTGTAAGGGAGCAGAGCTAACCTGCAGTGGTGCTGTGACATATGTTGAAGTGTAGGCTTGGGTCATCCTGATAATATTAAGGTGTAAACATGGACTTCCAGACTCCTTAGACCAGCTAGATAGTTTCTGATTCAGCAAATAGTGTGATACTTGTATTTTGGAAAGTTTTCAGTCTGACATGGCAAAAACCTAGCATCTTGAAGTAGGAGTTGTTGGTGTCAAGTCCCCAAGGAGCAGTTGAATATATACAAAATATCGTAAGGGAGCATAACACGTTGCCTACAAAAAGACATTCTTGGGGTGGGAGGAGTGGGGGTAGGGTTGGTGAGGGCTTTCTTGTTGTTTGGTTTGTTTTTTCAAAAAACAAAAGGCAACTCTGAGGATGTGTCTGTTCTACTGTAGCCAATGTTGGTGGGATTGATTCATTTAACTAGAAGGGGCTAAAGCTTCCCTTTTAAAATATAGATTAGGTGTTTATAGTTTATGCYGTCCAGAAGTGGCGAATTTGTGAGAAATCTTTGACTTATAAATTGACCCTGCTGTCTTTCTTTAAGTGATATTGAAATATCGCAGTCTTGCATACCCAAGCCCATTGATCAAGTTGCAAAAGAAGTTGGCCTGCTCCCTGATGAAGTGGAACTCTACGGCCAAACTAAAGCCAAGGTTCATCTGTCAGTTCTGAAACGGCTGAAGAACCAGCCAGATGGCAAATACGTTGTTGTTACTGGGTAGGTACTTCCTTCGTACCGTCACTTACCTGGTGTCAAGGTGAAAAGAAATTTTATTAGCATGGCTTGTCGTTGTATTGTCTTTMGGTAGGGTGACTGTATGGGGTGCTCTGGGTTTTAGTAAATCACGCTGCGAAAATCTAGTGGTTTGTGAAATAGATTTATATCTTATGGCAAATAGTGGGAAAGTAGTTTAACATTTCTCTCCTGGAGATGAATTGTTTTGGTCTGCAGGTCAGGGTTATGAAGGGCAAACTGGATTGTAGTCAAAGTTCTCCTAGTCTAGTAGCGTGCCTTCAACAGTAACTAGCGTGTGGTTTCAGAGGGAAGTCTTAGGCAGTTACGTGATTATTTGCCAATCTCATTCCAGTTTTGAACTGATGAAGATTAGCTGAAGTCTTAGCCAATCCAGAATTTGAATTGGCATTAACTGCAATCACTGGGTGACTGTTTTATCCCTGTAAGTATTTTGAGTCTCATCCACTGCAAGGGTTTAATTGTGTCTGTTCTGCTTGTTCACTGCAGGATAACTCCTACTCCCCTGGGAGAGGGGAAAAGCACCACCACTGTTGGTCTTGTTCAAGCCTTAGGAGCACACCTTCACCAGAATGTCTTTGCCTGTGTTCGGCAGCCTTCTCAGGGACCAACCTTTGGTATAAAAGGTATGAGCTGTTCTGTTGCTTGCAGTTGGACTAAATGGGGAAAGATGGCATTCACAGATTTTATTCTGCTGCATTGTAGTTTTACATAATTCCCAGTTACAATTGCATTTCTTTTAAGAAAGAAAAACCTTGGGAACCTTGGGTAAGTTCTTCAGTGTTGTCTTCAAGTGCTGTGCTGGCATTTAAACTAAGTTGCTCAACAGTATCTGCCTTCTTAAAGCCTTTAAGCAAACACATGTAATACCACTCTGGGTTAGGGAGATGTTTATTTGCATGATTTGACTATTGTCTCTCTGTAGGTGGAGCTGCAGGTGGTGGCTATTGTCAAGTCATCCCCATGGAAGAGGTAATTCTTTATACAAAGCCTCATTGCACATATAGCTCACAGACCTTGAAGAGATACTGCAGTCAGATAACTTCAAAGATCTTTTTTGTTTATGGCCCAGTGTAGCACTCCCAAGAACTGGATGCTTGATTTCAGCAAAACTTTTTTTTTTTTAAAAAAAAAAAAGGAAAACATCTTTGGTTGTTTTGGAAGGGTGCCTGCGTGGTCAGGGAACTTCATAGAACTGGGAATTCCCAGTTCCTCTGTTCCCTCCCCTTCTCTGCCTTGAATTCTGTATACCCTTGAGCAAAGTACATCCTGTGCCTTTTTTTTCCCAGCGCTGAAATGAAGATGATAATGACTTAATACGTTTTGGAAGCATATTAAGTAGTTCTGTGAGCAGCAGTGGTCACCGATGCTTTCTGTGAGCTATTCTGGTGTACTTGTGTTTTAGATTACTAACATGAAATGGGAAAAGGGAAGTTGGGAATCAGTAATGCCAAGACCTCAGCCTGTGGGGGACTGGCACTGCAGCATATTTCTGACGTGACTTGGCAGAATCCCATGTTTGGGGGCAGGGAATTGAAAGGCACGTGTAGCACGTGCTCTCGTGCTTCTCTCAACTCTCAAAAGTAATTGCCTGTAGAATTCTACCTTTGTCTCMTGCACTATAGATTGACACAGGGCAATTTTAGGAAGAAAAGCAGAAATTATCAAAAGGGCTGTTTGTTCCAATTGATGCAGCAAGTCCATGAAATGTTAAGGAGGAAGAATGTTGATTTAGTCAGGTGCCAAGACCGTGTGTGAATGATAGATGTGGCAGGAAAAATAATCTCCTCCTCTTTGGGAGTGTTAATAAGACRAGCCAAAATACTTGACTGTGTGCAGCAGCGGGTAACAGCCCCATTCTTGGAACCAAACTGGCTGAAAGGGCTTTCTTTAAGTGTGACCCACAYGGTATAAATACACGTAGTTTTGTGGGGGTGTTTTAATCAATGCATGTCTCATAAAATTGAAGTATCTGGAGTCACTAGTTACAGTAATGTCCTTGATACATCATTTGATATTTCTGCATGCAGCTTTCATCCTAGGAAAAGATTAGCAAGTGAAAAACTTTTGAGTTCATACTGCAGAACCGAGGTAGTAATAATTGCTTCTTGTTGCATATACATAGAATGAGACAACAATTAGCATTTACTAATAAGGATTTATAATCAGTGTATGACTAGCTGCATTCTGCTTTTAGCTATCTGGTTTTTAAGACCACAGTAGCAAGGCTTCAACAAAATGGTATTGTAAGGTCTTCTGACATATCACCTTTTCTAATGTCCCCTTTTCATCTTCCTCCTTTGCTGCTCTGCTACAGAGGAAAAGGATTGTTTTAACTACACCTTTTAGTCCCCTGCCATAATGTAAGTTTGTCACGTAAGCTATATATCCCAAGCCATTTGTGAGTATAGCTACAGTGCAGCCAGATAACTCATGTAGACAAACCCCCTCAAACTATCTTTTAATGAGATAGAACCAAGAAAACTACTAGCAGTGTCACTGTGTAGTACGTGGTCTACAAGTTCTGCCTACGATACTGTGTGTTTGAGTGGTTAGCTTATGCAGAGCTCTCTGCAACCACAGCTCTACTGCTAGCACTACACAAGGTTGCTAGTTTCAATTTAGCTCAAAAGATATCTTTGTGGGTGCAGCAGCAGCTTCAGCTAATGTATGTGTGAAACCTGTTGTGCAAATAATGAGAGTGGGTCAGAAGGAAGGTGAAGGAGGAGCAATGCAGATGTGTCATACCATGGTCTTCTCAGGTGTCAAGGAGCCTGTGAGAACTGTTCTTGTGAAAAAACCCTTTTTATTTGGAAGCATCGTTCTGGAAGTTTGTAAAATGACATCAATGTGGGGGAGGCATTTTTCTGTTTTAGAGAAATTCTTTCCTCTCTTCCACATACTACACTGAGCAATCTCTCCCCCTCCACCCTCACCCACTTTAACATTGCTATTAATACTTCTCTTTCCATCTGTCTACGATGAATTGAAATAGATGAAAATTGCAGCAGGGTGAGGTAACTGTTATGTTTTATCTCCTCTAGTTTAACCTTCACCTCACTGGTGACATCCATGCTATCACTGCAGCCAACAACTTGGTCGCTGCTGCTGTCGACGCACGTATATTCCATGAGCTAACTCAGACTGACCAGGTACGATCCTTTCTTATGATGTATTTGGCCAAGGTGTTTTGGGTGTGCCAGCAGTGCTAATTAACTACCTGTTTCATTCTGCAAGGCTCTCTACAACCGTTTGGTGCCTTCTGTCAATGGTGTTAGGAAGTTCTCAGATATTCAGATCCGAAGGCTACAGGTAAGTTCACTGGTTTCACATTGGTTTCTGGTTCTATTCCATTTACTCATCCTTTACGTAGGCAGAGCTACGTTACAGAAACCCTCATGTTGTCCTCTAGGTCACTCAGCTGGCATTTATTTTTTACATAAAGTGTGTAGAAGTGTGGTAGCCCTTCTTACAGCACAGAAAACAGTGAGATGCAGCCCCAAGGGGAAGAATCATTGATGTAACTATCATATGCTGTATGAGTAACACAGTGGGAAGGCACAAAGGGATTAGTGSCCTTTATTAATAGTGTCAATTCAGTGTCCTTAATGCAGTTGAAGAAAGAACCAGACTCAGTCTCTGTACCTTACACCCAGTTACAGCTAGAGATGAATAGTTCCCATGTGCCTGCTATATAGATAATACAGCACAAAAAAAGGCAATTTATAAAATTCAGCAAAAAGAGAACATAGAGAATTTTGTCTTATCCAGATTGAGAAAACAGGGAAAAATGGAAAAAATACCCGTCCCCTACATTCCCCACTCCTTCTCTCCCCAAAAAAGAATTCCTGGTTAGATGAGTAGCCCTGTCATTGCATGGCAGTCCTTGAACAGACCACAGCTCCTCTGATCCTCAGAAATTAATGTRAGCTAACATGTGTCCCTGACTTCTGCAAAAATGAGGATTAACAGAGGAATAGTTTTGCACTGGGCTTGAACCTTCTGGCTAGGAGGACAGCCTGGGGCCTGCTAAGCTCATTCAAAGTACAAACCTGTTTCTACAGTATTCAGGCTGGATTAGTTGCCCATTTGGAAGTCAGGAGCAATAGTTAGACTACTTAGGAAGCTAAAACTCTGATTTATTAATTGGCTATAATGTCTCAACCATTAGAGAATGTGTGGTTTGCTTCCATTGCTGAGCAGAGAAGCTATGTCATATTGTTTGGTGTTCCTGACGGACTGCTGAGGGAACTCTACCCTAACCACCCTTCTAGTTATTGAATGTTGAGATGTGAACGGGATGCTAATACTCCAGAAAGATGACATCTTTATTTTTATTTTTTTTGTTTATTTCTTTTTCTAAATGACGTGCTTGAAGAGGAAGAGAACAGACTTTCTTCTTCCCTGCTGTTCTTCAGGAGAAAAATACGACTTAGCTGTCTAGTTAATTAAAAAAACCTTGCTCGTTCATGAATCAACTCAATCGTTTTCATCATTCCTAAGCTTGTGCTTGTATCAGGCTTCTTGAGATAATTCTTCTCTCAATTAAGCAACTTGGCAAACTGCCCATCCTCTCAGTATGTTCAAGATCAGCTTTCTGGGATGCTGACAGCCTTGTGACTGAATTGTTTAATTCTTCCTTTGTGCTGCTTAACCAGCATGCTGAAAGCAGTGTCTTTAAATACGTATGGCTGTGTGCAGTGACCCTAGGCAAACTAATGAGAAATGGATGTAAGTATGTGAGGCTAATGATTAGAACAAGGCRTGTAAGGAACTGCAGAGCTCTCTCTTATTCTTTCTGTAGATGCCTTGCACAAAGCTTGGTGACAACCTGCCCTGATGAGCTCTGTTGTCTGCCTTGCCCTTCACTAGCTGGCCAGCAGCAAGCTCTGCTTCCAAATACACACTGATATGGATCATCTTACGTTGTTGTGGGGTCTAGAAGGGGCAGCCCCTCCTTATTTCTGAATATGCACATGCTGCTGCCGAAGGCTTGTTGCTCTAGTGAAAGGTTCATTTCTGTGAATCTTTTCATCATRCCTTTTTTCCTTTTATTTGTCCTTTCCTCTCCTAGAAATTGGGCATTAACAAAACTGATCCTACGGCTTTGACAAAGGAAGAAGTAAACCTTTTTGTGAGATTGGAGATTGACCCAGGCACCATAACGTGGCAAAGAGGTACAAGAGCCATTAATTGAAAGAAGTGTTAAGAAACAAAATGTGTGTCAAAAGAGAGGTTTGCAAGTGCAGCAGGAACTGTGTTTCCTGGGAAAATGGGAGAGAAGGCAGGGCTGGCCTCTCCTTCTGAGTGTTTGGTGGGATAGATGCCTGCAGCTGGGATCCTATTTCTAAAGGGTCTGACTCAGGGGCTTGAATCTGCTCTGAATTCACAAAGACTAAGACTTCGCTAATTGGTGCAAGTTTGTGTTTCTGGATTTGTSAGTCCCAGAGAGAGTTGAGTTTGGCAACTGTAGCCAACAGCCTTTTTACCTGACTGAGAAAGCTCTGTGGGCAAGGAGAGGGTTCTRCTCTGGGATTAAACTCAGTTTTAATCTGCCCACTTGCTCTGGTGGAAACTGACAGCAAATAAAGGCCAGATTTTTAAAAGGTTTTTAAAGATACCTGAAGGTAAGATCAATCTCTGGTCTGACAGATTTAATATTTCACTAGCAAAAGAAATTTCAAATATGGACATTTTTTTCTGATTTAGACTCCAAGAGTATTGCTTTTTCTTCTTTTCAYTTTCATTTTCTTCATTTCATTCATTCTTTTCATTCAAAATACAGTTTGAAATGTWTTCTCCAAAATTTGCTTCATAGCCTGTAATGGGGCTAAAGTAGTCTGCCTCATGGGAAATATTTTATAAAATACTTAGAATTTTTCAAGCGGATTGTAAGAAATAGCAAATTTAAGCCAGTATTTGATAGTTTATGTTTTCCAAGATAATTTGAGTTAATGGGGCTGCATGAAACTATTCTTGCTAAATGGTAGAATCTGACCATTTTATCACGTAACTTATAAAATGATAATTTTATTTCTTTTTGGCTGTAATAATTTCCTGATTTCACATTGACTAACGATGGTGAAAAAGCAATTGGAATAATACTAGCAGCTCTCCTTTTCAGAGAGGCTTTGGACTTGCAGTTAGTGCACGCAAAGGGAGGTGGACTCCCTCTGGATGCAGTGCAGGGTCTGCATGTGACTGTGGGTATCTTTACTTTGTTGCAGTTCAGTTTTGGGGAAGAATCACGCTGAGTAGCACTTGCCATTCTTTAGGAGAGGGTGGTATCTCAGACTGCTGTCYTCTCTTCATAGGTGATATAGCTGAGTGTTTGTAATAGGGCATAGATGTGACTTTTGACTTGCAACGTGACTTCTCATCTTTCTCTCTGCATTCCTTGCAGTACTGGACACAAATGACAGGTTCCTTAGGAAAATCACCATTGGACAGTCTCCAACAGAAAAAGGCTTCTCACGAACGGTAATTGTTCCCTTTTCTTGGATATTTTAAAAAGTTCTTTGAAGAACRTGGTCCTAAAGCAAGTTTCTGTCACTCCAGATATTTCCACCTTTTACCAGTACCTTGTTAAGGAGAAAGCAGAAAGCCCCTTCAACCAAGCAATTAAATTTGCTACCAGTGCAAAGTTTAGTTTTATTGTCTGTTCCCTCCTTCCTTGTTCTCTCCTGAATGTTGGCTTCCCAAACTGGGATGACTGTGGCATAACAACAGTGGTACACAAGTGCCCCCTGTAAATATGATGCACGGCAATGGCTAATCTTCATCACTGCAGCTGCTTTGGGTGGGGTGTATCTGGCCAAAACTAGACACAGTATCTGAGCTTGTTGTCTAGATTCATTATATAATCAATAGAGTAAAATAGGCAATCTGGGCTGTGACTCCTTTCATCTCTTAAGTAACTGTCAAATTAATAGTTCAAATGAATTGTGCTCAGAAAAGCCTCTTTCTATTGACTTGAAATGTCCCTAGGGTGCTTAGCTTTGATGCGTTATGTCAGATGAGTTCTACCCTTCATTTCCTATAGAATCTGATTTTTTTTTTTTTTTTTTTGTCACTTACTGTACTGTTTAGTGATAGTCAGATGAGTTAGTAAGCTCAGTCTTCAAAAATATAATTTGTTAGCGTTAAGCGTTCTTACATGAATCACTAATGTTATGTGCCAGGAGAGTCATGTAATAGCAATGGAATAAGTAGTTTTTACTTAATTTTGCAGAAAAAAAATCCAGTTTAAAATGTCCAAATTAAATGAAGTATGTTCTGAGAGTAATGCTTTGGATTTCTTTTATATCGTATGTCTGTATTTTTATATTTTTTTTGTTATGATGGTGATGATTGGCCTTGTTTCAAGAATTTAATGGAGGTAAGGATTGCTGCTAGTGAATCTTGATGAGTTCATGTTCTTTATCCATCTCTTGCAGGCTCAGTTTGACATCACGGTGAGCAGTGAAATCATGGCAGTTCTAGCACTCTCTGATGGGTTGGATGATATGAAAAAGCGACTGGGCAGAATGGTAGTAGCTTCCAGCAAGAGAGGAGAACCAGTTACAGCAGATGACCTTGTAAGAAAATCATTCAGTTCTTAAATGCTTTTACCTATTACTTCTGAAAGTCCTTGGATTGAAAAGCATAGAGACAGTTCTGTACAGAAAAGACCTTAACATATAGAAGATCAAAGATGAAATCTTAGCCCCTGGAGTTAATGAAGGTTTTTTTACTTCAGTGTGACTAGCACCTTACCCAGAGAGTGTGTGTGTGTGCATGTGACCTGGGCAGGGACAAAGGGTCCTGTGTGATGTGCTGTGTGCCAAGTTGAAGCTAGCACCATAGGAATTAATGGGGGAATAYGTGGTGGCTTCTAGATAAAAAGCATGTTTAAGAATCAGAAGAACTCAAAATGCATCCTGCTGGCCATCCTGTTTCTCAGGCTCCCTGGAGCGAGGAAAACACGGAGCAGGAACAAAGCCTCGTGCAAATTTAATTACAGATGATGAAATATCTTATTCTGGGAGGCTGCAAATGCTATAAATGCCAAACCGTTTGCAAAAAGTGCAAGGTCTGCATAAGGAAGCCTTTGATGAGGGATACAAATCCTTTATTTCCACTGCCTGAAATGCTGAATGTAGTAGCACCAGTGATGTCTATTACCAGTGTGTAAAGCAGTCCTAAGCAGCAGTTGCAAGCTGCAGCACTGTCTTGGAGCTGTCCGTACAATAATTATTAGYACAGATCTTAGCATGTTTGTGGAGTGTGTCAACTAGCACTCTCCCAAATGGTGCTTCAGTGTGGTTTCAGGTGAATAGCCTGTGCCCGAGACACTTTTTCCAATAAACGTTTTGAAGATGGCAACGCTGTTTGGAGAAGGGAAGGGGAATTGAGCCCTGTATGTGAACTGTGCCCTGCCACTTGGCCTCAAGACAGAGAATAGGCTCATGACTGTTGCACTTGTCAGTAGRGATATGATATTGGTGCTTACTGCTGTGCTGTATAGTAGATATTTCACAGACTGCTTTGCAAAAGACAAGAGTATTACAAATTTGCATGATGTGGTGTTAATGAGGTTTGTCTTGCATTTTCTGAATGAACATTTCCAGTGGGATAGAAGAATCCACAGGGTGGGTATCCTGACCTGTGTTTTCAGCAAGGTGGGACACAGCACTAAGGCTTACCCAACTCTTGCTATCTTGCTGTGGGTTTTTTTGTTTTCTTGTATGTTTGGGGTTTGTGTGTGKTTGGTTGGTTGGTTGGTTTACTTCCTCCCAGGATAAGCCTAAGAAACAGTAGATTAGCAATGTGGCCTGACTCTGGCCTTGCAGGAAAGGGGCTAGGCTGGCAACCATTTACTGTAAATGTCCTTATGTGAGACATTTGTTGGGAATGAGGGAGGGCGTGTGCCAAAGTTCTGTAGGCAGCTTTGAGATTTTAATTCCTACTGCTAGCATGCTGCCAGTTTAACCTTAAGTACCTGAGTTAAACGCTGTTCTGGAAAACAGGAGTCTCTCCTGCTGCCCATCAGCAGTGGAGGCAGATGGTGGTTCCACAGGGAGTTGCTTTGAGTTTTATGTAGAGTCCAGGTGATAGAAGTCTTCTGTCTCATGATTTGTTTTACTTTTTTTTTTTTTTTTTTTTTTCCATTGCAACTGCGGAATGGAGGATGGTATCAGACCTGTGCAACAGGTTCTCTTGACCGTTATATGTTTGCACTGATGGAAGTCATTGGCTTGCATTGTTAGGACTGTGTTGCATAGTCCTCATGCAGACAGAAATGTGGTGATTACAGAGACCAGACTGGCACAACAAGATGTCTGGATCCTTCTGCTGTGATATAAYCAATGTCATGAGTGTGCTACCAAGAAGCAAAAAGAAACTGGGAAGAAATGTGGAATCAAAAACTGATTACAGGTTTTTCAAGTTGGGATATATTGAAGTGCCGCTGAGTGACACAGGCCTGAAATGTCGCCATGGAAATCTTGCTCTGTAGTTTTCATTATTCTGAGATGACTGAAGTTTAAAGCTTATCCATTAAATGTTAAATAAGCTTTCATGTGGCAAGATTGAAACTAATGAAACAAAGCAGTGAATGTCTTTTAAAAAAAAAACCTTTCATATAATTGAGTGCTGCAATCCAATTGAAATTAAAAGGGAAGAAAAAGAAATCATGGTTCAAGGTTTTCATAACTGCTGTGAACATTTGGCTCAGTACCCATGATAGCAATTCTAGTTACTTTTGCAAGTGTTGGGTAACAGCTGGTTTGATTTCCACTGGACTGTGTCAGTCACAAGGATGACCAAACCCTCATTTTCTCTTCCCAAAGCAAATGTGGATGAAATCACAAGCTTTCACTTTGCAGGAAGCAGAATTGCAGCACGGTATATTGCTGCATCTCAGAGGAAACGTGGTCTCCAGTGTTTGCCTTTCATGATGTCAGCCTGGTCTTTCACTTTAAAAGTTATTTCTGCTCAAGAGACTTGGGCAGGATGTAGCAGCTTGTTACGACGTTTTAAGGCCAGTATGTAGAGCCTGGTTGCTGAAATGAAGAAGAAAAAAAGTCCAAGACAAATCTACCTGCAAAACCTAAGAACATTGATTTTTGCCACTGAATGGGCTACAGTAAACCACATATACCTAAGGGTTACTCTCTCGCTGCTATTGTTTACCAACTTTGCTATAGCATTGAAACAGCAATTGTTCTTTATGCCTTCACTACAAGGTGATGGGCAAGCAAGGTCACAACCAAGAGGCTACCCCCAAGAGAAATCACAGATCCTCTTACAAGAATGTAAAAGTCATTATTCTGCCTTGCCCTGACTAGAGTTAGTTTTATCTAGAGCAACTGCTGGTTCTGGTCCTGAAAGCTCACCAGGGCAAAAGCAGAGCCTTGACACTGCATAGGAACTGTCTCAAGGTCTCGGTACCTCTGGAAACTGATTGCCCTTTTTTTCTTTTAGGGAGTTACTGGTGCTCTGGCTGTCTTGATGAAAGATGCTGTTAAACCAAACCTCATGCAGACACTAGAGGTGAGCACAGATGATTTGCTATATATGCATTCTCAGAGCCAAGAAGCAACCAGTTTAGTTCATTCATCACAATCAGCGTGGGCTTACTCGGCTTGTAGTTGGAGGTTTACTGTGGTTTCCTACCTAAGGTTTGGAACTAGGGGAGAAGGCTAGCTTCTWTCTAGGTCTGCCATTGGCATGTGGGGTGACCCTGAGGAAATGCATTAAACTTTGCTGTGTCTCTGTTCTGTTGTCTTTAATGCCAGGAAGTGTTTTGGGAATCTAAATGGTGTGGATACAGGAGAATGGCAAAGAGTTGCTGGGATTTAGCCATCCTTTTCCTAAGCGGATTAATATCTCCACTTGTGCAGATTATTCTAATCCTGTTTGCTCTGTAGTCCTTATTACTGATAAATGTTTGATCAGAAGGCTTTAAGATCTGTCTTTTAAAAGTGTTTTTCTTTACCTCCAGGTACCATAGTACTTAGCTCCTGAAATGCTGCAGATTTGCTAAATTGTACCCTCTGGYTTTCTCTTTCTCTCTCCCACACCCTCCCTTTTCTAGGGAACACCAGTGTTTGTTCATGCTGGACCTTTTGCCAATATTGCACATGGGAATTCTTCAGTGTTGGCAGACAAAATAGCACTGAAGCTTGTGGGTAAAGAGGGATTTGTTGGTAAGTGTGTGGGGTGTTTTTGTTTGCTTCTTGTTTGTTTTGCAGGGAGGGATCTGCCTTTTTTTATCATGACTGTCTTTGGGTTTTTTGTCTGGGAAGAAGCTTCTGGTTTATATAATCAGAGCATGATTTTTCCACCCAGCAACCTCTCACAAGCTTATTTTCTTTTAATTCCTACTCTAGTTACAGARGCAGGATTTGGTGCAGACATAGGCATGGAGAAATTCTTTAATATTAAGTGCCGCTATTCTGGTCTCCGGCCTCATGTGGTGGTGTTGGTTGCTACGGTCCGAGCTCTGAAAATGCACGGAGGAGGRCCTGCAGTAAGTACTAGGCAAGGTTTTTTTTAGGCCTGAGGGGCTGTTACTGTTGTTCTGATCCAGTCATTTAAAGCCCTGTAGGGTTTCATCTGCTTGTAATTGTCTTGAGATTTGCAGTTGTAAAAGGAATCCATATGTCCCTGTTACTTGTAAGCTGCTTCGTTGTAGTATGTTACAGGTACATACCTGCTTGTTTTACTGTCCTAATGAAGTGCTTGTATGCTGGGGCACTTGTGATATTACCACAGTCAGTTAYCTGTTGTATTGTGAGTGCATCTTGCAGTCTTTTATTCTTCCTTTTATTTTTTTCTTAGAAAAAAGGATCAGCCTGGAGTAGAATGTTGTATCTTGATGCTGTTTAATAAGAATCAAGCACAAATTGCTGTCATGGATAAAAATCTTATGGGGTTTCATCTTTTTTCTCTTTTTCCTTTTTTTTTTCGCAGGTCACTGCTGGGGTACCTTTACCGAAGGAGTACATGGAAGAGGTAACCTTCTTTAGCTGTTGTGACAGTTGACCAACTAACTGCGGTCATGACACGATACTGTCATGCAGTGCACGCCTGGATAGCTAATGTGTCACTTCTTCAGCTGCCAGGGAAATGCTTCCTCATACAAGCCATAATGTT
>JASVER010000044.1:5961041-5974115 GCA_030449065.1 Oceanodroma leucorhoa | reverse complement strand
TAACTTTGGCTCTGCTCTTTCAAGCATTTATTGTACTTGACCTAGCCAGTATTCAGAGCCTTTTCGTCTCTCCTGAGCTCATGCAATTGTCTGTGTGCTCAATTTTTCATAGTAATATCTACTCTGTGTCCCCTGACCTTCTCACTATGGAGTAATTGCTTGGCTGAAATATTGTCTGTGAAAATATTCAGAGTGCCTCTCTAATTACTCTCTTCTTTGCAGCAGCGGTTTTTGTTTTTATCCCCCTCCCCTGCTTTGCAAGCAGAGAGGAAAGTGAACTAAAGTCTCAGCTTCTATTCTTGTGCCTTGAATGGTTGTGTACACTTAGATAATTGGTCTGACTCTCTACGTTGCTGCAGTTTTTTCACTTGTGGAGCTTCTGTATGGATTATTCTTTGCATAGGAAGGGATGAAATGTCTGGATTTCCATGAATAGTCTCTGATGCTGCAAAATGTAAATATGTGTAAACTGAAAGCTCTTGCCACAGACTTCAAAAACGTGTCGTGAAATTCACTGGTAATGATATTTAATACATAAAGAGGAATGTGTCAGAGAGGAAAATGAGGCTTTACTATGCGGAGTTGATGAGCACGAGTATTAACTTACTAAGAATAACAAAAAAACGATAAAAAGTSATTTCTCTTACCTTGGCTTGGCAGCTGAAACCAGTGATCATTAGAAGTAGTCATTCCTTTTCCTGTATTCCATCCAAGAGCATGCAGTGGWCTGGACTGTTCAGAAAGCAGCACTGGGGATTTGTCTTTGTGGTTTCACTCCCATTTTGACATTTTTATCATTAGCTGTGGACGTAGTGGCTTTGGAACAAAGGTTTCATTGCCTCTGATAAAATGTGCTTCCCGCTTGCTGTCTTCTTTACAGAATCTTCAACTGTTGGCAAAAGGCTGTAGTAACCTAAACAAGCAAATCCAAAATGCACGGGTGTTTGGTGTCCCAGTAGTAGTGGCTGTCAATGCTTTCAAGTAAGTGAGCTGGGAAGTGATGCATGGGAATAAAATTCTGGCACTTTATATGCTATGTTTAACACAAACTCTTGTTTTCAGTACTGTCAATGTATTGTTTGCAGCATTTTGTGTTGTTGGAAGATGCTGAATAAATAGGAGAGCTCTGCTTAATCATTTCAAATGCATTCCTTAGTTTAAATTAGCTTAGGATTTTATGATCAGTAACTATTATCTGCCATCACTTACACCCTGACTGGCCAAATTACTGTGGACAAAAGGTGCCCGTGACGATGTGAAATCTAAGCTCGTAATAAATGGTGAGGTGCCTCTGCTGTCGACCACGCTGTGTTCAGTGGTCCGCTGTATGGAATAATTATGCCCCGCTAAGAAGCGTTTTGGGCTGTGCATGTTGTACTGCACAGGAAATAGAATCTGTGTGTGGTCTTCTTATGCAAGCAGAAGGGCTTTGAGCTGGTGTGTTAAAGCTGATGCCAGTTGAAGAGAAGGAGCCAGCTCAGGATTCTTGATCTGAAGTAAATGCATATTGGCTGATTTAGAGAAATTACGGGTTTTAGCTTGTTGTGTGCACATGATATAGCACCTCTAAATCAGCAATACTAACGCCGTTTTGAATTTGCTTCTGAAAACAGGAGTTGCATTGCTGATACAGGACAGATACAACAGAAAGTCTGGAACGCTGCTCTGTCAGTAGTCATGGGTTTCTGCATGTAGTTTCAGAGCTACCTGTTGCTGTCTGTTCCTCTGTGGAGTAGCTTCCTTCACCCAGGTGGAGAAGGCTGTGGTGGATAGCCCCTCAGCAGCTTCCTGATGGCTGGATTCTGTGATTTCTTTGGACAGCTTTTGGATGTTGTCAACAAGAGTGAAAAATGGTTGGAACAAACAGTGAATTTACTCTGTGTGCATTCTGGTACAAATGCGCAAACTTTTCTCCTTACAGAACAGACACAAAGGCTGAACTGGCCCTTGTAGTACAACTGGCAAAGGAAGCGGGAGCRTTCGATGCTGTGGAGTGCACTCACTGGGCAGAGGGAGGTAAAGGAGCAGTTGCACTGGCCCAAGCTGTTCAGAGAGCATCGCAGACACCCAGCAGCTTCAGGTTCCTCTATAATGTGGAGGTAAGAACTTACAGTATTACAGAGGTACTGGACTTGAACAAGCCTGACCAAACCTGACCTTACTGCAGAGCTTCTGGGTGCACTTGTGGCTCAGGATGGGAATCTATACAACAGGCTATGGAACAGAATTTGCCCATTTTTAACTTYATTTTTTTTCCCCTGTAAGTGAGGCTTATGGAGTCACACTACAKGTCGGGGTGGAAGAGAGTGTGTGTGTGTGTTTTTAATGACTTTGTACTTGAGCAAATTTGACAGTTGACTTGGCGGTAATGAAGTCACTGTTAGTTCCCAGGTTGTGGCCTGAATTCTTCTTTAATACCAAGCACCTATTCAAGAACCTAATGAGGTACAGAGCTATGTCATTATGTCTATTTTAGCTCTTTAACAGATGCTTTCAATTTTTCTTCTTTAACCTGTTTTATTTGTGCTTTTATTTAACCGTTAGCTTGTATTCCTTCAAGTTATTTTTGTCTGCTTTTTGACTTAAACTTGAGAAAGAATAAAGATGACTCTTTTGCAGCGGGGGTAATTAACATGCAAGCACAGCTTATAAGAAATACTGTTGTGTATCTTTTTGTTTCTGGCTGTAGTAAATTAGTTTTGCCCTCTTACCAAGAGAAACAACTGCAACAAGATAAATGAAACCTGTTCTGAAAACTCTCAGATTAGCTTTGTTCTGCAGCAAATGGGAATAGCTCTTGTATCTGCAGATGAGCATTGCACAACACGTGTGAAGGATTGTGAAGCTGCTGTGATGTTGTGGCTCTTTGTAGTTTGGCCACRCTGACTTGCCTGTCTTTTTTTTCTAGCTCCCTGCTATAGATAAGATCAGGCTTATTGCACAGCGGATTTACGGGGCAAGTGACATTGAACTACTTCCAGAAGCACAGGAGAAAGTCGCCTTGTACACTAAGCAAGTGAGTTGTCCATGTCACCTGATACCAGTGGTGCTTTTCATTTAAAATGTTCATATTCAACAGTGGTGKTCAAACTGTGTGGGAAGGGGATCATCACATAAATCACGTCCTTGTCCAGGACTCATTGGGTGCTCCTATGGCAGAGGAGGAAGAGGAGGTGGTATGGGGAGGGAGAAACTGGCCCTGGCTTCTCGTGGAGAAGACAGAACTCATCTGGCCCAGTAGCACATCTATATTACTGTATGGGGAGAGAAGAGCAGGAGGGTTCAGTGATCTTTCTCTACTGTACTCTCCAATCCTTCAGCAATTTGGGAGTTAGGGAACTACAAGTGGTCAGACGGGTGCTAAACAGTCTCTGATGATTTTTTTTTTTTTTTTTTAAATCTTGTTCCACTGAGTTGTCTAATCAGTTTTTGAACCCATACACATTTTTGGCAGTTGCARTTGTGTTGGGGAAAGAGTTCCACAGGTGATACAATATTTCTTGTGGAAAAAAGGTCTACTTTTATAAGTTTTGAACCTGGCATCTGGTTGTTGAATTAGATGCTTTCTGGTTGTTGTGTTGCTTTTACTCTTCTCTAGCATGATGTTCTTGTGAATTTACCTGCTTCTGCATTAATGAAGGTCTGTAAAGGGCTTTGACAAGAAGAGCAATGTAAGAACTAGCCATTCTTTGTTTACAGTGTGCTCAAATAATTTTGCTTTTTCAGTCCATTTACTACTGGCATAGATAGTTTCTCACTTTCATGTTTCTTGTATATTCCTTTACAAGTCTATCAAAATACCATAGCCGTGTAATTGCTACTTCCTCACGACCTGCAATTATATTGATCAAACATTTCTAATTAACTGACCTCAGCTGAACAAGAACTTTAGTTCTGAGCTTTTTAAATTAACATTTTTGGGAAGAGAGTAGAAGGTAAGTTAGCTATCAAGGTGTATATCTAACACTTCCATACCATTAATTTTTTCTCAGTTGGATGTGCTGGGGGCCGTGGTGGTTCTTTCTTTAATACTTAGCAGGGGGCAGGGAGAGACTTTGAGAGAGAGGGAATGGGAACGCAGAATGGTCAATGGATCTGACAAGCTGTGGGTGAAGCAGTTGGTGAGGAGTAAAAYGTCCTGATAAAATGTCTGATGTCTGCAGAGAATGGCAGACTAGAGCAATTACATTTGTGTACAGGAAAGGTTACTGGTTTTTCACTTACTTCTCTCTTCCTTCTCTCTCTCTTTTCATTGCCTTTCCCAGGGATTTGGAAGCCTGCCAATCTGCATGGCTAAAACTCACTTATCATTGTCTCATGACCCTGAACAAAAAGGAGCACCTACGGGTTTTATTCTGCCAATCCGAGACATTCGGGCCAGTGTTGGTGCTGGATTCCTGTATCCGCTAGTAGGAACGGTATGTGATTGAGTGAAAGCCTCAACCGTGGGGCAAGGAAAAAACTTCATGTGCATTCCAGTAAGCAGTTACAAAAGGTATCTTAAATTAGGGGAGTCCTTGTCATTTACAGATGGTGTTTTAGCAGTCCAGTGTCTTAGATGCCCTTAATAGTTTTTTTTTTTTGAGGGGGAAGAAGGAAGCTAAAATAGACCATCTGACYATTTGAATACTTAGCAAGCCCCCAGTGTACTCCCCAGGTCCCACATCTCTGTCTTCCTGGATTTTGAGGAAAGGGTGAGCTCTGTAGSTAATGAATGCTGGGAACTGCAGCCTGGTAGAGGGGATGGGAGAAATCCTTGGCCCACCTCATTGCCGTTGTGACTTTGCATTCCTGATGAAAGTACTTTGCAGTATTGCGGGTGAAGTCTGTACACCTGCAGATCGGGGTAGAACAAGACAGCTCTCCAAAGCTTACAAAGCGAACAACTTCTGATGAGACGCCTCCAAAGAGAAGCTGACCTGCACTGTTAGTCGTTTGTCAGTCTCCCCTCCTGTTTGGTTCTCATGGTTTTGCTGACCATCTGTTTGCTGTTCTGCCTGCATCAGTTCCAACAATTCATTTCACTAGGCCCTTGAGTTTTTAGTTTCTGTTCTTTGACATGATTGGCATAATGTCAGCTGAGAGGAGAGAGAGTGGCTACAATGGAATAGCTGGGTATAGGATCCTGGAATAGCTTTGATATGAATTGCCTGGCAGAAAGAGGATCTACCTGCAAAACGAGCTAACGTTCAGGTTTGCATCCAAAGAAAGAATGTCAGGATGAAAGGATCCACTGGAAATCTTATCTGGGGAATCTCTTCTGGGCAAATGTTAAGTAACTTGTTAGAATATTTTAGGGGATGGAGCAGTTGGAGCAAGCAGCTCTGTCTTTTTCTTATTTTTTGGGCCTGAATCTTTTTCTGAAGTCTTCATGGCAACATGTTTGTTTTAATAAGCTTTCAAAAGTATTAAGGGTGCATGGCTCAGATGATGAAATTTGCTGATTTATGAGTTGGATCCCTTCTTCCTTCAAATGCTAGCTAGAGCCAAATATTGGATATCTTTTTCTTTTAATTCTTTAAAAAAATAAAAGAGGTAGGTAAGGGTTTCCAGATTACCCAACATAAATAAAATAATGACATCCTGATTAAAGTCTGGCACATCCATCTTTTTAAAGAGTAATGTGTGTTTTGGGATAAAATGAAAGATAGCATGCTTGTTCCTGTTATTAATGGCATTTTTTTGCAAGCCAAGATTTAATCCAAACAATGATTTATTTTGGTTTTTTTTATAAGTATGGGAGAAGGAAAGGGTACACAGCATTAATGAGCTACACAAGAGAAAGATGTTTTCAGACATTAAAACTAACATTTTGGCTCTTTTTCTGATGTCTTCAGTTTTGTGAAGTTAGACTCTTTCCTTTCTACTCCCTTCCCAGGTTCCTAATGTTTTCTTGGACATGTAGCAAATCATGGTGTTAATTCTGCCAGAATTAACAGTAAGTCTTCTGGTTAGRGACGTGAAGATCACTCTTCTGTGGTGTCTACAAAGCCAGGGAAGGGATGTCCTTTTGAGAAGCAATCCAGGGCATTTTGAATCAGATCACTATTTTAAACCCATTCAGCAGGAGGTGTGYTAGCTTCAGAATAAATTTTTGGCAGGAGCCATTGAACTGTGAGCTGAAAATGTAGCAAATATGTAACTCTRTGCAGAAGCTTTTATGAGAAATCTGAGGTGAAATTAATCACTGGTGCATGCGTATTCTTGTYACCTGAAGTTAATCACAAAGGTCTGTCACATTTTATTTTTTCTCAGCTTCTGAGTTTTGGGGTTTTCCCTTTCTGGCTCAAAGTTGAWGCTGTTGTACTTTAATGAAATACTCTGAGGTTTTAAAGGAAATATAATTTCAAAGATTATCTAGATCTAACTTTGAGCATGAAAGATAATGACAGTGAAACAAATCTTTGGACTCAAATTGGTTGGGTTTCTTTTCTGGTGCTGCTGATGAATTGAAAACAAATTATTTATTCAGCTCTGTTTTTTTAGTTCCTGGTTTTTTTGGAAGTTCCACAAGTGCAATAAATAATACATTCTTAGTTGGTGTTGGTTTTATTTGAAATCTTGCAAGGGGATTGATGATATCCGTGTGGTCTAATTTTTTCATGTAAATAAATAGTGTGAATTGCCCTGTGTTCTTTTTCAGCACATGTGGTATTGAAGGGGAAAAGGATAATGGAGGAAAAGTTCATTTCTTCAGCTCTGAAAATAACTGAGTGCATTAAGCATTGTAGACACTTGTACAGAAAATTAGTAGCCTGGATGGAAACTATCCCGTACTGCATAGAAATTCAGGGTTTAAGCAGACTGTCTTTAAGAAATAGATAGCAGAGTAGCCACTGTGGGCTGCCTCATGGATATGAAAGGATGAAAATTGACCATTCCTTTCAAAATAGAAAGTGCAAGAAATAGTGAAGTCAGGCCCATTTTCAGCAATATGGCATCTCCTACTCTATTGAATGTCACTGTCTCAGCTCCTGCTGTGGCCATCTCAATCTGTAGGTGGAGATCTGCAAAGCTCTGTTATTCTTCAGTGATACGGAAATAAATAGAAAGTTTCTTGCTCTGCGTGACCGGACACTGGCAGTGACTATGATGAGAACAGGAAAACCCTTCCAGGCACTTYGGATCTCTTAATACCTTGGCTCTTGAGAGCAAAATACTCATACAGCTAAACACAAAGACAAGGAATGAGGGTCTTCTCTGTAGTCCCCCTATTCTCTGTCTGGGAAAGCAGCAGCTCTGACAAAAAGCTAGTGCAGTCCTAGAATTCATTACGAAGAGTAGACCTGAAGTGATTTTTACCTCTGCCTAAGCCATGCAAGACCTGCAGTGGTACGGTACATACGGGACTGCTGTTAGCACTTGTAAACAGCTTAGGAAAATGGGATGGGACTCCCCGAACAGTTTTGAGAACTGCAGAAAACGCCTAACCAGTAGAGCTTTGCCTCCTTGCTGCTTAGCTTATTATCAAAAGGAAGATTAGGAGGTAATTTGATTAGTGTGCAAAATACTTGCTCAGGGAGAAAATACCAGGTTGCCAAAGAGATCTTTAATCTAACGGAGGCAGGCATAACAATACTGATTGTGAAAGTTGAGGCTGGGTGATGCAGATAGAAAATGAGACCTTGAATTTTTTATTAAAGGCGTTAATGACCGCTGGCACAAACTACCAAGCATGGTCAYGAGTTGCCCACCTTTGTAGAGCATCCATGTTTAGCCCACATGTGCTGCTGGGCTAAATGCTGAGTTAGGGAAGGGGAAATCCTGTCAGCTGCATTAGCAAATCAGGCCAAGTGTAGTCCCCACCGGCCTTGCGTTCTGCGGCTCTGAAACCGGGTACTCAGCAGTGGGACAGCTGGAGAGGACTGGCCTGAGGCAGGCGTAGTGCTGGCAGCAGTTTTGCTAGCTTCAGTTCTGCCACCGCACAGCTCTTCTGACTTGAACGCCTTGGAAATGTTCCAGACAGGAGAGCTGACTTCTCCATCTCTATCATCTCTATTTAAGCTTTATCCTAGTTAAAAAAAAAAAAAAAGAAAAAGAAAAAAAAAGAAAAAAATAAAAAACCCCAACTATTTAAACTCTCTTCTCAACAATAATTATTCCTAATTATTTAACACTTCTCGTTCTAGACTCTTCTGACTTGAACGCCTTGGAAATGTTCCAGACAGGAGAGCTGACTTCTCCATCTCTATCATCTCTATTTAAGCTTTATCCTAGTTAAAAAANAAAAAGAAAAAAAAGAAAAAAATAAAAAACCCCAACTATTTAAACTCTCTTCTCAACAATAATTATTCCTAATTATTTAACACTTCTCGTTCTAGACTCTTAAAGAATTGTAATCAATTGACACTTTACAGTCGGCACAGTTGTGTTAAAACATGTATCCTCATTTTAATAACCAGGAAACTGCCACAAGTCATTATTGTCTCACCACAGCAAAGTCCATGAACGCTCCTCTAACAGTTAACTGGTCAGCTGGGTATCTAAGTACTTTGCTAAATCTTGGGCTCAGTCACTGGCAGAGGCAGAAGCCAAATTAAACCCTCATCGTAAAAAATAAAAACCCCAGATCTGTCTACTGAGCCAGGAGTTGCTGATTCTCACGGCATGCTTCAGAATGGTACATGACCATCATCCAACTAGTATGTAGGTGTGCAAGGAGCTGCATCGGCTGTTGTCATMGTAGTCTTCAGCAGTGATTTAGTATTATATCTTCTGCATGAAACTATGCTGCTTCCATTTTAACATTTTATCTTTTGTTGTCCAGATGAGCACTATGCCAGGACTTCCTACAAGACCCTGTTTCTATGATATAGACTTGGACCCAGTATCAGGAGAAGTAAATGGGCTCTTTTGAAAGGAATTATTAACCAAAGGTAGGTGCCTTCTTGAAGGCTTTCAATATTTGGGCTTTATTTCTCATCTTGAGATAATGGACTTAAGCCAATCTCATATTATGCCATATGTTTCCAAATGACATTTGATTATAATWCAGCCTGAAAGTTGTCTGCATGACTATATAATAATAATTAAATTTATTTTTCTTTTTAGCTCACAAAAGAACACCTGATGAGTCATGTAAACGGAACTATGGCCTGATTGTTTTTTTAAGTCAAAACAAGATATGACTGAGAATACAGTGCAAGAAGTGACTGGAAGGAAGAGTGCTAAAGAATGAACCACTTAATTGTAATCTGTAATAATTTTTAAACTGCTCTGTTCCAAGCTAGTTGATACTGAGCGTAAAAAGTACACTTCCTCTACAAACCTCCTGCTTCATAATTGTAGCTGAAGCAGAATACAGAAGCTTGGGTTTAGTGACCTCTTTTGATTCAGTGACATGATTTTAATAATTAAAAATCCTAAAGCTGGAGCTGTTTGAAACAGTCTTGGGACTTAATTGTCTTAACCATAGGGTTTTTGTAGCATACATTATCTTTGAAAGTCTTGTACACTGCATATTCCTGTTTGCCATACTGAATTCTGTATTCCACTTCTCGCACCATGGGAGAAACCGCGGTGCTCTGAAACYGCACCAATGTCATTTAAAAGAGGGAGCAAGGAGGAATCCCCTTTGCTTCTCATCTCTCTCCAGAAGTGCTTGCCCTGGCTTCTGCTGTGAATTATTCTTGCGGGCACCTGAGCCACATCAAATTTTGCTTTTAGAAAGCCCAGCTGTGACTACCATATTCTACTGTTAATGGAAATCAAACCTCTGGATATCAGATCTGTAGGGACTGGATCTCTGGCCCGTATCTGTGGCTTCTACCAAACGTATCTTTTGAACCRTTTTATGCTCAACAATAAGTACAGTACACCGTTGACAAGCCTTGTTTCCTAAGGTACCTTTTTGGTGAACAGAGACAACGTGAGTAGCGATCAAGTCATTTGTAGCAGGTTTTGTCAGCAGGCCAAAAATCATTTTGTAACATACAAATATAATTCCTGCCAATTTTTTAACTAATAGAAATAAACTGGTAAATACTTAAAGTGCTTTTTGGGTTTTAATGAGATTACTGAAGTAGAACTTATTTCTGTGATTAACTGTACGCAGCAGCAATCCTAGTATTGACAAGTAGAAGTGATTATTGCAGTAATAAGTTGCCTGCAATGCACCACTCTGTGTGTGTGTGTGTGTGTCTGTGTGTGTTTAATCTTGTTTCCTTTCCTGGATGATATATGTCATCTATAGGAAATAAACTACCTGAATTATTCCACGGATTTGAGATACTTGCAGCTGACTGCAGAAGATCTGAATTAAGACTTGCAAGGCCCATCTGCTTGCATCAGAACTGAATCTAAAAACATTCTGATTTTGGTAAGAACTGGGAGACTCAGGATGTAGGTGTGCACCAATGTAAGGGCGCATCGGTACACACAGATACTGTATATATATGTAGAGAGAGGGATCGATCTGTATCTCTATAAAGTTATTCACGAGGGGAGAATAATTACATAAAAATTACCTGGTTGTCACTGAAGCAAAGACAGAGTAGCTTAAATTGTCCTAATGGCATTTGAGATGTGTTCACAGCCTCCTAAAATTTTCTTTTCGGTGGTATTCAGCTGAGGAATTATTGGCAGCCGGGTTTGCCAGAGCACACGCAGGCCACTTGCAGGGGGGCAGAAGGGGTTGTTCCCCAGTTGCTGCCCCAGGCCCCGTGCCTGGCTGAAAGTGCCTCTTTACCTGCGGCACCTCGGCCAAGCCTTCCCTTGAAGCCGGTTGCCAGAGCTGATGCTGCCAAGTCTGCTGTCAGTTCCTACATTTAATCTTCCCCGCTGCACTGTTTTCCTGTGAGTGCTCTGTGTTCCACCTTCATTTTATGCTTATGAAAGATGGGATAAGTGCAAATTTATGCTAAGATTAGCCTCCTTTTARTTTAGCATGAGATCATAGACATGTGCTTGAGAGAGATGGTTCAAGAGGTTGCTAGTCCACCTCCCGCAGTGAGGCAGAGCAGTGGCCCAGGCATGCCACTGCTGAAGGGTTTGCTACGCACYGGGGGACTGGAGGCAACAAAGCGTAAGGGCCAAAAAATGGCCCCAAGCATCTCTGTAGGTTAGTGGGGAAGCTTTTCTAACCTGCACTTCAAACCTAGTGGGATGTGAGCTCTCCAGTGTCCCTGCTCTAGGTCTTGCAGGACAGATTCATAAATAGGTTGGGTTTTCTTAACTCTCTCCTTTGCAACTAAGTGTGCYCTATTAAATAGGACACAAAGGACACTTAATCTCTTCTAACTACATATTGGAAGGTTGTTTTCTCTTCCTGTTGCCTAGAGAAAAAACTAATTACACACGAATTTGTTCTCTGTGGGCTCTTTGTGGGCCCAGAGCCCTTAGCTGGTGTTACGGCCATATTCCCCCAGCTGTGCTCTAATGAGAGTCCTGCATCACATCATTAAAGAAATAACACAGATTTTTTTGGGCGGGGGACAAAAGAAAAAGGAGAAAGTGTTGCTTGGCTGGCTTGCTGCACATCACCACTACACTGTGGGCCTAGGAAGAAAACCAGAGCCTACAGCCGACCAGATCCTCTGCTTGCCACAGACCCTGTTATTTATTTCCCTTACACCACAGCCTTCGGTGCTACCATCWTCCCCTGGAGCGGCAGGATTAATTGAATTCCATGCGAGGTGTTTCTGAACGGGATCAATGAGAACGTGCCTCCTTCAATGCCACCCTGAGGCAGCTGCACGTTAGCCGTCGTCCTTACCCCRTCCTCCTTACCGCTGCCTGCTTTCCCTTTTCCAACTGCAATGAGGGAAAATCTCGCACTGAGGAGCCTTGCTCGGCTTTAATGCAGAAGTGGATTGTAATTAGAACCCACCGCCCACCCCGGGGAGAGAAGCCGTTTCCAAATGAAGATTATTATCCTGAGTGAATATGAGCAAGCACATCTCATAGGGGAGCTTTTGAAAAGGCARTTCCTTGTGGTTGCTTGATCTACTTTTCTGCCCTACTGGCTGGAATTTCAGCCAAAAAAMCCCATTTTGTACCTCTTTTTTCCATGAAGAAGCTAGGGAGCAGGGAGGCCATGTGTATTTTTCTAAGGCTGGCCTACACTGGAAGCCACTTGTGGGTTCAGACAATGCTGCTTCACCTGGTTTCTTRTGTGCAAACATGCTGTGAAGTAGTTAATGTCCTTAAAATGTCTGTGGGCRTCAGTCAGCTCCCCGCAGAGATGAATGGGGACATTCAGGCATCTCGAACTATAGTTTGATGTAGTTCATCAGCTGCACTTGGTAGTCCTTTTTCCGGAGGCCCTACCATCAATCGTAACAGCTGGAGATGCAATTTTTTTTTTGTCAGATCTCAGCTGCTTTGGAGAAAAAAGGCTTATATGAAAGAGGCACTTTCTCTGGTATTTTGGGCAAGGATTAGTTTAAGCCCAAGAACTGCCTGTCCTTACCACCGCCTCTGAAGGCGTAGCTCCTGCAGTGACCCAAACAGCGTGTGCTTAAAGCTGCAAAGGTTTCGGGTGGGATTACAAAAGCAGCTGCCAAGAGCGAGACTCCCTTCCTTCCCACGCAGCCAGGCAAAGGCCGGATCCGCACGCGCCAGCGGTCCCGTTCTCCTGGGCACGCACCCGCTCTCTTGGAGCRCATCTTGCTGCCATTGGGATCCAAACTGAAAACCGCAGCTCAGTCCCTAGGAAGACCTTTGCCTCGAGCGTAGTTTGCGGTTTGCGTGCCTGCTGCTGCTGCGCACAACCTGGGAGGGGAAGAAAGGTTACTCTGCAAGAGGGAGAGGGATCCTGCCTTTCCAGAAAGAGGGGAGGGMTGCTACCCCCCAAGCAGGGGGAGTTGCTGCCTTGCAAAGAGGGATGCTGCCCCGCAAGAAGAGGGGGTGCAATCCCCCAAGAGAGGGATGCTACCTTGCAAAAAGAAAGGGATGCTGATCTGCCAACAGGGAGAGACGCTTTCCTGTAGGAGGAGGGATGCTGCCCCGCATGCAGGGCTGGGCCGGGGTCCCGGAGCCCCCTCCCCAGCCCCACACTAATCCGGAGGCTGCGAGCAGGAGCCCGCAGAGCCGCCCCGGTGCCGGGGGGGGCGGGCCGGGGGCTGGCAGCGGCGG